>JAUIMM010000244.1:4752500-5261472 GCA_031769625.1 Taudactylus pleione | reverse complement strand
GGTTACAGCACCCTTAACGGTCAAGCCAGCCGGCCCTTTACTTATGACACAGGCGCACGCTTGGCACTACTTTGTTGATGCACGTGCGGCTACTGCGCACACAATTCACAAACACAGAAAATAATTTTTTTTTGGTTTGGACTGGAGTGTACTTTCGGGGGTTACAGCACCCTTTAACGGTCAAGCCAGCCGGCCCTTTACTTATGACACAGGCGCACGCTTGGCACTACTTTGTTGATGCACGTGCGGCTACTGCGCACACAATTCACAAACACAGAAAATATATTATATTTTTAGCACTTGGGGGGAGCACCCCTGATGGACAGAGCACCCCCTGGACAACACTACAGCACCTCTTTAGGACTGGGACACTGCACAGGACTTTGGAGTGGACACAGCCCCTATGGAGAACTGACTGCACAACACAGTCCAGCCAGCCCCTATGGACTTTGAAGTAGTGGACACAGCCCCTATTAACAACAGCAGCACAGCACAACACAGCCAGCCCCTATGGACTTTGAAGTAGTGGACAACAGCAGCACTACACTACACTACACTACACAGCCCTAACTCCCACCCTCCCTCTTCACTGTCCACAGCCGAGTGAGAAAATGGCGCCGACGTGGGTACCTTATATAGGATCCAAAACCCGCGAGACTCGGAAGGCGGGAAGATGACGTTTTGCCTCGATTTCAGAATCCGAGTCAGGCGGGAAAAGTCGAGCCTGACTCGGATCGGACTCGGATCGGGGGGGCTCGGGGGGGTTCGGATTTCAGAAATCCGAACCCGCTCACCCCTAATATATATATATATATTAGGGGTGTGCACCGGCCACTTTTCGTGTTTTGTGTTTTGGTTTTGGATCTGGATCTTTCTTCGTGTTTTGGATCTGGATTGGTTTTGCCAAAACCACCCTTCCGTGTTTTGGGTTCTGGGTTTTGTGTTTTGGATCTGTATTTTTTTAAAAAAAAGCATAAAAACAGCTAAAATCACAGAATTTGTAGGTTTTTCTGCTCCTATGCTATTATTAACCTCAATAACCTTAATTTCCACTCATTTCCAGTCTATTCTGAACACCTCACACCTCACAATAGTGTTTTTATGTCCAAAACGTTGCACCGAGGTAGCTGGATGACTATGCTAAGCGACACGAGTGGGCGGCACAAACACGTGACCCATCTAGGCGTGAAACTGCAGTGGCAGACAGGATGGCAGTTTGAAAAACTAGGCCCCAAACTGTACATAATGCAAAGAAAAAAAAGAGGTGCAAGATGGAATTGTCCTTGGGCCCTCCCACCCACCCTTATGTTGTATAAACAGGACATGCACACTTTAACAAACCAATCATTTCAGCGCCAGGGTCTGCCACACAACTGTGGCTGAAATGATTGGTTCGTTTGGGCCCCCACAAAACAAGCTGGCAATTAATGTGTCCCTGCACAAACTGGCTCTATGGAGGCAAGATGTCATCCTCATCCTCCTCATCCACCGATTCCTCACCCTCTTCAGCATCCTCATCCTCACAAAGTATTAACTCGTCCCCACTTGAATCCACCACCACAGGTCCCTCTGTACCTTCTGGAGGCTGGTCTCCCTGGAAGAGCTGATAATTCATTTTGATGAACATCATCTTCTCCACATTCTGTGGAAGCAACCTCCTACGCCTTTCGCTGACAAGGTTCCCGGCTGCACTAAACACTCTTTCGGAGTACACACTGGAGGGGGGGCAACTCAGGTAAAATAGAGCCAGTTTGTACAGGGGCCTCCAAATTGCCTCTTTTTCCTGCCAGTACAGGTATGGACTGTCTGCCATGCCTACTTGGATGCTGTCACCGATGTAATCCTCCACCATTCTGTCAATGGTGACAGTATCATATGCAGTGACAGTAGACATGTCAGAAATTGTTGCCAGGTCCTTCAGTCCGGACCAGATGTCCAAACTTGGTCCTGCCTGCCCTGCATCACCGCCAGCGGGTTGCTTAGGATACCTACGTTTTTTCCTGGCAGCCCCAGTTGCAGGAGAAAATGAAGAAGGAGCCGTTGACGTGTCACGTTCCGCTTCAGCTGACAGTGTGTTCACCAGCAGGTCTTTGCACCTCTGCAGGCTTGTGTCGGCCGGAAAGAGAGACACCACATAGGCTTTAAACCTAGGATCGAGCACGGTGGCCAAAACGTAGTGGTCTGATTTCAACAGATTGACCACCCTGGAATCCTGGCAAAGCGAATGAAGGGCTTCATCCACAAGTCCCACATGCCGAGCGGAATCGCTCCGTCTTAGCTCCTCCTTCACTTTCTCCAGCTGCTTCTGCAAAAGCCTGATGAGGGGAATGACCTGACTCAAGCTGGCAGTGTCTGAACTGACTTCACGTGTGGCAAGTTCGAAGGGCTGGAGAACCTTGCACAACACGGAAATCATTCTCCACTGCGCTTGAGTCAGGTGCATACCCCCTCCTTTGCCTATGTCATAGGTGGATGTATAGGCTTGTATGGCCTTTTGCTGCTCCTCCATCCTCTGAAGCATATAGAGGGTTGAGTTCCACCGCGTCACAACCTCTTGCTTCAGGTGATGGCGGGGCAGGTTCAAGAGTGTTTGCTGGCGCTCCAGTCTTCGGCACGCAGTCGCTGAATGGCGAAAGTGGCCAGAAATTTTTCGGGCCACCCAAAGCGTCTCCTGCACGCCCCTGTCGCTTTTCAGAAAATTCTGCACCACCAAGTTTATTGTGTGAGCAAAACATGGGACGTGCTGGAATTTGCCCAGATGTAATGCCCGCACAATATTGGTGGCGTTGTCAGATATCACAAATCCCCAGGAGAGTCTAAGTGGGGTAAGCCACTGGGCGATGATTTCCCTCAGTTTCTCTAAGAGGTTGTCGGCGGTGTGCCTCTTACTGAAACCGGTGATACACAGCGTAGCCTGCCTTGTAACGAGCTGGCATTTCTGAGATGCTGCTACTGGTGACGCTGCTGCTGTTGCTGCGTAAGGTGATACATCTACCCAGTGGGCTGTCACAGTCATATAGTCCTTAGTCTGCCCTGTTCCACTTGTCCACATGTCCGTGGTTAAGTGGACATTGTGTACAACGGCATTTTTCAGGACACTGAGGACACTTTTTCTGACGTTTCTGTACAGTCTCGGTATCGCCTGCCTAGTGAAGTGGAATCTAGACGGGATTTGGAACCGGGGACACACTACCTCCATCAATTGTCTAAATCCCACTGCACTAATGGCGGATACCGGACGCACGTCTAACACCAACATAGCAGTCAAGGCCTCAGTTATACGTTTTGCTTCAGGATGACTGCTGTCGTACTTCATCCTCCTCGCTAAGGACTGTTGGAGGGTCAATTGTTTAGTAAAAGTAGTGGTGTTCCTACTTCCTCTCTGGGATGATGAACGACTCCCAGCAGCAGCAACAGCAGCAGCGGCAGCAGTAGGCGTAGCAATGCAGGATCCTCCGGAGGAATCCCGGATAGGAGAGTCAGTCATGCCAGTGACATGGCCTGCAGGACTACTTCCGATCCTAACTAAGGAGGAAATTGACGAGGAGGGAG
This sequence comes from Taudactylus pleione, assembly GCA_031769625.1. Taxonomy (NCBI): domain Eukaryota; kingdom Metazoa; phylum Chordata; class Amphibia; order Anura; family Myobatrachidae; genus Taudactylus; species Taudactylus pleione. Next base: position 5,257,920 of record JAUIMM010000244.1, on the reverse strand, counting down.
TTGACGGTGTGGTTTGCAGGCGCTTGGATACAACAGGACAACGGGATTTAGGTGTCCCTGGACTGCTTACGGTCTTAGCCAAAGTTTCTGAACTTAACAGTAACTTTTTATGAACGCGCTGCAGGTGCCGTATAAGGGAGGATGTTCCTAGGTGGTTGACGTCCCTACCCCTACTTATTTCACCTTTACATATGGTACATATGGCAAGACAGTTGTTGTCCGGATTTGGATAGAAATATTGCCAGACCAAAGAGGTGGAATGTTTGGTCTTCTGCCCAGGCATGACCGTGATGGGCTTTTTCATCCCACGGACAACAACTGTCTCCCCCGGAGCCTGATTTAAACAAACCACATCACCATCAGAATCCTCCTCGCCAACTTCCTCCTCAGCGCCAGCTACACCAGTATCCTCATCCTGTTGTACTTCAACAGTGACATCTTCAATTTGCATATCAGCAAGTGGACTGTGGGTGCTCCTTTCAGCACTTGCAGGGGGCGTGCAAATGGTGGAAAGAGCCACCTCTTCCCGTCCAGTGCTGGGAAGGTCAGGCATCGCAACCACCACCACACTTGGACTCTCCTTGGGGATTTGTGATATCTTCTTAGAAAGCACAGTTCTTCGCTGTGCTTTTGCCAGCTTAACTCTTTTGATTTTTTTAGTGGGAGGAGGGCTTCCATCGTCATGTGAAGCTGAACCACTAGTCATGAACATACTAGGGATCGACCTTAGCCGTTCCTTGCCACTCCGTGTCGTAAATGGCATATTGGCAAGTTTACGTTTCTCTTCAGCTGATTTAAATGTCTTTTTCAAGGTCATTTTCCTGAACTTTGCCATTTGGGATTGTATGTGCCCTCTACTATGACATTGGGCATCGGCCTTGGCAGACGACGTTGATGGCATGTTATCGTCTATGTCATGACTAGTGGCAGCAGCTTCAGCACTAGGAGGAAGTGGTTCTTGATCTTTCTCTATTTTATTTTTATCGGAGAAAGTTTGGTCCTCCATTTATGTTATATCGATTTGATATATACGTGCGGCTAAACACAGAAAATAATTTTTTTTTGGGTTTGGACTGGAGTGTACTTTGTGGGTTACAGCACCCTTTAACGGTCAAGCCAGCCGGCCCTTTACTTATGACACAGGCGCACGCTTGGCACTACTTTGTTGATGCACGTGCGGCTACTGCGCACACAATTCACAAACACAGAAAATAATTTTTATTTGGTTTGGACTGGAGTGTACTTTCGGGGGTTACAGCACCCTTTAACGGTCAAGCCAGCCGGCCCTTTACTTATGACACAGGCGCACGCTTGGCACTACTTTGTTGATGCACGTGCGGCTACTGCGCACACAATTCACAAACACAGAAAATAATTTTTTTTTTGGTTTGGACTGGAGTGTACTTTCGGGGGTTACAGCACCCTTAACGGTCAAGCCAGCCGGCCCTTTACTTATGACACAGGCGCACGCTTGGCACTACTGTGTTGATGCACGTGCGGCTACTGCGCACACAATTCACAAACACAGAAAATAATTTTTTTTTTGGTTTGGACTGGAGTGTACTTTCGGGGGTTACAGCACCCTTAACGGTCAAGCCAGCCGGCCCTTTACTTATGACACAGGCGCACGCTTGGCACTACTTTGTTGATGCACGTGCGGCTACTGCGCACACAATTCACAAACACAGAAAATAATTTTTTTTTGGTTTGGACTGGAGTGTACTTTCGGGGGTTACAGCACCCTTTAACGGTCAAGCCAGCCGGCCCTTTACTTATGACACAGGCGCACGCTTGGCACTACTTTGTTGATGCACGTGCGGCTACTGCGCACACAATTCACAAACACAGAAAATAATTTTTTTTTTGGTTTGGACTGGAGTGTACTTTCGGGGGTTACAGCACCCTTAACGGTCAAGCCAGCCGGCCCTTTACTTATGACACAGGCGCACGCTTGGCACTACTGTGTTGATGCACGTGCGGCTACTGCGCACACAATTCACAAACACAGAAAATAATTTTTTTTTTGGTTTGGACTGGAGTGTACTTTCGGGGGTTACAGCACCCTTAACGGTCAAGCCAGCCGGCCCTTTACTTATGACACAGGCGCACGCTTGGCACTACTTTGTTGATGCACGTGCGGCTACTGCGCACACAATTCACAAACACAGAAAATAATTTTTTTTTTGGTTTGGACTGGAGTGTACTTTCGGGGGTTACAGCACCCTTAACGGTCAAGCCAGCCGGCCCTTTACTTATGACACAGGCGCACGCTTGGCACTACTTTGTTGATGCACGTGCGGCTACTGCGCACACAATTCACAAACACAGAAAATAATTTTTTTTTGGTTTGGACTGGAGTGTACTTTCGGGGGTTACAGCACCCTTTAACGGTCAAGCCAGCCGGCCCTTTACTTATGACACAGGCGCACGCTTGGCACTACTTTGTTGATGCACGTGCGGCTACTGCGCACACAATTCACAAACACAGAAAATATATTATATTTTTAGCACTTGGGGGGAGCACCCCTGATGGACAGAGCACCCCCTGGACAACACTACAGCACCTCTTTAGGACTGGGACACTGCACAGGACTTTGGAGTGGACACAGCCCCTATGGAGAACTGACTGCACAACACAGTCCAGCCAGCCCCTATGGACTTTGAAGTAGTGGACACAGCCCCTATTAACAACAGCAGCACAGCACAACACAGCCAGCCCCTATGGACTTTGAAGTAGTGGACAACAGCAGCACTACACTACACTACACTACACAGCCCTAACTCCCACCCTCCCTCTTCACTGTCCACAGCCGAGTGAGAAAATGGCGCCGACGTGGGTACCTTATATAGGATCCAAAACCCGCGAGACTCGGAAGGCGGGAAGATGACGTTTTGCCTCGATTTCAGAATCCGAGTCAGGCGGGAAAAGTCGAGCCTGACTCGGATCGGACTCGGATCGGGGGGGCTCGGGGGGGTTCGGATTTCAGAAATCCGAACCCGCTCACCCCTAATATATATATATATATTAGGGGTGTGCACCGGCCACTTTTCGTGTTTTGTGTTTTGGTTTTGGATCTGGATCTTTCTTCGTGTTTTGGATCTGGATTGGTTTTGCCAAAACCACCCTTCCGTGTTTTGGGTTCTGGGTTTTGTGTTTTGGATCTGTATTTTTTTTAAAAAAAGCATAAAAACAGCTAAAATCACAGAATTTGTAGGTTTTTCTGCTCCTATGCTATTATTAACCTCAATAACCTTAATTTCCACTCATTTCCAGTCTATTCTGAACACCTCACACCTCACAATAGTGTTTTTATGTCCAAAACGTTGCACCGAGGTAGCTGGATGACTATGCTAAGCGACACGAGTGGGCGGCACAAACACGTGACCCATCTAGGCGTGAAACTGCAGTGGCAGACAGGATGGCAGTTTGAAAAACTAGGCCCCAAACTGTACATAATGCAAAGAAAAAAAAGAGGTGCAAGATGGAATTGTCCTTGGGCCCTCCCACCCACCCTTATGTTGTATAAACAGGACATGCACACTTTAACAAACCAATCATTTCAGCGCCAGGGTCTGCCACACAACTGTGGCTGAAATGATTGGTTCGTTTGGGCCCCCACAAAACAAGCTGGCAATTAATGTGTCCCTGCACAAACTGGCTCTATGGAGGCAAGATGTCATCCTCATCCTCCTCATCCACCGATTCCTCACCCTCTTCAGCATCCTCATCCTCACAAAGTATTAACTCGTCCCCACTTGAATCCACCACCACAGGTCCCTCTGTACCTTCTGGAGGCTGGTCTCCCTGGAAGAGCTGATAATTCATTTTGATGAACATCATCTTCTCCACATTCTGTGGAAGCAACCTCCTACGCCTTTCGCTGACAAGGTTCCCGGCTGCACTAAACACTCTTTCGGAGTACACACTGGAGGGGGGGCAACTCAGGTAAAATAGAGCCAGTTTGTACAGGGGCCTCCAAATTGCCTCTTTTTCCTGCCAGTACAGGTATGGACTGTCTGCCATGCCTACTTGGATGCTGTCACCGATGTAATCCTCCACCATTCTGTCAATGGTGACAGTATCATATGCAGTGACAGTAGACATGTCAGAAATTGTTGCCAGGTCCTTCAGTCCGGACCAGATGTCCAAACTTGGTCCTGCCTGCCCTGCATCACCGCCAGCGGGTTGCTTAGGATACCTAAGTTTTTTCCTGGCAGCCCCAGTTGCAGGAGAAAATGAAGAAGGAGCCGTTGACGTGTCACGTTCCGCTTCAGCTGACAGTGTGTTCACCAGCAGGTCTTTGCACCTCTGCAGGCTTGTGTCGGCCGGAAAGAGAGACACCACATAGGCTTTAAACCTAGGATCGAGCACGGTGGCCAAAACGTAGTGGTCTGATTTCAACAGATTGACCACCCTGGAATCCTGGCAAAGCGAATGAAGGGCTTCATCCACAAGTCCCACATGCCGAGCGGAATCGCTCCGTCTTAGCTCCTCCTTCACTTTCTCCAGCTGCTTCTGCAAAAGCCTGATGAGGGGAATGACCTGACTCAAGCTGGCAGTGTCTGAACTGACTTCACGTGTGGCAAGTTCGAAGGGCTGGAGAACCTTGCACAACACGGAAATCATTCTCCACTGCGCTTGAGTCAGGTGCATACCCCCTCCTTTGCCTATGTCATAGGTGGATGTATAGGCTTGTATGGCCTTTTGCTGCTCCTCCATCCTCTGAAGCATATAGAGGGTTGAGTTCCACCGCGTCACAACCTCTTGCTTCAGGTGATGGCGGGGCAGGTTCAAGAGTGTTTGCTGGCGCTCCAGTCTTCGGCACGCAGTCGCTGAATGGCGAAAGTGGCCAGAAATTTTTCGGGCCACCCAAAGCGTCTCCTGCACGCCCCTGTCGCTTTTCAGAAAATTCTGCACCACCAAGTTTATTGTGTGAGCAAAACATGGGACGTGCTGGAATTTGCCCAGATGTAATGCCCGCACAATATTGGTGGCGTTGTCAGATATCACAAATCCCCAGGAGAGTCTAAGTGGGGTAAGCCACTGGGCGATGATTTCCCTCAGTTTCTCTAAGAGGTTGTCGGCGGTGTGCCTCTTACTGAAACCGGTGATACACAGCGTAGCCTGCCTTGTAACGAGCTGGCATTTCTGAGATGCTGCTACTGGTGACGCTGCTGCTGTTGCTGCGTAAGGTGATACATCTACCCAGTGGGCTGTCACAGTCATATAGTCCTTAGTCTGCCCTGTTCCACTTGTCCACATGTCCGTGGTTAAGTGGACATTGTGTACAACGGCATTTTTCAGGACACTGAGGACACTTTTTCTGACGTTTCTGTACAGTCTCGGTATCGCCTGCCTAGTGAAGTGGAATCTAGACGGGATTTGGAACCGGGGACACACTACCTCCATCAATTGTCTAAATCCCACTGCACTAATGGCGGATACCGGACGCACGTCTAACACCAACATAGCAGTCAAGGCCTCAGTTATACGTTTTGCTTCAGGATGACTGCTGTCGTACTTCATCCTCCTCGCTAAGGACTGTTGGAGGGTCAATTGTTTAGTAAAAGTAGTGGTGTTCCTACTTCCTCTCTGGGATGATGAACGACTCCCAGCAGCAGCAACAGCAGCAGCGGCAGCAGTAGGCGTAGCAATGCAGGATCCTCCGGAGGAATCCCGGATAGGAGAGTCAGTCATGCCAGTGACATGGCCTGCAGGACTACTTCCGATCCTAACTAAGGAGGAAATTGACGAGGAGGGAGTTGACGGTGTGGTTTGCAGGCGCTTGGATACAACAGGACAACGGGATTTAGGTGTCCCTGGACTGCTTACGGTCTTAGCCAAAGTTTCTGAACTTAACAGTAACTTTTTATGAACGCGCTGCAGGTGCCGTATAAGGGAGGATGTTCCTAGGTGGTTGACGTCCCTACCCCTACTTATTTCACCTTTACATATGGTACATATGGCAAGACAGTTGTTGTCCGGATTTGGATAGAAATATTGCCAGACCAAAGAGGTGGAATGTTTGGTCTTCTGCCCAGGCATGACCGTGATGGGCTTTTTCATCCCACGGACAACAACTGTCTCCCCCGGAGCCTGATTTAAACAAACCACATCACCATCAGAATCCTCCTCGCCAACTTCCTCCTCAGCGCCAGCTACACCAGTATCCTCATCCTGTTGTACTTCAACAGTGACATCTTCAATTTGCATATCAGCAAGTGGACTGTGGGTGCTCCTTTCAGCACTTGCAGGGGGCGTGCAAATGGTGGAAAGAGCCACCTCTTCCCGTCCAGTGCTGGGAAGGTCAGGCATCGCAACCACCACCACACTTGGACTCTCCTTGGGGATTTGTGATATCTTCTTAGAAAGCACAGTTCTTCGCTGTGCTTTTGCCAGCTTAACTCTTTTGATTTTTTTAGTGGGAGGAGGGCTTCCATCGTCATGTGAAGCTGAACCACTAGTCATGAACATACTAGGGATCGACCTTAGCCGTTCCTTGCCACTCCGTGTCGTAAATGGCATATTGGCAAGTTTACGTTTCTCTTCAGCTGATTTAAATGTCTTTTTCAAGGTCATTTTCCTGAACTTTGCCATTTGGGATTGTATGTGCCCTCTACTATGACATTGGGCATCGGCCTTGGCAGACGACGTTGATGGCATGTTATCGTCTATGTCATGACTAGTGGCAGCAGCTTCAGCACTAGGAGGAAGTGGTTCTTGATCTTTCTCTATTTTATTTTTATCGGAGAAAGTTTGGTCCTCCATTTATGTTATATCGATTTGATATATACGTGCGGCTAAACACAGAAAATAATTTTTTTTTGGGTTTGGACTGGAGTGTACTTTGTGGGTTACAGCACCCTTTAACGGTCAAGCCAGCCGGCCCTTTACTTATGACACAGGCGCACGCTTGGCACTACTTTGTTGATGCACGTGCGGCTACTGCGCACACAATTCACAAACACAGAAAATAATTTTTATTTGGTTTGGACTGGAGTGTACTTTCGGGGGTTACAGCACCCTTTAACGGTCAAGCCAGCCGGCCCTTTACTTATGACACAGGCGCACGCTTGGCACTACTTTGTTGATGCACGTGCGGCTACTGCGCACACAATTCACAAACACAGAAAATAATTTTTTTTTTGGTTTGGACTGGAGTGTACTTTCGGGGGTTACAGCACCCTTAACGGTCAAGCCAGCCGGCCCTTTACTTATGACACAGGCGCACGCTTGGCACTACTTTGTTGATGCACGTGCGGCTACTGCGCACACAATTCACAAACACAGAAAATAATTTTTTTTTGGTTTGGACTGGAGTGTACTTTCGGGGGTTACAGCACCCTTTAACGGTCAAGCCAGCCGGCCCGTTACTTATGACACAGGCGCACGCTTGGCACTACTTTGTTGATGCACGTGCGGCTACTGCGCACACAATTCACAAACACAGAAAATAATTTTTTTTTTGGTTTGGACTGGAGTGTACTTTGGGGGTTACAGCACCCTTTAACGGTCAAGCCAGCCGGCCCTTTACTTATGACACAGGCGCACGCTTGGCACTACTTTGTTGATGCACGTGCGGCTACTGCGCACACAATTCACAAACACAGAAAATAATTTTTTTTTTGGTTTGGACTGGAGTGTACTTTCGGGGGTTACAGCACCCTTAACGGTCAAGCCAGCCGGCCCTTTACTTATGACACAGGCGCACGCTTGGCACTACTTTGTTGATGCACGTGCGGCTACTGCGCACACAATTCACAAACACAGAAAATAATTTTTTTTTGGTTTGGACTGGAGTGTACTTTCGGGGGTTACAGCACCCTTTAACGGTCAAGCCAGCCGGCCCTTTACTTATGACACAGGCGCACGCTTGGCACTACTTTGTTGATGCACGTGCGGCTACTGCGCACACAATTCACAAACACAGAAAATAATTTTTTTTTTGGTTTGGACTGGAGTGTACTTTCGGGGGTTACAGCACCCTTAACGGTCAAGCCAGCCGGCCCTTTACTTATGACACAGGCGCACGCTTGGCACTACTTTGTTGATGCACGTGCGGCTACTGCGCACACAATTCACAAACACAGAAAATAATTTTTTTTTGGTTTGGACTGGAGTGTACTTTCGGGGGTTACAGCACCCTTTAACGGTCAAGCCAGCCGGCCCTTTACTTATGACACAGGCGCACGCTTGGCACTACTTTGTTGATGCACGTGCGGCTACTGCGCACACAATTCACAAACACAGAAAATAATTTTTTTTTTGGTTTGGACTGGAGTGTACTTTGGGGGTTACAGCACCCTTTAACGGTCAAGCCAGCCGGCCCTTTACTTATGACACAGGCGCACGCTTGGCACTACTTTGTTGATGCACGTGCGGCTACTGCGCACACAATTCACAAACACAGAAAATAATTTTTTTTTTGGTTTGGACTGGAGTGTACTTTCGGGGGTTACAGCACCCTTAACGGTCAAGCCAGCCGGCCCTTTACTTATGACACAGGTGCACGCTTGGCACTACTTTGTTGATGCACGTGCGGCTACTGCGCACACAATTCACAAACACAGAAAATAATTTTTTTTTTGGTTTGGACTGGAGTGTACTTTCGGGGGTTACAGCACCCTTAACGGTCAAGCCAGCCGGCCCTTTACTTATGACACAGGCGCACGCTTGGCACTACTTTGTTGATGCACGTGCGGCTACTGCGCACACAATTCACAAACACAGAAAATAATTTTTTTTTGGTTTGGACTGGAGTGTACTTTCGGGGGTTACAGCACCCTTAACGGTCAAGCCAGCCGGCCCTTTACTTATGACACAGGCGCACGCTTGGCACTACTTTGTTGATGCACGTGCGGCTACTGCGCACACAATTCACAAACACAGAAAATAATTTTTTTTTTGGTTTGGACTGGAGTGTACTTTCGGGGGTTACAGCACCCTTAACGGTCAAGCCAGCCGGCCCTTTACTTATGACACAGGCGCACGCTTGGCACTACTTTGTTGATGCACGTGCGGCTACTGCGCACACAATTCACAAACACAGAAAATAATTTTTTTTTGGTTTGGACTGGAGTGTACTTTCGGGGGTTACAGCACCCTTTAACGGTCAAGCCAGCCGGCCCTTTACTTATGACACAGGCGCACGCTTGGCACTACTTTGTTGATGCACGTGCGGCTACTGCGCACACAATTCACAAACACAGAAAATAATTTTTTTTTTGGTTTGGACTGGAGTGTACTTTCGGGGGTTACAGCACCCTTAACGGTCAAGCCAGCCGGCCCTTTACTTATGACACAGGCGCACGCTTGGCACTACTGTGTTGATGCACGTGCGGCTACTGCGCACACAATTCACAAACACAGAAAATAATTTTTTTTTTGGTTTGGACTGGAGTGTAATTTCGGGGGTTACAGCACCCTTAACGGTCAAGCCAGCCGGCCCTTTACTTATGACACAGGCGCACGCTTGGCACTACTTTGTTGATGCACGTGCGGCTACTGCGCACACAATTCACAAACACAGAAAATAATTTTTTTTTTGGTTTGGACTGGAGTGTACTTTCGGGGGTTACAGCACCCTTAACGGTCAAGCCAGCCGGCCCTTTACTTATGACACAGGCGCACGCTTGGCACTACTTTGTTGATGCACGTGCGGCTACTGCGCACACAATTCACAAACACAGAAAATAATTTTTTTTTGGTTTGGACTGGAGTGTACTTTCGGGGGTTACAGCACCCTTTAACGGTCAAGCCAGCCGGCCCTTTACTTATGACACAGGCGCACGCTTGGCACTACTTTGTTGATGCACGTGCGGCTACTGCGCACACAATTCACAAACACAGAAAATATATTATATTTTTAGCACTTGGGGGGAGCACCCCTGATGGACAGAGCACCCCCTGGACAACACTACAGCACCTCTTTAGGACTGGGACACTGCACAGGACTTTGGAGTGGACACAGCCCCTATGGAGAACTGACTGCACAACACAGTCCAGCCAGCCCCTATGGACTTTGAAGTAGTGGACACAGCCCCTATTAACAACAGCAGCACAGCACAACACAGCCAGCCCCTATGGACTTTGAAGTAGTGGACAACAGCAGCACTACACTACACTACACTACACAGCCCTAACTCCCACCCTCCCTCTTCACTGTCCACAGCCGAGTGAGAAAATGGCGCCGACGTGGGTACCTTATATAGGATCCAAAACCCGCGAGACTCGGAAGGCGGGAAGATGACGTTTTGACTCGATTTCAGAATCCGAGTCAGGCGGGAAAAGTCGAGCCTGACTCGGATCGGACTCGGATCGGGGGGGCTCGGGGGGGTTCGGATTTCAGAAATCCGAACCCGCTCACCCCTAATATATATATATAGTGTGTGTCTGTGTGTATGTATATATATATATATATATATATATATATTAATACACACGCCCACTCACTAGGGGGCACCAGACAAAATTTTGCCTAGGGCACCAAAATGGCTAGGGCCGGCTCTGCACTTAGCCCAGGCATTTCTAAGTGAAATTACGTGGCTGAGCTCAGTGAGCTGACATTCGGGAAGTACCGCCATTAGAGGATGGTACTGTGGGTCGGGACTTAGTGTTGTTTTGTTTTACGAAGACGTGGATACCTACATGGAGAAGAGGACGTGTACAGGAAAGTGTGTGTGTCATGTGTTTATTTTAATATTTCTTTTGCAAGAGAACTAGAGATACCAATGGGCACTGGTACTTGTGATTCTCCAAGTTCCAGCATGCGCGGGAGGCTTGCTGGGACCTCTAGTTCTCCTGTAAAAGACATGTTATCACATGTTTTTTTTGCACCACACTTTTATACACAATCAACCCGTACCTATCGGCCAGGGGTGCCGGGGATAGCCCCGGGCTATCAGCCCAGGCCTGGGGTGCCCTGGAGAGGGGGAACTTCTTTATTGGGGGGTCCCCACCTCCCCTGGGATCCCCGGCCTGGGCTGACTAGCGGTCAGGTATAATGCTTTGGCTGGGGGACCCGGTGAAAGGGTACCCTGGCTGTGGCATTACACCCCTGCTAGAAAGAGTCCGGTGCTGGTTTTGGAAAATACGGGGGACCCCTACGTCTTTTGTCCCCCGTATTTTCACAACCAGGACCGGTTCAGAAAAGCTTGGTGCTGGTTGTGCTTTTAGGGGGGGACCCCACATAATATTTTTTTTTTCAATTTAACACTTTACAACCTTTTTACGGATCTCACTGATCTGTACATGCATCTGTGTAAGTCACACCTGCTCATGCTAAAAATCCCAGCATGAAGCAGGTCTATTATTTTAGGGATTGGAAGTTCGATTTGGTGTTCAATTTGGACATGGGCATGCACAGTCAAACCAAATCGAATTCGATTTAGAAAAGGCTTCCAAAATAGAATTTTAGTAAATGTGGGATTTTGAGAGGGATTTCTACATTCGATTTGTTTCGATTTCAGCTAAATTGAACATAAAATCGAAATCGAACTTTGAAAAATATACCCCTTGATCTGTTGCTGTAATAAAGGTGGACAAACTGTGTATGACTCTAAGGCCTCCATTTATTAACGAGTTTTATCAGCAAAACGAGTGATAAATGTCACTGTGTATGATCAGTGGAGCTCCAGCCAATCAGCTCCCAACTGTCATTTTTCAAACAATTGACAGTTAGGTGCTGATTGGCTGGAGCACCATTTATTATACACAATCAGGGGTATTCAATATGGGTGCGATAACATTGTTTTTGCGGTAATATCGGAGGTATGACGTCATTATCGCAGGTTTTACTTTTACACCGTATTCAATTTCATAGACTTATCGCAGTTTTGAAAAGTCTTTGATAAAAAGGAAAAATTCGTAACTTTACGCAAATCCAACTTCGGAGTTTCCCGTTTTCGTTAAATTTATATTGAATACGGGTATAAGCGGGAGCGCGTCCGATACTTTAACGCAGGTAAAAACTCCGATATGAAACGTTAACTTCGACAGTGAAGTTAACGTTTCATATTGAATACCCCTGAATTAAATTTATCACTCGTTTTGGTGATAACTCGTTAATAAATGAGGCCCTAAATCGCCCGCAGTTGCGTATGCTCAGCAGTGAAAAAAAATCGCAAGATTCACCCTCAAAACGGACTTGTGTGCAGCTACGACCCAAAGAGCCAGATCCCAAGTTAGACGCAGTGGCGATATTCGCGCAAATGGCCGATGTTTTTCAACTGCGCATGTGTCTGAAAAGTCTTCGGAGGCAGCTGGGGACCAAATAAGCTGGAAGGAGGTGTCTATTTACTCTAGACATTTCCTGCCGCATGAGCATATTATTACAGAGCCGACGAGTACAATGTCGCAGCAGCTGTGAGATAACGTATATCTCTATATCAGGCCCCCAGACGCTTAATCGCTCATATTGGAGGCAATACCCTGATAGTGAACCTGCACCTAGCGTGGGGCTGGTGCAGGTTTTCGATGGCGCACCCAATGGTTGCTTCTAAAGACGCACCAAGCAGGATTGTGGCGTTTAAAGACGCACAGAGTGGGTGTCTCAGTCCTTGCACAGTCAAAAGCACGTTTTACACCGGGGGGAAGGGCTGATGTTAGCAACAGCCTAAAGTCGCAGGCGCGCGACTCCAGCGAAAGGCGCTAACGAGGTCTCAGCAGCATGAGACTGAGAATCAGATCCTAAATGCTTTGCCAGGTCAGAGGCTCACGTTAAGGCATACTTACATTTACTATAATAATATTATTTTATTCATGCAAGAAAGGAGATCTGTATAAAAGAGCTGTGTTGTGCTAGAGAGGATTCTGTCTTCCCGTACATGGAATAGGGGCTGTGTTGGAGTGCGGTTCAGCTGCACTAATGATACTTAGGAGCACCCCTGGGTGTACTGTGCAAACTCCGGCTGCAGTAACTAAGATAGATGAGCGAGGACTGAACCAGACAAGTGGTAGGGAACCCAAACGCCCTATAGGAACAGATGTGGGAGACATGAACTTTGTCACCCTCTGACATCACTAGTAATAGAAAGACTTTGCAGATGCTTATACGCCAGGTTATATCAGCACTCACCGACATCTCTGCAAATCCCAAATAACATTATCTTGTACAATCCTTTCTTGCCAAAACTAATGGGATTTTCTTGAGTGATTAACTTAATGCCGTGTTTTGTCCTGGTTCTGCAGCTGGGTCTCGCTGGTATCGAGCGCGTCAATGGTTCTTCCTGATCAAATCCGGAACCCTCCCATAAAATATTACTTTCCAGCCCAGAGCCCCTAAATCTTCCTAATTTCTGACATCTGTGCTAATATGATTAATGATTTAGTGCATAGCCACTCAGCCATACACAAAAAGGCAGACTATCAGCACTACACATTAAAGTGCGTTGTTAATCCGCTCTCAGTAAGGACTGACTCGTATATTAATGTAAAAAAAAGAAATAATCTCAAAAATATCAGGCGCTAATTAAATTGACACGTCATTTTTAAATGATCAAATATCAAATAATATACTAAAAGAAGTGAGATCAGAGTATGCCTGTGGATGCATTCATAATATACTATACCTTACCCGGATAGGATGTAACAAAAATTCTCAAGAGATCCTGCGCTATGCTCACAAGTAAAAACTGGTATGGAAGCAAAGTCATAAAACAAAAATATGTTTACATTTTAAATGTATTATACATTTAGCAACATGTTGCTATAAAACAAGTATAAGAATAAAATATCTAAAATCAATATAGCATTCTAATCAGTGCTCAGAGGACCTCATTCACACCCGCTCGCAAGCGGGTCGATGTTTGGCTGTGCGCACGCGCAGCGCCCGCACTGCGCGTGCACAGGCCCTGGAACTAGAGATAATTCTCTCGCTCCGTGGCTCGACAGCTGTGTTGCGGTGTTGATCGACAGCTCGAACCGTTTTGTAGGCGTGGCTGGGGGGGGTGGCTTCACAAACTGAGGCGTTCCCAAGTGAACGCCTGCCAGTTATGGGCGGCCCCACTGACATCACCAGTGATGTCAGTGGGAGAGCTTCCGGCTCTATTACCACAAGGGTCTCGTCGCAACCCCCGATGGTCATCATCCTGGCCGCTCGTTAAAGCTGTGGGTGGTAGCCTAGCGAGCGGCCGGGAGGCCAGATAATTTTTTAGATGCGGCCGCCCTCATTCAGAGCGAGCGCTCGCATTTTGCGAGCAGCTCTGAATGAGGTCCAGAGTGTGCCGGTATGTAACGGTATGGCATACAGGCACTTCAAGCACTGAACTATTTTTTTTCTAAGTTGCATGGACAGAGGGTGGAGGCGTGGCTCAGTGCTGGGCGGAGGCATGGCTCAGTGCTGTGCGGAGGCGTGGCTCAGTGCTGGGCGGAGGCGTGGCTCAGTGCTGGGCGGGCAAGCTGCATGCCCCTGTCAGGCTGTCACAGGAGGACAGCCCCTAAAACCAGTTGTGCGGCTGACTCTGTGTAAATGCTGGATCCTGGCAGTGTGTCGCCACCTGCTGGTGCTTGCCCCCCAGCCACTGCCCCCCCCCACCGTCCCCCCCTACCAGAAGGTCTCTGCCACATTCACGCTGTAGAGTTTGGCATTGTGCCTCGGCCCGCCCTCCCGTCAGTATATGTCCATCCCCTGCCGAATTCCAGGAGTCACAAGACAGCCCCTTATACTGCTCGGGTGACTGTGTGGCTGGCTGATTCCTGCCAGACCCGGCCCTAGGCATAGGTATTCTCAGAAAATGCCTAGGGTGACTGAAATGCCTAGGGGCATTAGGCTCTGCAGCTCCCCTGTACACCTGCTGCCGTGATCTGAGCGCAGCAGTCAGCTGGTCAGGTGACTGTGGGGTCACGGTGACAGCCAGGTCCGTCAGAATGAGTTTCTGCGCAGAAGCTAATTCTCGCTACAGGAGAAGACAAGGAAGATGGCAGCGGGACGGCATGCTGTGCATGCCCAGCCGCTGCTACTCCTCCCATGTGACAATTCACGGCTCCACCTCCATATTAGCAGTGGTCCAATGGCGCGACCAATGTTTCCGATGTTCGTCCGATGCTTTGTCTGCGGATGCAAGTGGTGGATCTGAGATGTCAGCGCTGCGAGTCTTTTTACATCTCTTTACAAACCTTTTGATGACATTTGCATAACTTCTCAGATCCACTGCGTGACAAGACACAGCACCGACGTCCATTGCCTCCCCCTCCCTATTCGCCTCTTAGTTTCATCATCTTACCTAATTTTTTTCTGTTAACCTTTTTTTTTTTTTTTTTTAAATTATACCGGCCAACATAAAAAGAAACATGTTAATATTAAATGACTAGTATAATACACTTAGAGCCCGATTCAGACCCGGACACTATTTGCGGACGGTCGTTCAAAAAAAGGGGCCGGCAATTTAAATTGTGCGCTCGCTCATTGCGGTCTGTTGACTCCTCTATGTCTGAGCAAGTTAACGAAAAATGCGCTCGCTATTTTGTAAAGACGCCCCTTTACCATTCGCATCACACGTCATCTCCGGTATTTATTTGATTAATCGGGTACATCAAAAGGCATCTGAACTGCTCGCAGTGCTTGTGGTAGGTTTATCTTACCGCAATCACTGCGAGCAGTTCAGGCTAAAAGACAACCAAGTGACGTGGTCGATGACGCTCCTTTACTAATTATGCACACCCATTAAATGCCCTTTTGACCGTTTGGCACGCCTGCGTTCGGTTCTCCACTCCCCCGTTTGCAAGCACCTTCCCCTGTTACCACCCACAAACGGTACATCCTGTCAAATTAGCAGCCCCTCGCTGTTTTACGAGCACACGATTTCCGACCGCAATGACTGGTTTGCGCATGCGCATTACGACCCATACGCATGCGCAGTTGTGCGAACATCGCTCAGACGAACGAGCGGCCGCTTACGAGCGGCTCTGAATCAGGCCCTTATTTCCTACCTGATACATGGAGAAAGCTGATGCCACTGAGTGGCAATAGCGTAAATATGAATATGATCTTGGTTGCAGCTTAAATCTTTAATTTAATCTATACCCCCCTCGAAAACATATCTGCCCGACTATCTCGGGTCTATATGCTATAGCTGTGATATGTCAGGGGGTTACACTGGACAGTGCCGCTCTTGGTTTTGCACAACCATAAGCCATATGTCTCTCTGAAATCCTGGCCCCCTACCATTTCTCATCCCTCTCATTAATTACACCCCTGAAAACTAAGCCCCAGTGACCGCAGGGTATCATTCAGCAGAATCCTCCAGCCTCTGATCATCTGTACACGGCTCCGGAGGCATTCTGGTGTCATTACTGCCCTGACAGATGGGCCCCCGATTCTCTGCTGCAAGAGACAGCGTGATCATTTCTGCAATGATATACAGGAAATGTTTATGTGTAAACTCCAAAGGCAACATTTGTGGCACCAAGGTGTTTGGCTTGTGAACGCCAACAAACCAGGTTATTTTTGGAGTTCCTTCCGATGAAACGACTTCCCTGTTCCATCGCCTCCCTCTCCCTTACAAAGGTTGAAATATTCTTTCACTGTGTGAGGGAAATTATAGCTATTTCTAAGTATCCAGAGCATGGTGACATTTGTACGGGAGATCTGAAATTGCGCTAAATTCTACATGATGATTAGAGCGGTTAAAAGTCTAGGTTAAAATCAGAGCAGATACGGGACAGATTAATATAGTAATTAATACACAAGTGAACTCCGTTTATGGATAAACTCCTGTGAATAATATGGTATCTCTATGAGCTGTGAATTCTGATGTCATCACTTCAGTGATCATTAGGAACATTTGCGCATCGTTCTGGCAGCTGGTCCAGCGCCCGGATTCAGATTTGTATATTATGCCGATGTTCAGCAATTTTGTTTTGCTGCTGCCCCATTCGTGAAACGCCGTGGACAGTCCCACTGCACGCGCAAGAACTAAAGCTTGAGACGGCATTCGCCATGCCTCCGTGATCGCAAGGTCGTTGAGCAGGCCACTGCAATCCATGGGCGTCCCTGTGTGGAGTTGGGGAGATAGGCGAAAGTGTTCGCAAAAAGAGGCCGGTCCGTGGGCGTGTTATGGGAGATCCTGGGGTGCTCGTGGTTGCATCACCAATCGCAGGACCTCAGTCTCACGGGCCAGTTTCACACAAACAGTTGACCCAGAATCTCCGCTGTCCAGGACTTACGCGAGGAGACGATGTGCGTCTAATGTTGCGCGGTTGGTGGTGTGTTCTTATACCCCGTAGGATCTGCACACAACGCAGATGGGGGAAGTGGGTGTAGCCACATTTGCTCAGCCCATCGCACGCTATTTCCGGCTGGGGGTCTGTTAGCGGGCATTAGCATATTTTCGCAAATACATTGCGAGCGCGAGCGACGTTAAGAATGTAATAGCGTACAGTTCTGAATCAGGCCCCCAGAGATAGATGCTGAATAGATTACAGGTCTCTGGGAGTGATTCAGCAGAGAGCGCTACCGCAAGGCCGCACACAAGCCGCTGCGCAATTCTGTCCTTGCCAAAAATGCCAATGCAGCAGGAGGCATCTGACACCCCCTGCTGCATCTGCGATCCCAGACGCTGCGACCGAGGTAGCAGACTGGGATCACCATCGCGACCAGGAGGCCTTGCCACTCCCAGAAAATGGAATTGGTATGATTTACCGCCGGGAGACCGGCATCCCGATTGAGGGTATGCTGGTCACCAGGCGCGAACAGCCACGGGGGGGGCGGAGGGTTAGGTTTAGGGCTCCCGGGGGGGACTTAGGGTTAGGCACCCCCCGTGAGGTTAGGGTTAGGCTAGGGGAAGGGGGGGGTTAGGGTTAGGCACACCCGGGGTTAGGAATCCCGACAGCCGCTGCACCAACATGGATGAAAATCCCGATCGTCCCTAAGGTAAATATAGACTAACCTAATTCCCTCCCCTAACTCTCCCTTAGGGGTGCCTAACCTTAACCTTCCCCCCAGTGCCAAACCATCCCCCCCTTCCCCTAGCCTATCCCTAACCCTCCCAGGGGGGTGCCTAACCCTAAGTCCCCCCCTTCCCCTAGCCTGACCCTAACCTCACGGGGGGATGCCTAACCCTAAGTCCACCCCGGGAGCACTAAACCTAAAAGGCCCCCCCCCCCGCCCCCGCGGCTATGCGCGCCTGGTGACCGGCATACCTTTGATCGGGATGCCGGTTTCCCGGCATCGGTAAAATGACAGACGTCTAGATTTAGACACATGTCATTTAACCCTCGCCGGGATTAAACAGTCGGGAAGACGGCTGTCGGGATTAGGTCCGCCGGCTTCCTGACTGCATACCCAAAAAACAGAGGCAACACGCCCCCATTTCCGGGAACGCAGGCTGCCCCCGCATGACCAGTAAACGCCTCTGCCTGTGTGATCACGCAGGGCCCGTTCTGCACATGCAAAATCTGCGGAACCAGGCTCTCTATGGTGAGGTGCATTCTTACATTTATTATTACATATTAGTTAGGGGTGAGCGATTCGGCTTTGGCTCAGATCTTCCCGCCAAGTTCGCATCTCAGAAGGAGGCAAAATGTCTGCACTCATTATAGATATGCCCATGGATCCAGGGGCGCCGAGAGGGGGGGGGGAGCGCGTACAGTTTACCCGGGCCCGGGCTTCCAGAGGGGCCCGGCGGGGGCCCGGGTCTGGCGCCGCCCCCCCCTCACTTCCTCCCTCCCTATGCAGCAGCCACAGCAATCTCCTATGCCTCAAGGGAGGAGCGATCACACTGATCGCGCCCCCCACTGGCTTTGCGCCGGGCTGAGGGGCCCACAGCGCCCCCTCCCCGGCGCACAGCGCCGTTTTTTTTCAAGGGGGCGTGCCACGTCTGCTGCAATTAGGCCACGCCCCCTCTTTACCGGGGCCCCGCGTGGCTCTCTACACCCCTGCATGGATCACATACTGTAAACATTATTAGTACACCAGAAGCAGGCGGTGGTGAGTCACATGAGAGTCAATTCAATGATCCTGCTGTACCCAACGTATGCGTGAGAGGGAGACAAGGGAATGGAGCACCGGTGACATGGAGTGTGGTAAAGATGAACAAGAGGGCGGAGGGCCCTGCCCATAATAGCTTACATATTAGCAGTGGGGTGAAAAGCTGGAGGGTGAGGAGGGGTACACACAAGTGTTTCACCAAAATGCGCGATGGGACAGTGACAAGGGGGAAACAAAGCAGAATTTCTCTCCCTCCTCAACTTCTTTTCTGCTCTGTACTCTGTTTTGGTGACGTGTTCGAGTTCATTATGGGGGTCATGTAAAGTTGGAGGCGTCGCGCATTTATGCCTAAGCAGCAGGTGTGAAAGGCGTCTCGCAAAATATGCTAATTTCATTTGAGCTTCAAATATCTCAACATAAACATTTAAATGCGTCAAAGATACATTTAAAGGGCATCACAGTAGGTATCCTGATGTGGCGGCATACTAGAGACGCCATTACTCAACATCAGCTTCATCGTGATGCATGGCGTTTTAGTGTTAAGCAACAAATTATATAAACAAATATTCCTCCCCATTTAGTCGTCCAAGCAGCAGTACTCGGCCTCGTCTGGTTGCTGCTAATGCAGGAGATGGAAGAACACCGTGGGGTCCCCTGCGCAAGCCGCAACCAGCACCAGGCTAGGACAGGATGGACTCCCAACACATTAACAGGGGAACCTGCACATCCGCTGCAACTCTCCAGGCAGGTCCGAGAGCGCTCTATATTGAGAGGAGGCTCTCCTGGCCCCCCCGAAGGACAAAGTGGGGCGGCCCGGAGGCTGGATGACCAATTGTAGCGCGGAGCTAGGATCCCCCCCCCATCGGAGAGTGTTGTCAGTCCGGGAGGGTCTTAAAAAAGTTGGTAAGTAAAACCTGCAGCGTGTGTCCCACTAGCCTGTTCAACATGGGCTGAATTCCCTAGGGCAGTGGTTCCCAAACTCCCTCATCAAGGTATCCTAACAGTCCAGGTTTTAAGGATATCCATGATTGAGCACAGATACCTTAATTAGTACCTCGGTCAGTTTGATATAATCACCTGTGCTCAAACATGGATTTCCAGAAAATTTCGACTGTGATTTTCGAGAAATAGGAGATCCTCTTCTATCTTCCAACTTTGGTCCGTATTCAATTAGTTTCACACTTCACCTGCATTGCGTATTTTAAATGCGGAAACTTATTGCGCGCGTACCCGCGATTCGCCCTATTCAATTCCAAAAGACGTGAAGACGCAACCCGGCGAATGCAAACCAGGCGAAAAGTGCTGACAGAATTGGGGAAATCAGCCAGACACCCCCTAAAAGAAGCACTAACATTGGGGATGAATGTACATGCCCCCAAATAGCCCTAATAAAGCAATGTGGGGTACTTAAGGTGTGTCTATTTCTGCATCTTTGCACAAGTGGTGAAGAATAGCATTAAGCAGTTTTTTTTGGTGAAAATAAGTAGTTCTGTCAAATTTGGGGTACTTGAAAATGGGGTACTAGCAGGGTTTAAAGTCTCAAAAGTAAAGTTTAAAAAAACTATAAAAAACGCACCTGAAGCAAACACCTGCAATCAAAAAAACTCCTCCCCCATACTTGCAGACCCCCCAAAAGTCTATATCGCTAGTTATTAAGTTTTTACCCCCACTTTGCACTTTTTCGCCCCCATTTTAAAAGTGCTCTTTTGCGGTGTCCCACAATTTTTTTTTTAATGTTTTTTTCTATGCAGTTATCCTTCGGGGGGCTGTCCCAAGGGTGCTGAGTGGTTTCCCCACCTTTTGCACCCCAAAATAGCGATTTTGCACTTTTTTTCCCCACCAATTCATAGGAGAATCTTTTTTGCCTATTACATTGCATTGCGTTTTCGCGTACGCGAAAAGTGTTTGCAATTGAATACGGAGATAAGTTTCCGCCTGGCCAAAAGTCGCAATCGGCGATACTTTTTTGCGGATTCCGACTTTTCGCGGCTAATTGAATTTGGGCCTTTGAATCTAAATGAAATAATGATAAAAAAAAAAAAACATGGATGAGGCCGACGTTTTGGAGCCCGGGTGCAAATAACAATCCAGGAAGCCTGTGGGCAACTAATTAATACAGAGTGACTTCACATTGATTGGCCACAGAGTGAGAAAACTGCTACAGTTACATCGGTGCTAGATGCCGCATAGGGTGTAGCCGCAAGGAACCTCGCTGTATTCATGTGTGAATGTATCGAGAGTTGAGGGTTTCGCAGGATTATGTGCAATATACTGTACAGTATGAATGGGTCTACTTATCCGTAACACCCCCTGAGCCTGCTGTACGGCGTATACGTGCATTGCACAACTTCCATCATTAAATAGGTCCCTTCCCTATGCACATTTATTCAAGTCTTAAACAGAACTTCTGCCGTTTAATAAACCTGGGGGTTGCATTAGCTCATATTATAACTACTGTTTCTCCACAAGGTTTGACATGAGATAAGTTTGTGGCCAATTAACACCTATGAATTTCCTGACTGTACAGGAGGATTTGGTTGCAGGAAGAACTACACATTTAATTTCCCTTGGGATCTTATGTAACCCAGCTATATTTCAGGCCTTCTGCTGGTCATTTCATGTTAAACTTCATATAACAACATATAAGCCCTCGTTAACCAAACCTAGCGCTATAAACTGTAAGGTCTTAATCAAGTGAAATTCAAGTTTAACTGCGCAGCTTAAATTTAATCCGTTTCAAATAAGATATTTACCTCTCCAAAGCGAATTATTTTCCACACGGGGAAATTAAAGAGCCCCCCCGCCAGCTACACACAGTAAAATTATCCATTTCGTCAACTGAACCAATATTCATGAGAATGTAGCCGAGAGCACCGACCACCTTCCTCGCTCCTAATCCTAAATCTCACTAGTTCTTATTGAACTGGTAGGTTGAATATTAGTTTAGCTCATTAAAAGGCAGAACCCCCCCCCCCCCAATCCCCCATTAAGTCATACATGACCACTCTCCCGGGATTGTCTGGGTGATTGCCAAATTTTGGGGAAATGACAGTAGACCTGACTCACGGATCCTGACTTGGCTCTACCCCCACTGCACAATCCTGCAGATCATTGTACAGTGGGGAGTGGTGTCGCAATGATAGGATTCCTGAACCTCCCAAATGGACTACCCCCTAGGCGAGTAGGCACTATGGGCCTGATTCAGACCCGCTCGCTAGATGCGTTCGCTCGCTCGATGCATATGCAAATTTGGGTAGGCAGGCGATCGCAAGGCAAGGCATTAGCACGCTCACTATGTCTTGCCATGCGATCGCTTTGTGTATGCAGATGCCCACAAGCCTGTCTTAAGATGCCCACTTGCTCACATCATCTCCAGGAAGTGTATGCAACCATCGGTACCATCGAGTACCATCGGATGCATACGCAGTGTCGAAGCTGGATAATTGGCTGAGACAAGATCAGTTTAAAATTAAAGCGTGCGCGACGCCATCTTGCAAATGGCAGCTAGACTCCATTTTAGAAACAAGAATCTGCAAGACGCCATTTTGCGACCAGAGTCACTTTAAGTTACAACTCACGAGCTAAGAACAGATGGCAATGTTTTTGATAATCTACCAAGGGCAACTAGAAGAACAGCCTCATGAGAAAAAGTAAATAGAATAGACAATGCACCAGAAACTGTGAGTGTTTTACATACAAATTGGGAATCCCTGTATGTAGACAAGTATAGTTGTGGCAATTGTAATATAACCCAGGCATTGATCTACACAATTGAATGTGTCTGAATCCTAAACAGGTTTTAGCCCCACACCCAGACAGAATGGCCCCAGCTTCACAGCTGGAGGTAACACATTTGCATTGCAGTCTGAAACTGTGAGTGAGGAATGATATGTGTGTGTATGTATGTACATGTATATATATATATATATATATATATATATGTTAAGTCCATCATAGATGGAATCTCATGCATAAACAAGCTGCTAACATGACGCCCAGTAGCGAATGCACAATATCCTGCATGCGAATGCTGTTTATTAGCATCATGCGATTGCATCTTTCACCATTTCACACATTAATATGCACAATTGCGCTGTTAACTAATCGCATATTAGCAAATGCATAAGATCCTGTATGAAAACGCTGGTTGTTAGCTTCATGCGCACGCATCTGCCCCAAGTTAACTAGAGTCTTTACATCACACCCCGCATACTCACACATTACATATCCAAATAAAAGGTTTAATGAGCTTTAAAGTATAAGATTTAAGTTGGTTCAGTTAGTTTAAATGCTGTGAAATAAAGATATTTGACAACTAAGGTTTTATACATGCTAAGAGAGCCGTGTTTGGTTTTGTACTGATGCGTACTCTTTTCACAGTATTCCGGTGATATCGGTGGGGAGATCGCATCATGCATTCTCAACTTATGGACCGCAGAGACTTCAAGCAACAAAATGTATATTATATGAACAACTGTTAGGATGATTGCATGGGGTGGGAGGGCAGAGACCCTCAGTTGTTAAAGGCTGGGATGAGTCTATTTGAACCAGCCTGTTAAACGCTCTGTAACAGATGCTTCCCCCCTGGGAACCAATGGCAAAAGCAAGAAACTTCTCTATTGTCCTGTCTATTCTGGGGGGGTATAAATATGTGTGCTCAAACACTGGGTTCTTAGTCTTCTTGCTGAATGCTGAATGACGATGGGGTTTCTTGCTGATGCCTATCATCTGGTCCGGAAGCGCTGCGTATGTATACTGTACTTGGGGTCTGTATAATTCCTTTGCATCTAATTGTGTATGGATCAATAGCGTGTAACTGACTGTACTTTTTACTTGAATAATACTTTGTGCTTCGGAACCACATGTTCCAAGTCTGGAGTCTTTTATTTACTGTATGACTGCGTATGTAAATTGGCGTCATCCTTAGAGGTTTATAGGTAGGATTTTAGAAGGTACAGGCAGGGGTATATAGAGGTTCATTTCAATATAGTCAGCAGCGCTTGTGACTGACTATACCCTTCCGCAAGCACTGCGAGCACTTCAGTGTAAAAACCAGCCAGGTGAAGTGTACTATGATGCTGTCTCTAAATTATGCATGCCTCTGAAAAGGCGTTGAGATGCTCAGGCACGCCTGCGTTCGCACCTCCACTCCCCCGTTTTTAATGGCCAGCCCGTCACCACCCACAAGGCTTCTCCTGTCACTCACTCTGCTGGGCTGTCTATGCGCAGCCAGCGAATGCTTCCCGATCTTCGCACTGGTTCACGCACGCGCACTGCGATGCGTATGCATGTGCACAATGCGGAAATCGCCCGGCTATGAGCGAACGTATCCTAGCGAGTGGGTCTGAATCAGGTCCTATGTTCGGGTGTACAGTACACTTTGATGGGAATATTCTCTTTTGTTAAGTGAAGGTTTTTGAAAGCCTACGGCAATCTTTTTCAACTTTGATCCTCAAACTCCAACGACAGTCTACATTTTAGGAGCTCTATCCTTGAGTACAAGTTAACTAGCCCCTCATTCATATTGATTCAATCACCTGTGCTCATGCATGGATTTCCTTAAAACTTGGACTATTAGGGTGTCCGGAGAAATGAAGTTGGGAACTACTAGACTAAGGGCTTAGGGCCTGATCCAGACCCGCTCGCGAGCGCTATGTGCTCACAAGCGGGTCGATGGTGGCCCAGTGCGCATGCGCACGACGGAGCCGGCTCCGTCGTGCGCATGCGCGAGGCCCGAATAGCGACGGTCAATCCGTCGCTCCGGGTCTCGTGCCAAAGGGGGTGTGCTGTCGATGTTGAGTGACAGCACGCCCCCTTTGGTGGGCGGGCCGGGGGAGTGGCTGCCCAAACTGAGGCGTTCCCATGTGAACGCCTCCGTCTGGGGCCGGCCCCACTGACATCACGAGTGATGTCAGTGGGAGAGATTTCGGCTCTGATAGAGCCGAAATCTCTCTGGGGCTTGCGGCAACGAGACCCTACCACAAGGGTCTAGTCGCAAGCCCGATGGTCGCGATGGTCTTGACCATCGCGACCATCTTCCTGGCCGCTCGCTATAGCTGTGGGTGGCCAGGAGGCCGCTCTAAAATACAAGAAGGCCGGCCCTGATTCAGAGCGAGCGCTCTGTCAGAGCGTCTGGCTCTGAATCAGGGCCTTAATGTTATATTTTGAATGCATGTCTTTGAAGCCTGATACATGTACTTTAATAGTCAAATAGGTAGACTTAGTTTAAAACTAAAGGCACTTTAAACACTCTGCTAAAAGCTAGGGACCGTGTACAAGGTTATGACTATGCTTTTAATTTGTGTTATTTTTTTTACTGCAAGTAGGCACGAGTCCTAAGGAAAACCATATTCCACCTTGCTGTCTGTTCAGCGAAAACATCAGTAACATCGAGTAACATCGGAACCAATCGCACAGTTATGGTTGCCCTGACCCTACCTCATAAACTGCTAAACTTCCTGTTGCCATCTAGACCTCTGCCAGCATATGCAATTGTATGGGCTTAATTATGCACGTCCCTGTAACAGCGTTCAAACGCACAGGCAAGCCTGCGTTCCGCCGACCACCCTCCCCTCTCCTCCCCTCCCCCAAATTGTCACTTCATGTTAATCACGCTGTGAAGACTTTGTGTGCTCGCTGTGATCACTTCCCGATAGCAGCGGCTGGTTCACGCACACTGCGATACATACATGCAAACATCGGCCGGCTGTGTGTGAACGCAGCCATGCGATCCAACCTGAGCAAGTTCCACTGGGGCAGGGACTGATGTGAATGGACAAATATTCTCTGTAAAGCGCTGCGGAATACGTGTGCGCTATAGAAATAACTGGTCATAAGTTATAATAATAATTAATAAAATAAATCCGCGTACGGGCGAATATATGCATTTATTTCCTTGTATGCGGCTGCTCTGTATTCAACTCATAGATGAGTTAAATAACAAACAAGGGACGAACAGAACATGCAAGAAGCGTGATACCCAGTTGAGGATGGAGCAGGCAAGAAAACAAGAGAGGGGACCGTGCTCCTAAGAGCTTACAATCTAGCAAAAGAACATTGGACCTTATTCAGAGTCGGTCGCAAGCGCCGATGTGCTCGTAACCGACTCGATGGCTAGTCCTGCGCACGCGCAGCGGCCGCACTGCGCGTGCGCAAGCCCCGGAGCGACAGAGAAACTTTGTCGCTCCGGAGCTCGCTACCAAAGGGGCGTCTGTCGATGTTGATCGACAGCTCGCCCCTTTTGGTAGGCGGGCCGGGGGGGGGGAGGTTTCCAAAACGGAGGCGTTCCTTAACGAACATCTACCGTTTTGGGGGCGGCCGCACTGACATCATCAGTGATGTCAGTGGAGAGCTTCCTGCTCCATCAGAGCAGAAAGCTCCCTGGGGCTTACGAGTGCCCAGATCCAACCTTAGGGTCTGGTCGTAAGCCCCGATGGTCGCGATGGTGTTCACCATCGCGCCATCAACCTGGTCGGTCGTTAAGCTGTGGGTGGTAACCCACAGCTTAACGATCGACAAGGAGGCGGCCGTTCATGATACAAGCGGCCGCCCTGATTCAGTGCGACCTCTTGCAACTAACGACCGACTCTGAATGAGGTCCATTGTTTCAGCATACAAAAATGTCTGGCTCTACTTTATGTCTCTGAGGGGTCCACAGTAAAGTTCTTTGAGAACACGGCGTGGACGACAGAAAACGTAACACGGTACATTATTAATGGGGAACAAATAGGTGCGATTAGGAAAATAATACATTTGTGTCAGTGAATACATCTCATCGCTATTTCTCCCCACACAGGCTCCTTTTCTCCTTCCTCGGTTCATGTTTCTCTCACCTAAGTCTGTAATATTCCTCCGTAGGGCTATCATGTTACTTGCCGAATGATTTTGCTACCTCAAAGAAATAAAGGCAGGGAGAAGTACTGACAGCACTTGAAAAGAGTCTTAGTCTGCCAGCCACCTGGAGTAAGATCTGTTCCCAGCGAGAGCCAACGCTTGTTAGAACCTCAGATTGTTAAGTCCAAGACCGTACAAAAACATATCGCGCTAGATTCATTATTTTTGTTGTTGTTCGGTTTCCCTTCACGTGGAGCTTTTGTGCAGGACAATAAATGGAGGATTCATGGTGCTACTCAGGGTTCTTTCAGCTGTCTTAAAGGGAGTGAACATGAAATAAAGAATGTCAGGTGTTTTAGCAGCAATTATGACACTCGGTGAACGTCCTCCCTGGTGAGGGTCTCAGCCGCCCCCGGTGATTACCGCAGGAATGCGCATGACAGTGGAGGAACCAGGCGTGAATGCAGTACCTTGCATAAAGCAGGCAATGTACCTTTTATTTGGAAAAACAAAACACAAGAGGAAGCTTCCTGCTGCTGGTGGTGGTGGACATCATTTGCAATTGTTAATTTCCCGTCAGCTAATTAACCTCTAGTCTCCTGCACTTGCCTAATCTATACTTATAATAAAGTTGTAAGGGTTGTGTCTGCATGTACTGTAGACATTTTTTGGGGAGAAATGTACTCCATGGGACTGTATATGAAGTATGGAGACAAAAAAAAGTTTGTTTCTGAATTTTTTTGTCTGTCTGTCTGTCTGTCTGTCTGTCTGTTCGTTCAGGCATCACCCAATAACTACGGGATGAATTTGGATTTTCAATATTGTATAGCTTAGTCACCTAGGGCTCTATTTATTAACATTATTTTTACTAAAATAAAGTGAAAAAGGGTGTTTTCACACCCTTTTCACATTATTTTAGTTTCACCTGCAGTTACTATAGGGCAATTGGAGTAGAATTAGTCAAATTCTACTCCAACCCCTAAGTATCACTTATTTTTAGTAAAGCAGATTGCATTTCCCATAATTGTAATGGGAAATGTGATCCGACCATAGTTATTAAAAATAAATTGTAAAAAAATACCGGGAGAAGCCCTGTGATAATAACGCCACCTGGAGGTGGCGTTATCCAGGGTCTCCCCCGGTTACCGGGCTCCCACTCTGCTCTAACGGGGAGAGCAGAGGCGGGAGCCGGTACCAGTAATCAGCTATGTGGTCTAAACAGACTGCAAGCTGATTGCTGTAAAAAAAAAAAAAAAAATTGAAACATTTTTTTTTTACTTACCTGACTCCAGGGACCGGTGATCAGGCCTCCGGTGAAGTCTCCCCTCCGGTCAGCTGGTCTCCTACAGTGCACTGCTGCCCGGTCATCAGGTGATCGGGCCCCAGTGCAGTATGGGAGATCACCTGATCGGGAAGCCTGGAGAAGATCACCGGAGGCCAGGAGGATGCAGGTAAGTGTAATGAAGGGAGGGGGGGGTTGCGGGGGTCCGCGATCGTGGGGGGCGGGGCTTAGCATCGGTGGGGGGTAGCAGAGGCGGCCGGTCGGCGCATGCGCGGGCTCTTAGTCGCGGTATTTTTTCCGAAAATACCGCGACTAGAGTGCGGATGGGATCCGCAGGGACAGAGCTTTATCGCAAGCTCTGTCCCTGCAAGGGATTTATAGTAAATCCCTGTGATATTGCCGGAATTCGCAATGCGAATTCACTCGGTAATATCACACTACAATCCGCATTCAATATGCGGATTGTAGTAAATAGAGCCCCTAGAAAGAGACTGAGGGGTCTGGTTACTAAGCAGTGTTAGGAGACAGAGTGAAAAGTGATAAGAAAGTGATACGGTGCCAGCGCACTGAGCTGTGCGCAGCCAGCGCCGGAGTTATAGACTGTGGGCACTAGAGTGTGTCCAGAGTCTATAATGTATGCACAAGTCACCGGGAAAATGGCCGCGGTGGCCATTTTCCCTGTACTGCGCATGCGCAAAAAATGATTGGAAAATGGCCGCCGTGGCCATTTTACAGTCGTTTTACAGCGCCGGACCACCGCGCCGACGTGGCACCCCGGAGAGGTAAGTAATATAATGGGTGCAGGGTGTGCGGTGCGGGGCCCATGTTCCCCACACACCCTGCACCCATTATAGATTCGCCCCTGTCACAGGCTGTGTTTGCAAAATGACGGTTGGGAGCTGATTGGCTGGCTCCTTATCACTTTTTCCGGTGACCGGGAGCGCCACCCGATATTCGGGAGCACAGTATGGAGTAAAATCAATGGCCGGCACTAGCCCTACGGACCTTCGCATCAGCATAAGGTACTGCAGAGCCGCAACTGGGGGGGGCTGGAGATGCACATGCACTGGGTGCACCTGCCGCCAGTGTCCTCCAGCCCGGCGCAGCAGGGAGGCTCCAAGCCGGACGCCCGCTGAGATTTTATTACCAGCAGAAGCTCGTCTCCTTCCCTGCAGCGACGCAGTAGCCGGATGCTGAAGTTCTCTCCCGGAGGCTGGAGTTCAGACGTCAGAGCGGGGTTTAAGGTAAGTCATGTTTTTTTTTTTTTTTCTGAAAGTGGCACTACAGAGGCATTACCACATGGGCACTACTACAGAGCATTACCATATGGCCACTACTACAGGGACATTACCATATGGGCACTACTACAGGGACATTACCATATGGGCACTACTACAGGAGCATTACTATGGGGGCATTACCGTATGGGCACTACTACAGGGACATTAACATATGGGCACCACTACAGGGACATTACCATATCGGCACTACTACAGGAGCATTACTATGGGGGCATTACCATATGGGCACTACTACAGGGGCATTAACATTAGGGGTGTGCACCGGCCACTTTTCGTGTTTTGTGTTTTGGTTTTGGATCTGGATCTTTCTTCGTGTTTTGGATCTGGATTGGTTTTGCCAAAACCACCCTTCCGTGTTTTGGGTTCTGGGTTTTGTGTTTTGGATCTGTATTTTTTTGAAAAAAAGCATAAAAACAGCTAAAATCACAGAATTTGTAGGTTTTTCTGCTCCTATGCTATTATTAACCTCAATAACCTTAATTTCCACTCATTTCCAGTCTATTTTGAACACCTCACACCTCACAATAGTGTTTTTATGTCCAAAAGGTTGCACCGAAGTAGCTGGATGACTATGCTAAGCGACACGAGTGGGCGGCACAAACACGTGACCCATCTAGGCGTGATACTGCAGTGGCAGACAGGATGGCAGTTTGAAAAACTAGGCCCCAAACTGTACATAATGCAAAGAAAAAAAAGAGGTGCAAGATGGAATTGTCCTTGGGCCCTCCCACCCACCCTTATGTTGTATAAACAGGACATGCACACTTTAACAAACCAATCATTTCAGCGCCAGGGTCTGCCACACAACTGTGGCTGAAATGATTGGTTCGTTTGGGCCCCCACAAAGCAAGCTGGCAATTAATGTGTCCCTGCACAAACTGGCTCTATGGAGGCAAGATGTCATCCTCATCCTCCTCATCCACCGATTCCTCACCCTCTTCAGTGTGTACATCCTCATCCTCACAAAGTATTAACTCGTCCCCAGTTGAATCCACCACCACAGGTCCCTCTGTACGTTCTGGAGGCTGGTCTCCCTGGAAGAGCTGATAATTCATTTTGATGAACATCATCTTCTCCACATTCTGTGGAAGCAACCTCCTACGCCTTTCGCTGACAAGGTTCCCGGCTGCACTAAACACTCTTTCGGAGTACACACTGGAGGGGGGGCAACTCAGGTAAAATAGAGCCAGTTTGTACAGGGGCCTCCAAATTGCCTCTTTTTCTTGCCAGTACAGGTACGGACTGTCTGACATGCGTACTTGGATGCTGTCACCGATGTAATCCTCCACCATTCTGTCAATGGTGACAGTATCATATGCAGTGACAGTAGACATGTCAGAAATTGTTGCCAGGTCCTTCAGTCCGGACCAGATGTCCAAACTTGGTCCTGCCTGCCCTGCATCACCGCCAGCGGGTTGCTTAGGATACCTAAGTTTTTTCCTGGCAGCCCCAGTTGCGGGAGAAAATGAAGAAGGAGCTGTTGACGTGTCACGTTCCGCTTCAGCTGACAGTGTGTTCACCAGCAGGTCTTTGCACCTCTGCAGGCTTGTGTCGGCCGGAAAGAGAGACACCACATAGGCTTTAAACCTAGGATCGAGCACGGTGGCCAAAATGTAGTGGTCTGATTTCAACAGATTGACCACCCTGGAATCCTGGCAAAGCGAATGAAGGGCTTCATCCACAAGTCCCACATGCCGAGCGGAATCGCTCCGTCTTAGCTCCTCCTTCACTTTCTCCAGCTGCTTCTGCAAAAGCCTGATGAGGGGAATGACCTGACTCAAGCTGGCAGTGTCTGAACTGACTTCACGTGTGGCGAGTTCGAAGGGCTGGAGAACCTTGCACAACACGGAAATCATTCTCCACTGCGCTTGAGTCAGGTGCATACCCCCTCCTTTGCCATGTCATAGGTGGATGTATAGGCTTGAATGGCCTTTTGCTGCTCCTCCATCCTC
The DNA here is from genome assembly GCA_031769625.1 of Taudactylus pleione. Taxonomy (NCBI): domain Eukaryota; kingdom Metazoa; phylum Chordata; class Amphibia; order Anura; family Myobatrachidae; genus Taudactylus; species Taudactylus pleione. The sequence goes on along the minus strand of JAUIMM010000244.1, from coordinate 5,226,626 downwards.
TGAAGCATATAGAGGGTTGAGTTCCACCGCGTCACAACCTCTTGCTTCAGGTGATGGTGGGGCAGGTTCAAGAGTGTTTGCTGGCGCTCCAGTCTTCGGCACGCAGTCGCTGAATGGCGAAAGTGGGCAGAAATTTTTCGGGCCACCCAAAGCGTCTCCTGCACGCCCCTGTCGCTTTTCAGAAAATTCTGCACCACCAAGTTTATTGTGTGAGCAAAACATGGGACGTGCTGGAATTTGCCCAGATGTAATGTCCGCACAATATTGGTGGCGTTGTCAGATATCACAAATCCCCAGGAGAGTCTAAGTGGGGTAAGCCACTGGGCGATGATTTCCCTCAGTTTCTCTAAGAGGTTGTCGGCGGTGTGCCTCTTACTGAAACCGGTGATACACAGCGTAGCCTGCCTTGGAACGAGCTGGCGTTTCTGAGATGCTGCGACTGGTGATGCTGCTGCTGTTGCTGCGTAAGGTGATACATCTACCCAGTGGGCTGTCACAGTCATATAGTCCTTAGTCTGCCCTGTTCCACTTGTCCACATGTCCGTGGTTAAGTGGACATTGGGTACAACGGCATTTTTCAGGACACTGAGGACACTTTTTCTGACATTTCTGTACAGTCTCGGTATCGCCTGCCTAGTGAAGTGGAATCTAGACGGGATTTGGAACCGGGGACACACTACCTCCAGCAATTGTCTAAATCCCACTGCACTAATGGCGGATACCGGACGCACGTCTAACACCAACATAGCAGTCAAGGCCTCAGTTATACGTTTTGCTTCAGGATGACTGCTGTCGTACTTCATCCTCCTCGCTAAGGACTGTTGGAGGGTCAATTGTTTAGTAAAAGTAGTGGTGTTCCTACTTCCTCTCTGGGATGATGAATGACTCCCAGCAGCAGCAACAGCAGCAGCGGCAGCAGGAGGCGTAGCAATGCAGGATCCTCCGGAGGAATCCCGGATAGGAGAGTCAGTCATGCCAGTGATATGGCCTGCAGGACTACTTCCGATCCTGACTAAGGAGGAAATTGACGAGGAGTGAGTTGACGGTGTGGTTTGCAGGCGCTTGGATACAACAGGACAACGGGATTTAGGTGTCCCTGGACTGCTTACGGTCTTAGCCAAAGTTTCTGAACTTGACAGTAACTTATTATGAACGCGCTGCAGGTGCCGTATAAGGGAGGATGTTCCTAGGTGGTTAACGTCCCTACCCCTACTTATTCCACCTTTACATAAGGTACATATGGCAAGACAGTTGTTGTCCGGATTTGGATAAAAATATTGCCAGACCAAAGAGGTGGAATGTTTGGTCTTCTGCCCAGGCATGACCGTGATGGGCTTTTTCATCCCACGGACAACAACTGTCTCCCCTGGAGCCTGATTTAAACAAACCACATCACCATCAGAATCCTCCTCGCCAACTTCCTCCTCAGCGCCAGCTACACCAGTATCCTCATCCTGTTGTACTTCAACAGTGACATCTTCAATTTGCATATCAGCAAGTGGACTGTGGGTGCTCCTTTCAGCACTTGCAGGGGGCGTGCAAATGGTGGAAAGAGCCACCTCTTCCCGTCCAGTGCTGGGAAGGTCAGGCATCGCAACCACCACCACACTTGGACTCTCCTTGGGGATTTGTGATATCTTCTTAGAAAGCACAGTTCTTCGCTGTGCTTTTGCCAGCTTAACTCTTTTGATTTTTTTAGTGGGAGGAGGGCTTCCATCGTCATGTGAAGCTGAACCACTAGTCATGAACATACTAGGGATCGACCTTAGCCGTTCCTTGCCACTCCGTGTCGTAAATGGCATATTGGCAAGTTTACGTTTCTCTTCAGCTGATTTAAATGTTTTTTTCAAGGTCATTTTCCTGAACTTTGTCATTTGGGATTGTATGTGCCCTCTATTATGACATTGGGCATCGGCCTTGGCAGACGACGTTGATGGCATGTTATCGTCTATGTCATGACTAGTGGCAGCAGCTTCAGCACTAGGAGGAAGTGGTTCTTGATCTTTCTCTATTTTGTTTTTATCGGAGAAAGTTTGGTCCTCCATTTATGTTATATCGATTTGATATATACGTGCGGCTAAACACAGAAAATATTTTTTTATTTTTGCTGGAGAGTAGTGCACTTTGTGGGTTACACCAGCCTTTAAGAAATGAGCCAGCCGGCTCTTTACTTATGGGACACAGGCGCACGCTTGGCGCTGCTCCTTTGTTGATGCACGTGCGGCTACTGCGCACACAATTCACAAACAAAGAAAATATATATTTTTTGGTTTGGACTGGAGTGTACTTTGGGGGTTACAGCACCCTTTAACGGTCAAGCCAGCCGGCCCTTTACTTATGACACAGGCGCATGCTTGCGCACTACTTTGTTGATGCACGTGCGGCTACTGCGCACACAATTCACAAACACAGAAAATATATATTTTTTTGGTTTGGACTGGAGTGTACTTTGGGGGTTACAGCACCCTTTAACGGTCAAGCCAGCCGGGCCTTTACTTATGACACAGGCGCACGCTTGGCACTACTTTGTTGATGCACGTGCGGCTACTGCGCACACAATTCACAAACACAGAAAATATATATTTTTTTTGGTTTGGACTGGAGTGTACTTTGGGGGTTACAGCACCCTTTAACGGTCAAGCCAGCCGGGCCTTTACTTATGACACAGGCGCACGCTTGGCACTACTTTGTTGATGCACGTGCGGCTACTGCGCACACAATTCACAAACACAGAAAATATATATTTTTTTGGTTTGGACTGGAGTGTACTTTGGGGGTTACAGCACCCTTTAACGGTCAAGCCAGCCGGCCCTTTACTTATGACACAGGCGCACGCTTGGCACTACTTTGTTGATGCACGTGCAGCTACTGCGCACACAATTCACAAACACAGAAAATAATTTTTTTTTTGGTTTGGACTGGAGTGTACTTTGGGGGTTACAGCACCCTTTAACGGTCAAGCCAGCCGGCCCTTTACTTATGACACAGGCACACGCTTGGCACTACTTTGTTGATGCACGTGCGGCTACTGCGCACACAATTCACAAACACAGAAAATAATTTTTTTTTTGGTTTGGACTGGAGTGTACTTTGGGGGTTACAGCACCCTTTAACGGTCAAGCCAGCCGGCCCTTTACTTATGACACAGGCGCACGCTTGGCACTACTTTGTTGATGCACGTGCGGCTACTGCGCACACAATTCACAAACACAGAAAATAATTTTTTTTTTGGTTTGGACTGGAGTGTACTTTGGGGGTTACAGCACCCTTTAACGGTCAAGCCAGCCAGCCCTTTACTTATGACACAGGCGCACGCTTGGCACTACTTTGTTGATGCACGTGCGGCTACTGCGCACACAATTCACAAACACAGAAAATATATATTTTTTTGGTTTGGACTGGAGTGTACTTTGGGGGTTACAGCACCCTTTAACGGTCAAGCCAGCCGGCCCTTTACTTATGACACAGGCGCACGCTTGGCACTACTTTGTTGATGCACGTGCGGCTACTGCGCACGCAATTCACAAACACAGAAAATATATTCTTTTTTAGCACTTGGGGGGAGCACCCCTGATGGACAGAGCACCCCCTGGACAACACTACAGCACCCCTTTAGGACTGGGACACTGCACAGGACTTTGGAGTGGACACAGCCCCTATGGAGAAATGACTGCACAACACAGTCCAGCCAGCCCCTATGGACTTTGAAGTAGTGGACAACAGCAGCACTACACTACACTACACTACACAGCCCAGCCAGCCCTAACTCCCAACCTCCCTCTTCACTGTCCACAGCCGAGTGAGAAAAAGGCGCCGACGCGGGTACCTTATATAGGATCCAAAACCCGCGAGACTCGGAAGGCAGGATGATGACGTTTTGCCTCGATTTCAGATCCGAGTCAGGCGGGAAAAGTCGAGCCTGACTCGGATCGGACTCGGATCGGGGGGGCTCGGGGGGGTTCGGATTTCATAAATCCCAACCCGCTCACCCCTAATTAACATATGGGCACCACTACAGGGACATTACCATATGGGCACTACTACAGGGACATTACCATATGGGCACTACTACCGGGTTCATTACTACAGGGGCATTAACATATGGGCACTACTACAGGGACATTACCATATGGGCACTACTACAGGGACATTGCCATATGGGCACTACTACAGGGGCATTACTACAGGGGCATTAACATATGGGCACTATTACAGGGACATTACCATATGGGCACTACTACAGGAGCATTACTATGGGGGCCTTACCTTATGGGCACTACTACAGGGACATTACCATATGGGCACTACTACAGGGGCATTACTATGGGGGCATTACCATATGGGCACTACTACAGGGACATTACCATATGGGCACTACTACAGGGGCATTACTATGGGGGCATTACCATATGGGCACTACTACAGGGACATTACCATATGGGCACTACTACAGGGGCATTACTATGGGGGCATTACCATATGAGCACTACTACAGGGGCATTACTATGTGGGCATTACCATATGGGCACTACTACAGGGGCATTACTATGGGGACATTAACTTATGGGCACTACTACAGGGGCATTACTATGTGGGCATTACCATATGGGCACTACTACAGGGGCATTACTATGGGGACATTAACTTATGGGCACTACTACAGGGGCATTACAATATGGGCACTACTACAGAGGTATTACTATATGGGCACTACTACAGGGGCATTACCATATGGGCATTACTACAGCGGCATTACTATATTGCCACTACTACAGGGGCATTACAATATGGGCACTACTACAGAGGTATTACTATATGGGCACTACTACAGGGGCATTACCATATGGGCATTACTACAGCGGCATTACTATATTGGCACTATTACAGGGGCATTACAATATGGGCACTACTACAGGGGCATTACTATGGGGCATAACCATATGGGCACTACTGCAGGGGCATTAACATATGGGCACTACTACAGGGGCATTAACATATGGGCACCACTACAGGGGTATTACAATGGGGGCATTACCATATGGGCACTACTACAGGGGCATTACTTTATGGGCACTACTACAGGGGCATTACTATATGAGCACTACTACTGGGGCATTACTATGGGGACATTACTATATGGGTACTACTACAGGGGCATTACCTCAGGGGGCATTATTATATATGTGCACTGCTGAAGGGGACATTACTATAGGGGCACTGCAGTAGTGGGCATTACTATGGTGGAATTACCAGGGGGGCGCCAAATTACTGTCTTGCCCCGGGTGACAAAAATCCTAGTTTCGGCCCTGGATAATGATACATTGTCAGATAGGTGTCACTGAGGACACTCTCCTATACCACGTCCACACTGACGGGCATTGCAACATCTATTGTTTTTTCCTGTTTAATCATTATCGAATTAAAAAAAAACTATTAGTTTCTCCTGAAGTTACAGCATTACACAAATGTACTTAATTTGGAATTGGCCCAACTGCTCCCTGATATTTAATATATGAGCTTTTCACAGAAGTTTCATTTTTTTTCCCTTTGCATGAAAGAGCCCCTATTTCACCGCTCTTTAAATTGCAGCCTGGACAAAACAGCCGGGATAGCGTTTCACATAATACATCCAGATACGGAGAGAAAGAAAGAGTAGACCCCCCACCCCCCTCCTAGTGTTCTCTTTGTTCTTTTCAACTCTTTCCCCAACTTTTACTTTCAGACTCCTGACTGTTTATGGCGCTGGCTGTAAGTATTAATCATAGTCACACGGAAGAGGCCCTGTGCACAGCGATGGGCGTAGGCAAGGCTCGCGGGCCGATTCATCAAAGTGGAGGCAATGAAGCAAGTCACAGGGCAGCTCATTAGCATGCTGTGCGCCTGCCGCAGACATGGCGGGGCTGAGGACAGTGCGAAGATCAGCAAGATCGGAGGTGAAGACATGATTGAAGATGGCCTGCGCTGCCGAGCAATATTCACGGCTAAGATTAACACCCCGATTCCCGTCAAACAATATATAGCTAATAAATACAGGGGAACATTGATTTCCTCAGCAATGTACAAGAGAATAAAGGTCTGGAGCCAGTGACATGTGAAGAGCACAATTAATTGTATAAACTATGGTCTTCTGATGTACATACATGGTTACAGGAGCAAGATATGCTGATATTACTATAGAAACAAGGGGTTTCAGGCACCCAAGATGCTTGTTTGCTTTCTGGTTCCAGCATTTTCTTTCAAAATCAAAACATGTATTTCCCATGACTGTAGATGCTGGGTCAGCCTGGCACACCTGAGATCGACAGGATGGGAGCGGGGGAGGAGGGGGGCTTTGTTCCACCTCAGTGCACCCTTACCCCCTTATGCCAGGACATGCTTATGCTGGCCATACACCTGCACGACCAGCATCAGATCCGATTCACCATCCGACTCCCCGGAGCTCCCTGGCAGTCACGACCGGCATATTCGTTGTTTTTCTTAGCACAGGATCTGTCGTATGATCGATCCTGTGCCTCATACGCTAAGCTGGCCATACACCTGCATGATTTCGGGCCAATTGCCCGATTTTCGACGAGTCATATGATGGATCTTGTGAAAATCGTGTATTTGTTTTAGCAAGATACGATCCGATGCGCGCTCCCGCAGCTCCTATAATCGGATTTTATGATCAGATGTGCCGACCATATGTTCCATCCTATCGTGTGCTGGTCGTGACGTTTATTTTGTTCATGAGATGCATCGTGCGTCCATTCATGTAATTTCAATGATTGTTTTCCTAATGAGCGCGTGAGACACATGATCGATCGTACGACAGATCCTGCGCTAAGAAAAACAACAAACATGCTGCCGGGACTGCCAGGGAGCTCCGGGGAATCGGACGCTGAATCGGATCTGATGCTGATAGCGCAGGTGTATGGCCAGCTTTAGAGAATCAGTCATTGAAACGGTATACGTTCAGGAAGCCGGCTGACGCAGTGCCGACAGCCGGCTTCCCGACTACTGAATCCCGGCTTGGGTTAAATGACAGGCATCGAAATCTCGACGCCTGTCATTTTACCTACGCCGGCAGACCGGCGCCCGGCATCCCGATCGAAGTGATGCCGGGCGCCGGCCGTGGACAGCCACGGGGGGGAGGGTTAAGTTAGGGGCTCCCAGGGGGGACTTAGGGTTAGGCACCCCCCTGGAGGTTAGGGTTAGGCTAGGGGGAGGGAGGGTTAGGCACCCCCGGGGGGAGTTTAGGGTTAGGCACCCCCCTGGGGGACTTAGATTTAGACGGCGGGGAAGGGGGGGTTAGGTTTAGGCACTTAGAGGGGGGATTAGGGTTAGGCCTGGGGGGGGGGGGGAGGTTAGGGTTAGGCACCCTAAAGGAGGGTTAGGATTAGGGGGTAAAATTAGATTAGTTTATACTTACCTTTAGGATGATCGGGATTGCACACGATAGGATGGAACATATGGGCTGCACATCTGATCATAAAATCCAGTTTAAGGAGCGCGCATCAGATTGTATCATAATACGCGATTTTCACAAGATCCGTCATATGACTCGTCGAAAATCAGGCAATCGGCCCAAAATGGTGCAGGTGTACGGGCAGCTTTAGTCTTCCCGAATCCAACGTGACTTAGAGGCCCTTATGCACCTTGAGCCCCTTATAAATGGGCTGGGTATGGGATGCCAGTGCTCAGAATCCTGTCACCGGTATCCTGACTGGGTTAGAATGCCAACACCTACAGGTAAGTACCCTACCCCTAAACCTAACCCTCCTCCCCACAGCCTAAACCTACCCGCCCCTCCCCCCCCCACAGCCTATGCCTAACCTTCCTCCTAGTGCCTAACCCTCCCGGTACATCATGGGCATGTGTGTGCTGCTTTATTTGGGGGTGGGAAGGGGCAAATAGTGGATGATGATGGTCGAGGGCAATAGAAAACTGCTTGGCACTGGCTGTTTGCGGGCATCGCTTATTGCTACGTCCTTCCTTGGCTGTGAGCACATTTCAGCAGAATGTTTTTTATTTTTATTGCAGACACAAAGTTATTTTTGTTGCTGTATTACTTTGCTTGATTCCTAATAGCGAATGCATGAGTTGCACATGATGCATTTGTTACGACAGTGGGACGTAAGTGTATGTGATGTGTGTCCTGGTGCGTGTGTTACTGTTGCCGACCGTATCGCATCTAAAGCTCGGCATATGGGCGGAAGCGCGCAATTTGTTGCATGTATTGTTTTATAGTAATTTACTGTCCTTTTGCGACCGGACACCATGTGTCTGAGGGCCAGCGGGATAGTAGACGTAGACCCACCCTATGACCTCCTACAAAGTCTGAATAGATGAAAGCTGTAAAAAAGCCCCTATTTTGGCTACCACCATCTTAGAAAGACGATAGACCCATGTTTAAAGGACATGGGACTGATTCACTACTGGACACAACCGCAATAGCGATTATGCACGCAGTTCAATTGCGATAGTATGCTAATACATTGCGATCGCTATTCCCTTGCAGCACTACATAAGGACGCCCACTTTACCTCACAAACATCCGGAATATCTAGCAAGACTGCAAAACCATCGGTACAATAGCGTACCATCGCAGCCTCGCGCACACTTGCACAAGCTCCGACCTTACTCAGGAATTGCTGACAGTCACGCACGCTATGAGGCCACACACTGCGTATAGGATAGCAGTGCATAATTTATGCACGCCCCTGCAGCGGCCTGCGTTTTTACCGACCCCTCCCCGTCACCACCCACAGACGGCACTTCCTGTCAATCACCCTGCGATGGGTTTGGGTAGTCACTGAGATCGCAGTCCCGATCGCAATAGCTAGTTCGCACACTGCGATTTATACACACGCGCAATACGGAACAATCGGCCGATTGCGTGCGTATTAGCAACTGCGTTCCTTGCTGTATCAGGCCCATTGTCAATCACAGAGAACTCCCCATTTGACTTATAAATCATTATATCCCCCTCTCGTATGCATCGCAGTGCGCATGTAGGTGGTAACAGGGGCTGGCCATTAAAAACGGGGGAGTGGAGGTGCAAACGCAGGCGTGCCTGAGCATCTCACCGGCGTGTTAGAGGTGTGCATAATTATAGGACAGCATCATAGTACACGTCACCTGGCTTGTTGTTACACTGAAGTGCTCGCAGTGCTTGCGGCAGGGTATAGTCAACCTCAAGCGCTGCGATAGCATCTGATGTACCAATGGTTACATACACTTCCTGGACATGACGTGCACAAGTGGGCGTCTTAAGACAGGCTGGTGGGTGTCTGCATACACTATGTGATCGCTCTCTAAGAAATACTGGGCGTGCTAATGCATTGCTGTGCCTACGCAATTTGCATACACATTGTGCGAGCGTTCGCATCTAGCGAGCGGCTCTGAATCCGGCCCTTAGATCGGTAATGGTCATATCCCATAGTTCTTAGTACCTTTCTCACTTCTAATCATGCTTATTGATTGGAAATCAAAGATTGTCCTTTATTGAAGGTACTTGAAGTACTGTATATTGTTTTATTTTGATGACTCATGAAACTTACAGCATACCTGCCTACAGTCGCGGGAGGCTCCTGATTTTTCGGGTAATCCCCCGCACCCCTGGAAGTGTAGGCAGATCATCCGCATCCTGCCCACTTCCTAGTGAATTTTCGGGTCTGCGATGAGGAGGCACCATTTGAGTCATCTAGCCCCCTCATCGCAGACCCGCAGACTTTTCGAGAAAGGGACCTAATTACGTCACCAGTCCGGCCGGGGCCCCCCCCTTGTTGCAGCCTGCTGCAGGAGCTCTCCAGCCTGCTCCCGTAAAGCTGCTCTACAAAGTCGATGAGTAGGACTTACAGTCCATCCCAAGATCTGCCGCCATCATCACCATACCACCATTTGAAAATGCCACACACACATTTGAGCACACATAAGTAGGGATGACGCAGAATACGCATTTCCTTTGCAACTACAAAAATGACAAAAGAAGCGTAACTGGGTTGCAACCGCACACTCTCACGTAGGCAGACGCGCAATGGTGCAGAAAAGGGCGTAAGAGTAGATATGCCTGGATCTTTCGCATCTAGCATAGGGGAAGTGTCATTTGCAAACCAGGCGCACACGTAGACACTGTCCTATTGCACGTTTTGGGGCAGCATATGCCTTGACTTGCAATTCTGTGTTGGACCTGTAGGGTTCAGCAGTGAGTACAGACGTTCTGCGAACACAATAGTTAAGTTACTTTTATTAAATCCAAATTATTTAAAAAAAAAAACAACAAAAAGCATTTTAACACAAACGGTTATTCAGAACCTCACATGTAAACAGGGAATGTCAACTTTGAACCCGAGATGCCAATTTGGATCTGCGCGGTGGAATCGGGACCATTTCTGATTGTACTGTGAACATGTTCTAGGGGTAACGACATACTTACCGACTTTCTGGCTGACCCCTCAGGGGAGGGAGCAGCCGGGTCGGTGCAGCAGGGGGCGTGGTGACGGCGGAAGTGGGCGGTGCAGGGGCCTGACGCTTGATCCGCCATCGCGGCCCTGACCCTCGCTTTACAATGCCGTTATTTCTGTCATTTTTTAAAACAGTGGGTGGAGCTACGATGATGCGATTCAATCGTGTTATCAGGCCCCCCCGGAGCGCCCACTTTTGTTTGATAATTCAGTAAATAGTTTTACGTTCATTATATTTATTTCTTTAAACTGTATTTATTTTGCTACTCCCTTTCTTAGTAAAATAATGGAGGAGGGGATGATAGGGAGATGGACAGTGAGAATGTGGGGGGCTCAATCACTTATTTAGGTGGGATTCATCCACAAAGCTAAATATACAGTCCAGGGCCTGAGCAGAGACCTCTGCGTATTCAGGACCACAAATCACTCCCATGTTATGGACCACCATATAGTCTGCGCTCGCATCTATTCTTATTACATTTTTTTTTTCCTCAAACGACGGAATAAAACACCTGTAATAATAAATCTCGCGCCGGGGGTTTGGACAGATTGCTCAAAGCCTGACTCATATTTCAGTTCTAGCAAAACATCATTTATTTTTAACTTGATGCTGCGTGATCGGCAGGGGCTGATGAAACTGTGCGCTGCCGTAATTCATTCGCTCAACTAATGTGAGCTAAATCATAGGAGAGCATGAAATACAGCTACAGGAAGTTTTCAGGGGAGCGCTCAAACCATTATACTGCGGATTATAATCCCCCCCGGCTTCCAAACAGCTGTGTAAAAGTGTGTGAATCACAATACAGAGAGACAGAACGAAAACACAACAAATCAATAACGTTATTTACACACGTGCTGCTGGAATAATCCTTCCCAGGATATTCCGAACACAAATGGCTCAACCTGACTTTCAGAGGAGCGTCCATGTTTGGGACACCGGATGCGTGTTTAAGAGGGGTTATACTGTCAGTGTCGGACCGTGGCATGAAGGGCCCACCAGGGAATGCAATGGTAGGGGCCCAAGTTTAAGGGGTGTGGCCAGCCACCAGAGGGGGTGTGACCAGCTACCACAGAGGGGGTGTGACCAGCTACCACAGAGGAACTTGGCCAACCATTTGAGAATACATGCAAAGAACTGGGCCTCTTTATAAAGGATGGGACAGGGGTGTGTCAAGACAACCACATTGATTGCAGGAGGGCTAATCTTGGTGTAGTTTCCAAACAAACAACACAGGCACCAAGTTCATGCATGATCCTGCTCCACCAAGTTACTGACCTCCAGAGGAGGGTGTGGGCTGTAGTGGGGCGTTCCCACATAGGCAGAGAATGCGTGCTGATGGAATTGTGGGATATGTGGCGATGGATAGAAGCGAAAATATGCCTCTTTTTGGATTGATCTTTACCACCAAGCATTGGCTGATGATGATGACGACTTCTCAATAGTTCTACTTTTGGCAGGACAGTCACAACTGTGGGGGGACCGTCCTGCCATCTCACAAACAGGACGTTCAACCCGATTAATGTCGGGGGAAGTATGGGGGGGTGGAGTGAGGGTGGATAGGGGGTGATGGGAGGCACTTTCAAAACCACCGATTGCGGGAGTTATGTCAAACCAAGCGTAAAGAAAGTGGGCTGGTACTCCGCAAAGATGGGACAGCTCTGCATACGGACTAAAATACGCATGTAGTGCGATGTGGACAACGCGAGATCAATTACTGCTGAGGCTTTTCACTCTGCAACCGCCACATAAGAAGAAGCAGGGCTAGATATAGGTCTAAGGACCATAAATCATCTCCTACTATGTGCAAATCCCCTGTAATTTACATAAGGAAACAGTTTTCCTACAAGTTTGAAAAAGGAAAAGTATTGGTGTTTCCCATGGCAGCCAATCAGATCCTAGCTATGATTTTTTTTTATTTTTTAAATGAGCTATAATCTTGATTGGTTGCCATGGGAAACCTCTCCTCTTTTTTTTTCTGTTTAGAAGACAGAATGGTCTCACTTAGACCTGGATTTAGGTAACACTGCGTAATCCCATGCCAGGGACGTCACTGAACTCCTGCATGTTATTCATATTTTTTTGTTATCTTTAGTTTCATATAAAAAAATAAATAAATGATTTATTATAGACATTTCAACATGTGATGCATTGGCCAAAGAACCATAGAGAGGTAAGGTGGGCAAGAGCGGCATAAAAAAATGGGAGTACCATGGGGCCGTGGTGCTGAGAGGGAGCGTGTAGTGGGTCACGGGTCTTTGTAGGGACTCTGTGACCACCAGGGCCGTAGCTAAGGTAGTGCGGCCGGTGCCATCACACAGGGCACCGCTGGGCAGGGGGCGCTGTTTGGGCCTGTCAAATTTCTGTTTATTATTATTATTACCAGTTATTCATATAGCGCACACATATTCCACAGCGCTCTACAGAGAATATTTGTCCATTCACATCAGTCCCTGCCCCAGTGGAGCTTACAATCTATGTTCCCTATCACATGTACACACACACACACTAGGGTTAATTTTTTTTGTTGTGAGCCAATTAACCTACCAGTATATTTTTGGAATGTGGGAGGAAACTGGAGTACCCGGAGGAAACCCACGCAAGCACAGGGAGAATATACAAACTCCACAGAGTTAGGGCCGTGGTTTGAATTGAACCCATGACATCAGTGCTGTGAGGCAGTAATGCTACCATTACACCGTCTGTGCTGCCTGTTTATTATCATTCTCACTTGTAGCTTCCTCTTATTTCATCCCCAGCATCTCCTGGCCTCTCCTATCTCTTCCCTGGCCCTTCCCCATGAGGCCATGGCCCTTTTTTGGGTGCATTATGTCCCTTTGAAAAATGAGGGGGGCGCCAATGCTCTTTCTGGCACAGGGCACCAAAAAGTCTAGTTACGTCTCTGGTGACTACGCACCAGCGCTGCCGAGGTGCAACATATGCATTTAAGAAATGTAAGATGATGGGGCTTAGCTACACCCACTCCTGCGGCCACCTCCCCCCCAAAGTACCCAGCCAATCAGCAGACTCAGTGGCCCTTGTCGTGGGAGTGTCAGGGGTGTGTGGTTATTGCGTCGTGCTATTCTGAGCTGTGCGTATGGGGAAGGGAAGACTGCTTCAGACGGGTCTCCTGCATCTAGCATGGGGCTGGCGCAAGTAAATTGGAGTTCTGTGACAGCACGCAAACGCAGTCACTTTGCATCTGAATCAGAATAAGCCCCACTGAGGGTCATAGTTAAGTATGAGCTGTTTTTTTATTTTAATTGAAATCTGTCATAATTGCATATGAAGCACATATTGATATTTGTTGTACGTGACACCATGCTATATTCAGGGTGAAAATTTAATAGGTCAATCCATTTGATTAAAGATGAGAATGCTCTCACTGTGGGGAGAAGTTCATCATCTTCCTGTCAAACCTTTTATTGAATAGAGTGTAATACCTGTCACAGGCCCCAGGTGGCACTATTGCTTTTATGGTCTGTGAAATGCAATCGTGACACCTGAGTTTGCACAAGAATTTTCCACATATTAAAAAGTTAGTCGCAAGGTGCGTACCCACGTAACGATTTTTTTAATGATTTGTCGATAACATTGTCGTTATAGTTAAATCGTTCAAAAAAATCGTTTAGTTTATGAGTTATAATGATGAACGATAATCACAAATGCGCACTCCCGTTTGTAGTTTGTAGTTATCATTCATCGTCCATTTCAGACTGTACAACATGACGATTTTCATTAAGGGAAGGAACATTATTCGTTCATCGTTCAAAAAATCGTTCAAATCACTTCAAAAAATCGTTCACTTTTTCAAGGGAAAACCTGACAGAAAATCTGAAAGAAAATCGTTGGTTACAAAATCGTTACGTGTGTATGCGCCTTATCCAAAATCCCATAAGGCAGTACTAGATTTGAAAGAAAGATCTTTTTGAGAAAGTTCATCGCCGTTTGTCAGAGTTCGGTGTAGGACGCTACATTTCATCACACTCACAAATATAATATTAAGAACAAGACTTTATTATAGGTTTTTCTGGATTTTTTTTTAAAAGTGGCTAAGGTACTGTATAGGTAAGTAGTCAAAATGTTGACATTCAGAATACTGACACCAGAATGTCGAGATAGTCTGAGTGTCGACATGGACGTTATGTCGACTATGAAAATGTCAGCATCCCCATTTTTGTGAATGTCGACAGACACAATTTTACCTAAGGTTTCAGGATTAGGCTGGAGTTAGGGTTAGGCTGGAGTTAGGGTTAGGCTGCGGTTAGAGTTAGGCTGTGGTTACAGATAGGCTGCAGTTAGGGTTATGCTGGAGTTAGGGTTAGGCTGCGGTTAGTTTTAGGTTGTGGTTAGGTTTAGGCTGCGGTTAGGGTTGGGCTGTGGTTAGGGTTAGACTGGAGTTAAGTTTAGGCTGCTGTTAAGGTTGGGCTGTGGCTAGGGTTGGGCTGTGGTTAGAGTTGGGCTGCGGTTAGGGTTGGGCTGTGGTTAGAGTTAGGCTGCAGTTAGGGTTATGCTGGAGTTAGGGTTAGGCTGCTGTTAGGGTTGGGCTGCGGTTAGGGATAGGCTGGGGTTAGGGTTAGGCTGCAGTTAGGGTTAGGCTGCGGTTAGGTTTAGGCTGTGGTTATGGATAGGCTAGAGTTAGGTTTAGGCTTAGGCTGTTGCTAGGAATAGGCTGCGGTTAGGGTTGGGCTGCGGTTAGGGTGTGGCTGCCATTAGGGTTAGGCTGCAGTTAGGGTTGGGCTGCAGTTAGGGTTGGGCTGCGGTTAGGGTTGGGCTGCGGTTAGGGTAGGCTGCAGTAAGGTTTGGGCTGTGGTTAGGGATAGGCTAGAGTTAGGTTTAGGCTTAGGCTGTTGCTAGGAATAGGCTGCGGTTAGTGTTGGGCTGCGGTTAGGGTGTGGCTACGATTAGGGTTAGGCTGCAGTTAGGGTTGGGCTGCGGTTAGGGTTGGGCTGCAGTTAGGGTTAGGCTGCGGTTAGGGTTGGGGTGCTGTTAGGGTTGGGGTGCTGTTAGGGTAAGGCTGCAGTTAGGGTTGGGCTGCAGTTATGGCTGGGCTGCAGTTAGGGCTGGGCTGCGGTTAGGGTTGGGATGCTGTTAGGGTTGGGCTGCGGTTAGTGTTGGGCTGCGGTTAGGGTTGGGCTGCAGTTAGGGTAGGCTGCAGTTAGGTTTGGGCTGTGGTTAGGGAAAGGCTAGAGTTAGGTTTAGGCTTAGGCTGTTGCTAGGAATAGGCTGCGGTTAGTGTTGGGCTGCGGTTAGGGTGTGGCTACGATTAGGGTTAGGCTGCAGTTAGGGTTGGGCTGCAGTTAGGGTTGGGATGCTGTTAGGTTTGGGTTGCTGTTAGGGTTGGGCTGCTGTTAGGGTTGGGCTGCGGTTAGGGTTGGGATGCTGTTAGGGTTGGGCTACGGTTAGAGTTGGGCTACGGTTAGGGTTGGGCTACAGTTAGGGTTAGGCTGCGGTTAGGGTTGGGATGCTGTTAGGTTGCGGTTAGAGTTGGGATGCGGTTAGGGTTAGGCTGCGGTAAGGGTTAGACTGCAGTTAGGGTTTGGCTGTTGATAGGGGTTGGCTGTTTAATGGGTTAGGCTGCAGTTAGGGTTAGGTTGCATTTAGGCTGCGGTTAGGGTTGGGCAGCGGTTCAGTGGAAATGCTGGTGTATTGAGTGGATTTTGGCATACTGCGCATGCTTCAAAGAAAAATAAATTGTCCACTGCGCATATGCTGAATCAGTTATATACACACAGACAGAGATCGCTAGTGCCTACGAATTAATCAGTCTGTTGATGGACCACACTTTCTATGAAATAGGCAGTATCTGGGCAGTGTCTCGACGGTGACCATGTGAACACACAGCTACTGACATTCTATAAGCAAAGTGGATGGGATTGGCTTCCACATGCAGTTACACAGATTTGTAGTATACAAAGCAGCTTCTCACATTAACATAAGAAAGTAACGAGCCTGCCGCAGCCAAATGGAGAAGGCGCTGCCAATGGGGCCTATTCATCATACCTAAACTTTCTCTGGAGGTAATTAAGTTTAGAACTCACATGGAGTTCTACCTAATTACCGGAGGAATTCATCATTCCTCCTCTGCATAACTATCTGTTTTCGAAAAGCTGTCATTTTTGCGATGAGAGCTTTTCGTTAAATAGTTTTCCCTCTCTGCTCTAACTTACCGCAGCTGGAATCCGTGCTGCGCATGCGCTGTTACATTCGGAAAACCAGAGCATGCGCAGCACTACCGACAGCTGCGGTAATTTTGTGTGTGTGTCCCCAACCCCAATCCCCCCTCCGTTCACCTCCCTCCCGTCCCCGCACTTACCTGCCCGCTGCAGCGCCTCCGGTGGCTGCTCTGACACGTGGTCTCCCAGCTGACCACTGTACAGTTTAGAAAAAAACAAAAAACTTTATTGTGTTCTGCTGGGAGAACACGTATCAGACCAGCCATCGAAGCCAGAGGACGGACCAGAGTGGCAGAGGGAGACGCCGGGGGACCTGCACACACTGACACAGGTGTCACCTGCAATTCGCCACCTCACAGTGGCGAATAGTAACTCAATCAAATTCCGAAAATACATAATTTTCGGAATTTATGAATACCATAATTTCCATATCCCCATACTAATGTACTAATGTACTAATACTAATGTACAAATGTATGGGGAGTGTGGAAATTAATGCAATGGGACTTAACCAGGAGAGATCAGTGATATCTCCTGTGTTAAGTCTCTTCATGAATACTAAAATAACTTTAATTAAGGAAAATGTGCTTAAAAACTTTATTTAGTGTTGATGAATAGGCCCCAATGTCTCTGACTCAGGACCATAATGTGCAATAAAATAGAAGGAATAAAATAATAATGTAATAATTTGTTTCAGAATTTTTTTTATTAATGAACTAAATGTATTTTCAATATTTCATTCTCCTGCCCCTGTTACTGCTGCACTGAGATGGGCCCGGGTGAAGGGTGTGTGGCCTAATTGTGGGAGGCGTGGTCCCGTCCCCTAAGGGGGGGGGGGGGGCGCTGTGAGCCTCTCAGTCCAGGGCACAGCCAGTGGGGGGCGCGATCAGTGTGATCACTCCCCCTACAGGCATAGGAGACTTCTGCGCACAGCCGACCCTAGCCAATTTGGTGCCCTAGGCAAAATTTGGACTGGTGCCCCCTAGCAGATAATCCCACCAGCAATCTTATGTCGGGTACACACTAGACGATGTCTAGTGTACCCGACCTAGTCAGCGACTGGACCCCGTGGGGGAGACGGCATCGCCAAGTACAATACACACTTGCAGATGCCGGCAGGTCCTGATGGAGAATGTCTCTGATGACATACAGTATGGCTATAAAATACATATAAACAAAATCTATTATGGAAGGTGTTGTGGCTCCTTAGGAAATTGCACCCCGGACGTTGGACAAGTATACGGAGTGCCGATCAACAATTTGTGTGTATACAGTATATATATATATATATATATATATATGTGTGTGTGTGTGTATGTGTGATATATGTATATATATACACATATATACACACGCATATATATATATATATATATCTATATATACACACATATATATATACATACAGTCATGTCCATAAATATTGGGACATTGACAGAATTTTCATATTTTGTCCTCTATTCACCACCACAATGGCTTTGAAATGAAACAAACAAGATGTGATTTAACTGCAGACTTTCAGATTTAATTTGAGGGTAATTACATCCAAATCAGGTGAACGGTGTAGGAATTACAATGGTTTCTATATGTGCCTCCCACTTTTTAAGGGGCCAAAAGTAATGGGACAAACTAAACAATCCTAAATCTAACTTTCACTTTTTAATACTTTGTTGCAAATCCTTTGCAGGCAATTACAGCCTGAAGTCTGGAACGCATAGACATCACCAGACGCTGGGTTTCATCCCTGGTGATGCTCTGCCAGGCCTCTACTGCAAATGTCTTCAGTTCCTGCTTCTTCTTGGGGCATTTTCCCTTCAGTTTTGTCTTCATCAAGTGAAATGCATGCTCAATCGGATTCAGGTCAGGGGATTGACTTGGCCATTGCATAACATTCCACTTTTTAGCCTTAAAAAACTCTTTGGTTGCTCTTGCAGTATGCTTCGGGTCATTGTCCATCTGCACTGTGAAGCGCCGTCCAATGAGTTCTGAAGCATTTGACTGAATATGAGCATATAATATTGCCCGAAACACTTCAGAATTCATTCTGCTGCTTTTGTCAGCAGTCACATCATCAATAAATACAAGGGAACCGGTTCCATTGGCAGCCATACATGCCCACGCCATGACACTACCACCACCATGCTTCACTGATGAGGTGGTATGTTTTGGATCATGAGCAGTTCCTTTCCTTCTCTTCTCTTCCCATCACTCTGGTACAAGTTGATCTTTGTCTCATCTGTCAATAGGATGTTGTTCCAGAACTGTAATGGCTTTTTTAGATGTTGTTTGGCAAACTCTAATCTGGTCTTCCTGTTTTTGTGGCTCACCAATGGTTTGCATCTTGTGGTGAACCCTCTATATTCGCTCTTGTGAAGTCTTCTCTTGATTGTTGACTTTGACACATATACATCTACCTCCTGGAGAGTGTTCTTGATTTGGCCAACTGTTGTGAAGGGGTTTTTCTTCACCAGGGAAATAATTCTTTTACCTGCTTAATTGATAATGAAATAACGAGGGAATAGCCCACACCTGTCCATGAAATAAATTTTGAGTTGATAGTCCCATTACTTTTGGCCCCTTAAAAAGTGGGAGGCACATATTGAAACTGTTCTAATTCCTACACCGTTCACCCGATTTGGATGTAATTACCCTCAAATTAAATCTGAAAGTCTGCAGTTAAAGCACATCTTGTTTGTTTCATTTCAAAACCATTGTGGTGGTGAATAGAGGCCAAAATCTGAAAATTCTGTCAATGTCCCAATATTTATGGACCTGACTGTATATGTATATATACACATGCACACACACATATATATACATATATACACATGCACACACACATATATATACATATATACACTTGCACATACACATATATATATATATATATATATATATACACACATATATATATATATATATATATATTATATATACATGCACACATTATAAATATATATATATATATATATATATATATAAATATATATACATAACATACATGCACACATATATATATATATATATATATATACACACATACATATATATACATGCACACACACATATATATATATATACACACAAGCGCACGCACACAAACATATATATATATAAATATACACACATGCACACATATATACATATATATACATGCACACATATGCATATATATACATTGCAACACATATATGCCCCCAGTCAGATGCAGCTAATGTTAATACTTTGATGCAGCTAATGCTGCTGTTGAAAATTCAGCCTGGTCCGGTCTCCATTGCTGGGTGACGGGCATTGGGCCGGGCGGCTATTATGTGCTGCCGTATGGAGGCAGAGACGTGAGTCGCGTCTCTGCTCCGCAAAGGCCCATGGGAGAAGTGGCCGCGGCCATCTTGTTGTGTCCTCCTGTGGCCTAGACTGAATGAGCTTCTGTGTAGAAGCTCATTCTGACCTGGCTCACGCAGCGGCAGGTGAGGGGCAGCTGCCGCCGGCCATGGGAGGTATTGAAAAGCATCACGCTATAAAGGAGCAGTGGCAGGCGGGGGGGGGGGGGGGGGGCTGGGTAGCTGCAGAGCCTGGATGCCCCCTAGCCATTCAAGTCGCCCCTAGGCATTGGCTTATTATGCTTATCCCTAGGGCCGGCTCTGCCTCTGCGAACAGTCTCCCAGTGCAGCCCAGCACACAGCAGCGTGTGCTGGGTTGCTGTGATGTAAGGGGGGGGGCTTCGCCGTGCCCATCCAACAAGCCCGGGCAATTAGTAGCTGCCCCCCCCCCCCCTCTCGGCTCCCCCGGAGTTGGAGGCAGTGATTAGAGGATTGCTCTGGCCACAGGGCTTGTTAGAGAGGGAAAATCAAAAACAACTGGATCTTACAGCTTATCTCCCTTACTATACCCACGCAGGATAAAAAATGCCACAGGACAGATAAGGTCTAGCTACACCGCTATAGCACGTATCTACCTAATGGCTAAAAATCGCACACTGCTTATATGTGCCCCAGTTTTACCCTTACAAGAAAAGCAGTAATATATTAAACCCTCTAAAGAGTGGGGAAGTGGTCATGCTGGTTGTTGCCCATAGCAACCAATCAGCTTTTATCAAGTACATTCTATAAAATGACAGGTAGAAGCTGATTGGTTGCTATGGGCAAGTCTGTGAACGTGGAGTTTTCCTTTAAGTGAAGAGATAAAAAAAAAAACAACACTCTGGGTTTGAAATGTTTATATATTTTTTTTTTTTGCTGCCTCGAATACTTGTAGAATTTTTCTCTGCACTAATAGGATTGCCCTAATCTCTTGGGAATCGAAAGATGACCAGAAGTCGTAAAACATTATAGTCTTTCTCAGTTCCTGCCTCTCGGTAAGGTATATCACAAAATCAATAGCACATAGGGTGCTCAGGCAACTGTTAACAGTAAAGCTCCATCTATAAACTCAGTCGTTAAAAAACAATTATTAGGGCTACAATTAACTTTTAATGATGTTTGATATTTTTTTTTATTGCATAATGCATTTGCAATAAATATAAAAATGCCCACAGCGATAAAACGCCCGCCAGCACACGTTGGCAAACTGCTGCTTCTAAACCCATTTTTATGTTGCAAATGGTCAGACAGGGCCGCAAAGGGTTCTAAGAGCCCAGGATACAAAACATTCTCAGCTACCTGCAGAACATTAAGTGCAATCAATCAGACAGAATAAATTGTAAGATACGTTTAGAGAACATTGTCGATGATGTTAAATCAATGTAGTCCGAAGCAGGAGGACAAAACTGTCATTCTCAGAAATAAAGAGTGTACCTAATTCATAATATTGTATTATATTTAAAGGGCACCTGTTATCCCGCATGGAAAAAACCAAAAAACAAAAACATCAATAGTACAGACTGAGTCACATTTGGAAGGTACATACATTAGTACACATACATTAGTACACATACATTAACATCTATTAGAAAATTCGTCCCTGATCTAATTTAGGTCGTCACACATGTTTGCGTGATAATCTGATTGTGACTGTGGCACATGTACTGTATAGCTAACATGCACGGCGCACGCTGTGCACATTAACCGCAATGTGCACTCGCGCCACTGCCACGGGATAGAAGAGGACCAGGATTCGGTGGAGGGTGTAAGTACAATGGGATGGGAGGGGGCGGAGATGGGAGGGGGCGGGGACAGGGGAAGCTGCTGAAGTGACCTAGGTCCATTTATATTCTAGCAGGCTATAAAACTCCTGTAATAATATTTAAATGGATTCTCTCAGAATCAATCAGGAACTTATTTTGAAAATTGCCTTTCTTCTTTCAGTTTGAAATCACAGTTCACGAACCCATCACTGATCTCCTGCAATGCTCTGTGCTGCTGGGGTAATCTACTCCTTCCACTATATACCTGTCAGTCTGTGACTTCCTGCGGCCCTCCATTCCCCTCCTCGCATCATGTCACTGCCCCTGTCACATTCAGCCCTGTCCTCACTAACATCATTCATCTCCTGATATACTCTGTGCTGCTGGGAACCCTGCTCCACCCACTATATAACTTTCAGTCTGTGGCTTCCTGCTGCCTCCACTCCCCTCCTCACATCATGTCACTGCCCCTGTCACATGCAGCCCTGTCCTCACTAACACATCACTCATCTCCTGATATACTCAATGCTGCTGGAGACCCTGCTCCTCCCACTATACAACTCTGTCTGTGAGTTCCTGCTGCCTCCATTCTCCTCCTCACATCATGTCACTGCCCCTGTCACATGCAGCCCTGTCCTCACTAACACATCCCATATTTCCTGAAATACTCTGTACTGCTGGGGGACCCTGCTCCTCCCACTATATAACTCAGTCTGTGGCCTCCTGCTGCCTCCATTCTCCTCCTCACATCATGTCACTACCCCTGTCACATTCAGTCCTGTCCTCAATAACACATCACTCATCCCCTGATATACTCTGTGCTGCTGGGGGACCCTGCTCCTCCCGCCATATAACTCTCGGTCTGTGGCTTCCTGCTGCCTCCATGCCCTCCACCCCTCACAATATGACACTGTCCCTAACACTTGCAGTCCTGCACTCATTAACATAATCACACAAGTGTATAGGTCACTGTTTCACACAATATCAGCACACACATCTCATGAGATACTCTGTACTTCTATGAGCAATCCAATAATCTGATTGTTTGCAGGTTGTCCTATGCACGCCAACTTTAACATGAAGAATGATAACAAAATGTACCATGATCCTATTTAAACAGACCTTAATGAGTCAATTATTGTTTTTGCTATTGATATACATTCATTTTTAGTAAGACTGTGTATATAAAAAACACCAGTCTACATCAGCCACATCTTGGGCATCTAAAGATTAGAGCAGAGGTGGGATATAATGTTATTTAGTCCACTGAACAAGACATGAACGTCAATTAGGCAGGAGGAGTGAGAGAGACATGGTGGACGAGGATCTCGGGGAATATCTTGAAACCTGTATTAATCCCACACACTGGCCTGTAATGCTCAGTTGCTTGAATCTTTCCCTCCTTTATGAATTAGTACTGTATATACTTCTAGAATTTCAGCATTGGGGGAGGAGAAGGGGGTTACCCTCAACAAAAGATGAAGCTACCATACTACATATGTTATTTGGTCTCCACTGTGGGGTACATGGGTCGTGCCCCTACAAAATTCTGCTTTGGGGTCTACAAATGCCCAGTTACTCCCGTGTCTCTAGCAAAGTATTAAACTGCCTCTGGAGACATGAGGCCACCAGTCTTCTTTAGCTTTTTAAGCAATTATTACAGAATCCATCTGATTTGAAGTCTTTGATTACAGATACAACCCTTTGTTCACCTTTAGAAGCCTTCAAACTGCCTCTAACTTCCTACGATAGATGTTGAGATCATTAGGGGCATATACCGAGGACCCATCGCGGTACCTCGGTATATATTCTCCTACTTATTCTAGTGAGGTATATGTCTCATTTTTCTCACTAGAAACAAATCTGATTTGTTCATCTTTGTATAATATAAGTGAGAGATGTCTCTGATTTCTCCAAAAGTTCGTTTTCCATTGGAGATTCCATTAGTCTACTCCTTTCATTATCTTTCAAGAGCCTGAGGACTGGTGGGTCACGAGGAGGGATTGCACTTTCCGTAATAATAAAGCAATTATCTTTGTTAAACATTTTTGGAAGCAGCCTTAGATATTTATTATAATGTCTCTAATAGTTTCTATAAAGGCTGGCCAGAGGGAGGATATGGAGCATAAGTATAATTTAGCAAGAAATATTTTTTCATTTCCCCAGCAATAAAAGAACCAGAAGTGAGTTATTAAACCACCAGAGCCCAGAATGATATCCCATGATAGATGGTCATCAGACCACAATACTGGTAGGAACTCAAGTTGTGCAACATTAGAGAGAGGAATCAGATAGATAGTAATACATAGTAAATCCTGGAATATGTTAAATGTACTGGAGTGCATACAAAGTGGTTTATTTACTATTTATAGAGAATAACACAAATGTTTGTTCCAAACATCTGGGCTTCAATAAACACAGATCTGCATTCGAGGTCACACATCTTAGACCGTCAATGAAGAGGTGTTTGTTACTCAATCGGAAAGGTCACACCTGTTTTCCTCTCCCGGGAAGAAGCTTAATGGCTCTAACAAATATGTTTATCTAAATATTTAGGCAATGAGGCTTGGCTAAAATGAGTTTCCTGAAGAATAATAAGATACATTGACCTCTAAATTTAATAATAAGACTTAACATTTTTTCGGAGCAATAAAACCCTCATTACATGGTTTCAAAACATTTTATCATGAGCCGTCTATTTGGTTCGTAGGAATAGCTGATCCCATAGGTGTGTATAACAGCTACCGGAACTGCATTTTGAGCTTGTATGTTCTTTCCTGGAAAATTTCCTCTGAGGGGAAGACAAAACGGAGGCTGCTTATTTTGGGTTCAAAGGAAGAGGTAGAGAAAAAGACCTGTAACACAAACCCAACCACTAAAGCCAATCAGGGCCAACTTGGAAATCCATTCTGCTCATCCTGCCTGCTGAGGAGAGGCCAGATGTCCTTGCACTGTCCTATGGGAACCACCTAGGAAGAAGGGCCTTTTTGTGACCATCCTGTAGCTGATGTTTGGGGTTGGCGTCAGGATTCTTGGCTAAAAATGAAATTCCCAATAAGAGGATTTAATACTTACAGTAGGACCGGATTCAGTTAGCGGCGTCGCAATCAGACGATTTTCGGGTGGGGGGGAAGCGAAAATAAAAAGGCGAACAGTTTTCTCCACCTAAGACAAGGTAAAAAAAAATGTGGGGATTTCTTTCAGAACCCTTTGGACCCCCCCCCCCCCCTAATGATAAATTACCTTAAGCATTTTTTGAAAGTTGCGTAATTTGGCAAAAAACTACCGGTCAAATTTTAATTTGGGGAGGGGATTGTTTTTTTTTTTAAATGGGTTTAACATATTGGGTCTGGTTTTTCGGGGGCGATATGGATGCGTCAAGTGTTTTAAACATCGCACGAGGCGCTTTAACATTTGTTTTGTTTTTCAAATTGCGTATTTATGACACAAAAATATACTTGCACTCATTTTAACGTACCCTCAGTTTACGTGGAACGGTAATTTCATGGGGGGGGAAAATGGACCCTATCAATTTTTAATGTTTTTCCATATATGCAAATTACCGCCAACCGATGCAATTTAAGTACCCAAAATACTTTTACTATTTACTATTACGGCCAATCGTACACTTCTAAAATAATTTCTGCTGTACGTCAGCCATTTTTTTGGCGGTACAGATGCAAATTCCAAAATTTTTAAACTATTTTCACCTTTTTTTTCACCCCTCCAGTTTTCGCCTGTTTTGTTTTTTGAAAATCGTCGATAAAATCGTTTGGTTTCACCTCTAATTGAATCCTTAGAGTACAGTAATTTAATTACTATTGGTTATGCTCATTTGCATCTTCTGTTGTTTTCTCGCACAAATCAGACAAGTTTCGACCATGTAGATTTCAGCGGTTTGATTTCACGCCACTCTTTGAAATGGTAATCCTGAAACTGGACTATAACCACCATCACTGCCATATCTATAATGGGCGCAGGGTGTGCAAGGTCACTCTTGACCCAGGGGCTTGTGTGGTCAATTCAGAAAAATGGCGCCACCTGGATGATAGAAGAGACGTTGGCACTGTGCCATCTTCCGAAAATATTACACGGAAGATAGTACAGCTGGCAAAAGTTGGAGAGGGCCCGCAGCATGGAGATAGTTGCACATGGGTCCCAAGGCGCTAATGCGCATCTCTATTTGGAAGGCATTTTTTCCTATCCATTCACATTCAATCAGGGTCCAAATATGGATAGTTATCCATATTATTATTCCATTAAGAAGTTAAATAGTGTATATGTTTCAGGGATATCTAATCTAACTCCACTTCTTCTTCTGAACCTGGTATTCTGTAATGTACAGTATTCCGTTATTAGTCCTGAAAGACAGGGACCATATTGTCTAGAGTATTATTTGGGTTAATCAACCATTGTCAGAATCCCCTACATCTCCTGAAGCCAAGCTACAAGCATTACCAGCATACAGCAACAATGTGCTTAGCTGTAATGGGCCTTTACTGACCACATGTCATACAGCTATATACACGAGATCTAATTAACCAACACTTATCCTTTAAGCAAATTATGCAAATTCAGAAAACCCTTCTGTTTACCCAGTCATAATTAAATGTAGTTATAAGCAAGGTAATTCTATTTAGCTTTTAACAGGTTGATGAAACGAATGTCACACAAGTAGCGCACTGGACCAAATGCCGGCCGATTTGCCTAGGAGTAAATATGGAACTCCTAATTATGTTACGGTCATTTAGCTTCCTTTCATATATTTGGGGAGTTTCATTACAATGTTCTAATAATAATAATGATGTTACAAAGGACGAAACCACCATGTCATATTTAGGGTGGGATTGCAAGTGCTGACAATCACCCCCCAAGGCAAGTAAAACTGTCCAAAAGATATTAAGAAAGCAAAATAATAATAATAAAAAAAACTAAAAAGATCTGATGTAATATAGGACAATGCAATATATATACATACAGTATATATATATATATATATATATATATATATATATATATATATATATATATAATATATATATATATACAGTCAGGTTACATAAATATTGGGACATTGACAGAATTTTCATATTTTGGCCTCTATTCACCACCACAATGGCTTTGAAATGAAACAAACAAGATGTGCTTTACCTGCAGACTTTCAGATTTAATTTGAGGGTAATTACATCCAAATCAGGTGAACGGTGTAGGAATTACAATGGTTTCTATATGTGCCTTCCACTTTTTAAGGGGCCAAAATTAATGGGCCAAACTAAACAATCCTAAATCTAACTTTCACTTTTTAATACTTTGTTGCAAATCCTTTGCAGGCAATTACAGCCTGAAGTCTGGAACACATAGACATCACCAGACGCTGGGTTTCATCCCTGGTGATGCTCTGCCAGGCCTCTACTGCAAATGTCTTCAGTTCCTGCTTGTTCTTGGGGCATTTTCCCTTCAGTTTTGTCTTCATTAAGTGAAATGCATGCTCAATCGGATTCAGGTCAGGGGATTGACTTGGCCATTGCATAACATTCCACTTTTTAGACTTAAAAAACTATTTGGTTGCTCTTGCAGTATGCTTCAGATCATTGTCCATCTGCACTGTGAAGCGCCGTCCAATGAGTTCTGAAACATTTGACTGAATATGAGCATATAATATTGCCCGAAACACTTCAGAATTCATTCTGCTGCTTTTGTCAGCAGTCACATCATCAATAAATACAATGGAATCAGTTCCATTGGCAGCCATACATGCCCACGCCATGACACTACCACCACCATGCGTCACTGATGAGGTGGTATGTTTTGGATCATGAGCAGCTTCTTTCTTTCTCCATACTCTTCTCTTCCCATCACTCTGGTACAAGTTGATCTTTGTCTCATCTGTCCATAGGATGTTGTTCCAGAACTGTAATGGCTTTTTTAGATGTTGTTTGGCAAACTCTAATCTGGTCTTCCTGTTTTTGTGGCTCACCAATGGTTTACATCTTGTGGTGAACCCTCTATATTCACTCTTGTGAAGTCTTCTCTTGATTGTTGACTTTGACACAAATATACCTACCTCCTTGAGAGTGTTCTTGATTTGGCCAACTGTTGTGAAGGGGTTTTTCTTCACCAGGGAACTAATTCTTCTGTCATCCACCACAGTTGTTTTCCGTGGTCTTCCGGGTCTTTTGGTGTTGCTGAGCTCTCTGGTGCGTTCTTTCTTTTTAAGAATGTTCCAAACAGTTGATTTGGCCACACGTAATGTTTTTGCTATCTCTCTGATGGGTTTGTTTTGATTTTTCAGCCTAATGATGGCTTGCTTCACTGATAGTGACAGCTCTTTGGATCTCATATTGAGAGTCGACAGCAACTGATTCCAAATGCAAATGTCACACCTAGAATCAATTCCAGACCTTTTACCTGCTTAATTGATAATGAAATAACGAGTGAATAGCCCGCACCTGTCCATGAAATAGCTTTTGAGTTGATAGTCCCATTACTTTTGGCCCCTTAAAAAGTGGGAGGCACATATTGAAACTGTTGTAATTCCTACACCGTTCACCCAATTTGGATGTAATTACCCTCAAATTATGTGTGTGTGTGTGCGTTTGTATGTATGTACTGCAGGTATGTATGTATCTATCTATGAATATATCTATCTGTCTATCTTATATCTATCTATCTACCTATTCTATCTATCTATCTCATATCTATCTATCTATCTATCTATCTCATATCTGTATATCTATCTATCTATCTATCTATCTATCTATCTATCTATCTATCTATCTATCCATCTAATATCTATCTCATATCTATCTATCTATCTAATATCTATCTATCTATCTATCTATCTATCTATCTATCTATCTATCTATCTATCTATCTCATATCTATCTATCTCATATCTATCTGTCTGTCTATCTATCTATCTATCTATCTATCTATCTATCTATCTATCTATCTATCTCATATTTACCTATCTCATATCTGTCTATCTCATATCTATCTATCTCATATCTATTTATTTATCTAATATCTATCTATATCTATCTATCTATCTATCTATCTATCTATCTCATATCTATCTATGAATCTATGTATCTATCTTATATCTATCTATCTATCTATCTATCTATCTATCTATGGGCCTGATTCAGAGCCGCTTGTAAGCGGCCGCTCGTTCGCTCCGAGCGATGTTCACACATCTGCGCATGCGTATGGGTCGTAATGCACATGCGCCAACCAGTCAGTGCTGTCGGAAATCGTGTGTTCGCAAAATAGCGAGTGCCTGCTAATTTGAGTGACAGGATGAGGCGTTTGTGGGTGGTAACAGGGGAAGGTTCTTGAAAACGGGGAGTGGTGATCCGAACGCAGGCGTGCCAAACGGTCAAAACGGGCGTTTTAAGGGTGTGCATAATTAACAAAGCAGCGTCATCGACCACGTCACTTGGTTGTTTCTTAGCCTGAATGTTCGCATGATTGCGGTAGGAAAATCCAACCACAAGCACTGCGAGCAGTTCAGACGCCTTTTCGATGTACTCGATTAATCTAATAAATAGCGGAGATGACGTATGATGCGAACGGCCAGGGGGCGTCTGTACAAAATAGGGAGCGCATGTTTTGTTCGCTCGCTCAGACATAGAGGCGTCAACAGACCGCAAAGAGCGAGCGCTCAATTTAAATAGCCGGCCCCTTTTTCTGAACGAGCGAGCGCAAATGGCGTTCGGCTCTGAATCAGGCCCTATCTATCTATCTATCTATCTATCTATCTCATATCTGTATATCTATCTATCTATCTCATATCTATCTATCTATCTATCTATCTATCTATCTATCTATCTATCTATCTATCTATCTATCTATCTATCCATCTAATATCTATCTCATATCTATCACCCTATCTAATATCTATCTAATATCTATCTATCTCATATCTCTCATATCTATCTATCTCATATCTATTTATCTATCTAACTGTCTATCTAATATCTATCTATCTAATATCTATCTATGTATCTCATATCTATCTATCTATCTATCTATCTATCTGTCTATCTATCTATCTATCTATCTATCTATCTATCTCATATTTATCTATCTATCTATCTATCTATCTATCTATCTATCTATCTATCTATCTATCTATCTATCTATCTATATATACCGATTTACTACATACATTACCTTTAAATTCAGAATAGGACAGGTTGTTGAAGTGTTTGCCTCTGACTTAACGTAATTGGGCATTTATAGAACACATCTGTGTAGCCCCATGGACACTGAGCAATATAATGTGCTAGAAATCAGGCGGACGGACGAGCTCAGCGCGCTGCGTGGAAAACTAGCAAACCGCAGAGTGGAGGAGGGTAGGTGGGTGCACGTGTCCTTTCATATGCTGTTATCACCAAGATAAAGCCCACAAAAGAGTGTCCTGCCCTAATATAATAATAACACAAATACTAATCTGCACATTACACAGTGTGCACCCCTGGAGACGCACTCGTTTTATTTATATAGAAAAACGTGTATCCCAGGGAGCCGCAGTCACAGACGATGAGCAGCGATTGCCACAATGTATTTTTGCTCATGCTGTAAAAGGCTCCATGCTGTGATACATTATCTCTTTTATATCTGAGCTGCTAACAAGGCATCTGAAACTTAGGGGTCTTCAACTTTTGCCAACTATTTAATATAACAAGTTTTCACACTTTCTCTTTTCCCATAATGATAAAGACAGGAATGTATTGTGCATCTATCTAGTTACTTAGGAATATTAATCTGTATTCGATGTTCCTGCTCCGTGTCGGCGTTTAGGGCCTCACTCACGCCATTTCTGCTGAATATTTACCACATTGGGCGTTGGGACACAGGGCGTGATTCCGCAAGGAACGCAGTTGCTTATATGCACGCAATCGGCCGGTTGTTGCGTATGCATCGCAGTGCGAGTGTGCGAACCGGCCACTGTGACTGGGATTGCGACCGCAGTGACTACGCAGACTCATTACAGAGTGATTGACAGGAAGGACCGTTTGTGGGTGGTGACGTGGGCGGGTGGTCGGACAAACGCAGGCGTGCCAGTATGTTGGGATGGCGCTGCAGGGGTGTGCATAAATTAGCCACTGCGAAACCATACGCAGTCTGAGGCCTCATAGCGTGCGCAGAAGTAAGCAATTCCTGAGTGAGGTCTGACCTACTTTAACTGCGTATGGGTCCGATGTTACTCGATGTTACCAATTGTTTCGCTATGTTGCCTAAGTATTCGGATGTGAGTAAGGGGAAGTGGGCGCCCCTATGTTAGGCTGCGATCGCAATGCGAATGTAATTATTTACATATCACCGTTGATATTAGCAACTGTGTTGCGTGCGTATTAGCAGAATAGCGATCCTTGCTGAATCAGGCCCGCAGAACGTTGCACATCTTGCTGGTGCAATTTAGCCTTAATTGTTTCCAAATCGCGCCCATCTGGACCACACAACCGAATGAAATGGGTCTCATTGGCCCAGCTCATAGACTATTATTTGTACAAAATGGGAATATTCAAATATAATGCATTATGGCAATGGATACGCAAAACTGGAGAGAGATAAAGGGCCAACCAATCAGCTTCTAAAGGGGCATACACACTAGACGATAAAACTGAATGATATGAACAATAACTATATCGTTGAATGATATATCGTTCATATCGTCCAGTGTGTATGCTCTGAACGACCAGCGATGCGCGCTCCCGATTGTCGTTAACGATATCCCCAGTCGTCTGTACATGCAGCCCAATCTATCATTAGCGATACCATGCTGCTGAATGCAGCATGGCCTCGCTCCCCACCCTCCCCCCCGCCATCGTTCGTCGCTGGTCGGCAGCGGCAAGTGTGTAAACACTTGCTGATGCCGGTACCCCTGCCGGGCCCGCCGCTAATGATGTCGCTATAATTTGCTCATCTGTAGTGAGTATTTTACCTTTAGACGCCATTTGAAAATCCGTCAATTAATAACAATACCTACAGTGGTATATCAATATCTTCAACCTTGGCCCTCCAGCTGCTGTGGAACTACACAAGGTTGAAGACCCCTGACCTACAGTATATTGCATGTTCTAATTTGCACAAGACCCATCTGAGCATGAGTGATTTGTTGGTGCGGAAGAGATATACCCCTTTTACACTAGCAGCAATAACCAGAGTTATTGCACGTGAGCGCACAACAACCCAGGTTACTGTGCAGTGTTGAAATAAGCCGGGTCGAGTGACCAGCCATTTCAACTCTGGTCACGAGAAGGGTTGAACGCGTGTTCAACCCTGCTCGTGATGCAGTGTGAAAAGGTAACCCGGGTCAATACGACTCGGGTCATAGATCATCTCCGAGTGCAGGCTCATCACGTGATCCAGATGACGTCACCAACCTGGCATTAGTGCTGGGTCATTCCGCCTGTCTGTAAGGGGTCTCAGCTGGGTCGGACCCGGGATGGGTGCGTGAACATTATCCCTGCTGCGACCCATCAGTCAGATAGAAAAGTAGTATCAGTCAAAACCAAACTGCCCAGGATGTTTAAAAATGACTAAAGTCCCCCAAAATTGTAAGTCATACTCACTATTAATCACAACTTATGCCACTGCTAAGATTTAGTTCCATAGCTGACAATCTTTGGAAATCTTCATTTACTTTCCAATTGATCCAAAAATGGAATAACAACCTAATTTAATCAGAGTTTATACGAACCCAACAATTCCCTGCATAAATGTAGTGTTATAAAAAAATATAAAAAAATCTATCTGACATGTGAATTATTTAAGAGCACAAAGACAGCACATTAGCAAATGGAGTTTAATATGATAAAGCCAGATTGCTATATAAAATGGGTGATAACACATTGACATACAGAAATAACGATGCAAAAGCTTCATTAAATAAAACACAGAAATAAAAGAATGGCACTCGCATACTCTTTTCTGTTACCTGACACCTTGGGAAGGCTAGAAGGTATGGAGAATTTCTCAGTAGAAGACAGATTCACAAAAACAAACAAAAACACCCCTCATGAATAGGGTATGCTAACCTTTTTTACAACTGTTTTCTAGCTTTGTGTGGAAGAACAGTTCTAGCAATGGGTTCTACAGATATATTACTCTCTTCTGTAACATAGTAGTCATTTCAAATTAATTCCACTTAACACAGTATGATTTTTCGCACCTACATCTAATTATGAAGCATGGTTACATTGTACTAATCCCTGGGAGGATGCATACATCATTAACACATGTTATGTTATTTTCAGCCGTTACAAACAAATACGAATGTATTCACAAACATGTATTGCTTTGATCTAATATTTATACTGTAAGGAATATGCTGTTTGATGAACCTGGACTGAGCCAAGTGTAATTCTTCCCGGCAAAAAGAATTTTAGCCAGTGCTTTGTGACATGTGAAGACCATAACCAGGCAATAAAAATGTCTGACTACCTGCGACACAAGGACCTAGGAACAAACGATCAAAGCCGGGTAACATAGACAACGCCTCTGAGGTATGCCCGTCTCCTTCATCAAACATACATTAACCCCTTGTTTGCTTAGAGTGATCTGCAAGAGACCATGCACCGAAAGTATAGTCAGACAGTTGGATAGATCATGAGCAAATTGAAGTATCATACGGATTAAGCTATTATCATGACAGCAGACTATGGTCGAGCAGAGTTCATAAATAATACTATTCTAAATTGTATATTATATATCAGTTACACTTATGTATGTATCAGAAATGTGATGTGATATTTGCCAAAGGACCACAAAATGTCTCAGGTTGTCACTACAATAAGGCTCCATTCAACTATACCAGGATAAAGTGCTGTCCAATGTCCTGTATCTTGTGTACATCACAGTAATGTACTGTCTCTCCTATACACCACCGGCTTTGTCCTGTGTACTGGCTGCCCCATGTGCTGTCTCTCCTTTACACCACCGGCTTGTCCGGTGTACTGGCTGCCCCATGTGCTGTCTCTCCTATACACCACCAGCTTGACCGGTGTACTGGCTGCCCCATGTGCTGTCTCTCCTATACACCACCGGCTTGTCCAGTGTACTGGCTGCCCCATGTGCTGTTTCTCCTATACACCACCGGCTTGTCCTGTGTACTGGCTGCTCCATGTGCTGTCTCTCCTATACACCACCGGCTTGTCCTGTGTACTGGCTGCTCCATGTGCTGTCTCTCCTATACACCACCTGCTTGTCCTGTGTACTGGCTGCCCCATGTGCTGTCTCTCCTATACACCACCAGCTTGACCGGTGTACTGGCTGCCCCATGTGCTGTCTCTCCTATACACCACCAGCTTGTCCGGTGTACTGGCTGCCCCATGTGCTGTCTCTCCTATACACCACCGGCTTGTCCTGTGTACTGGCTGCTCCATGTGCTGTCTCTCCTATACACCACCGGCTTGTCCTGTGTGCTGGCTGCTCCATGTGCTGTCTCTCCTATACACCACCTGCTTGTCCTGTGTACTGGCTGCCCCATGTGCTGTCTCTCCTATACACCACCGGCTTGTCCGGTGTATCGGCTGCCCCATGTGCTGTCTCTCCTATACACCACCGGCTTGTCCGGTGTACTGGCTGCCCCATGTGCTGTCTCTCCTATACACCACCGGCTTGTCCGGTGTACTGGCTGCCCCATGTGCTGTCTCTCCTATACACCACCGGCTTGTCCGGTGTACTGGCTGCCCCATGTGCTGTCTCTCCTATACACCACCGGCTTGTCCGGTGTACTGGCTGCCCCATGTGCTGTCTCTCCTATACACCACCGGCTTGTCCGGTGTACTGGCTGCCCCATGTGCTGTCTCTCCTATACACCACCGGCTTGTCCGGTGTACTGGCTGCCCCATGTGCTGTCTCTCCTATACACCACCGGCTTGTCCGGTGTACTGGCTGCCCCATGTGCTGTCTCTCCTATACACCACCGGCTTGTCCTGTGTACTGGCTGCCCCATGTGCTGTCTCTCCTATACACCACCGGCTTGTCCGGTGTACTGGCTGCCCCATGTGCTGTCTCTCCTATACACCACCAGCTTGTCCTGCGTACTGGCTACCCCATGTGCTGTCTATCCTATATACCATCGGCTTGTCTGGTGTACTGGCTGCCCCATGTGCTGTCTCTCCTATACACCACCGGCTTGTCCGCTGTACTGGCTGCCCCATGTGCTGTCTCTCCTATACACCACCGGCTTGTCCAGTGTACTGGCTGCCCCATGTGCTGTCTCTCCTATACACCACCGGCTTGTCCGGTGTACTGGCTGCCCCATGTGCTGTCTCTGCTATACACCACCGGCTTGTCCGGTGTACTGGCTGCCCCATGTGCTGTCTCTCCTATACACCACCGGCTTGTCCGGTGTACTGGCTGCCCCATGTGCTGTCTCTCCTATACATCACCGGCTTGTCCGGTGTACTGGCTGCCCCATGTGTTGTCTCTCCTATACACCACCGGCTTGTCCTGCGTACTGGCTGCCCCATGTGATGTCTCTCCTATACACCACCGGCTTGTCCGGTGTACTGGCTGCCCCATGTGCTGTCTCTCCTATACACCACCGGCTTGTCCGGTGTACTGGCTGCCCTATGTGCTGTCTCTCCTATACACCACCAGCTTGTCCGGTGTACTGGCTGCCCCATGTGCTGTCTCTGCTATACACCACCGGCTTGTCCTGTGTACTGACTGCCCCATGTGCTGTCTCTCCTATAAACCACCGGCTTGTCCTGTGTACTGCCTGCCCCATGTGCTGTCTCTCCTATACACCACCGGCTTGTCCTGTGTACTGGCTGCCCCATGTGCTGTCTCTCCTATAAACCACCGGCTTGTCCTGTGTACTGGCTGCCCCATGTGCTGTCTCTCCTATACACCACCGACTTGTCCTGTGTTCTGGCTGCCCCATGTGCTGTCTCTCCTAAACACCACAGTTATGTGCTGGCTATTAATTCGACTACCTGTCTGTGCAGCAGACACAGACAGGTGCAATGT
Organism: Taudactylus pleione; assembly: GCA_031769625.1. Lineage (NCBI taxonomy): Eukaryota > Metazoa > Chordata > Amphibia > Anura > Myobatrachidae > Taudactylus > Taudactylus pleione. Next base: position 5,190,899 of record JAUIMM010000244.1, on the reverse strand, counting down.
TGCTATACACCAGTTTGTGTGAAGGGGTTACCAGCCCGCTGTCATCCGTTGTCCTTGTATAGTAGGTAACTCTGTTCTATTTTCTCAGACGATCCTTTGCATCTCTACATTAATGATCAGTATTATTTTGAATCACTACCTATAAAGAAGCCCTTAGGTGGCATTCCATTTATATGTTGCCCAAAGCAATGTCTCAGTAATTGCATGGTCTTCCCAATGTACTGAAGGTCAAATTTGCACATTAAGGGTATTAAGCTGTGGATAGTGGTAAAATAATGTATTATGTATTAAGCTGTGGATAGTGGTAAAATAATGGAGACGTTACTACATCTCTCATTAAAAGAGATAAAGTATCACAAATTAATGTAAGACCTTAAGTAAACACAATCAACAAACAACAAACGGGCAGACCCTGCCACCTTGCATCCGTTCGTTACCCTTGGGAATCCATTGAGCTCTGCCTGTCACATGATCTAAAATGTTACACCCCCGCCGATGCCGCCATCTTGGATTACAACACTTTTCACTTCCCCATAAAAACAGGTGCACTTGAGTAAAAATAGCCGTCGGAAGTCACAAAAACAGCAGTAACAATGCAATGTAATACATTTCCTCTGTGGGCTTGTATTAGAACTCTCTACTAGTTTTATAAGGCTGAGTACCCGCCAACATTGCAATTAGAATCGCTACGCGTTTGATATATGGTTGGCAGGCGGTGCACCCACTCATTTCAGCTCATTCAGGTCAGTGAGGTTTCCAGCGTGTGCGAGCGATATGCCGGACCTGACTGAAATGAATGAGAATAACATCGATGGATTCAAAAGAGGTAAACAATAAAATCATGCAGCATGCCAGCACCCCAAATTCCACAAACAGTGCTAGACTGACACCCTGGGCTGGTTTCCACAAAAGCAAGGACACTATGGGTGCAGTGCCCCTGGGGCTTCACTAGGTTTTGTAGGCACCATAGCAAAATTGGGAGTGTGAGTGCACCTAATCCCCATCATAATGTCATACCCACAATGATTTCTGCTCCAGCCCCCATAGGTACAATAGCAATTGTAGTAGTAATCTAGTACATGCATCAAAGTCATATATACAGTGATTTAATCCTATTTTACAATTCATATAACTGCCTAGATACACTTGTTATGAAGCTTTATTTACATTTTACTTTAAGGCACATCATTTCCTCTGTGACAGAGCCCCCTGTGCTGTCTGCCCTATGGCAGTCACATGGACTGCCATAACTATGGTAAAGGGATCGGTATGATTTACCGCCGGCCGCGGAAGCCTGGCAGAGGTGAAGATCCCGACTGCGCTAAAGGTAAATATAAACTAACCTAACCCCCCCTAACCCTAACCCTCCCTTAGGGGTGCCTAACCCTAACCTCCCCCCCAAGTGCCTAACCCTAGCCCCCCTCTAAGTTCCTAAACCTAACTCCCCCCTCCCCGCTGCCAAAACCTAAGTCTTCCGAGATGGGTGCCTAACCCTAACCTCCCCCGGGGGTGCCTAACCCCCCTTCCCTAGCCTAACCCTAAGTAGCCCCTGGGAGCCCCTAACCTAACCTCCCCCCAGCGCAGGTGTCCGCGCCCGGCGCCCGACTTACCTTCGATCGGGATGCCTAGCGCCGGGCTCCCGGCGTAGGTAAAATGACAGGTGTCGGGATTTCGACACCTGTCATTAGACCCTTGCCGGGATTAGACAGTCGGGATGCCAACGGTCGGATTTAGACCATCGGCATCCCGACTGCATACCATGGTAACAGCCTTGGTTTCCTGTGCTGGAGTGTAAACCGGCTCTAGGCACTGGTTCCTACCACTCACAGGTCTAGGGTCCCTCTATCATAGCAGAACCAGTCCATGCTGAAGCCTATATCGGGGAGGATGCACCTGCCCCTTCCCAAAGATTGCCAGCCTCAAACTGACAAGATGACTGGGGTCCTTTCGGGCATCTTTTCCATCCCAGGGAATCCCAGTATAATTGCTAGAGATCAATAAGACCCCATTCCATAGTACTGTAATAAAATGAGACTAAAACACAGACATGATTGTTAGAAAACCATTTAGTGAAATAAAAAGACTCATAAATCCCTTGTTCAACAATAAATATTAATAATACAAAAGTTTCTCCTTGTTTTCCATGGGGGTCTTCTTCTTATAATCCATAGAGAAATTGTTATTTTTGATATCCAAAGGGAAAATGCTCTAGACGTGTAATCCAAAGGGAAATTCTGCATCTTGTAATCCATTGAGGATAAAAACGACAAACCATAACAGACGTTACAGTTGCTTTGCTAGGAGCCCAGCCAACATCATAATGAAGGCTCAATCGGCTGGGAGTGTCAATAGCTGTTTAGCCATTAATAAGCAGTTGTCATTGTTTGGAGGTGTCCCGGGACTCAATGCTTTGCTCATTACTAGAGATTAATGGAATTTTGATCAATTTGGAAGAAAAAAACAAAAAACAATTACCAGTGCTGTGCAGCTCCTTTCATTTCAATGGCCCATTCATTTTAATGTCTCACTTATTTCAATGGAATTCCCCATTGGAGCACACAACTCCATTGAAATGAATGGACCGTTGATGCGAATGAGGGGGAAAAAAATTTAGTAACTGTTGAAACATGAAGTCCTCAAAATCAACAACTCTGAAGGAGCTAAAATGGAACGAGCATCACCTAAACACCCCATCGCAATGCAAATTTATGCGGCACAAGCATATGGGCATGGATGAATGGAATAGGATTGTTTGTATTTTCACATGTGTTTGCTTGCCTTGCAGTTGCATTAAAAATGCGATTCATGCGGAGCGTATAAACACAGTTGATGACCAGCCGAACTACAGCAGGCTATCTGCATGGTCATAAATTGTGTTTATTACTGCTTTGTGAATTATAGTGTGTTATTATGTCACATTACATAGTATGATTATGTCAATATTTTGAGTGCTAAACTGGAATCACAGCACACATCTGAGCTGTACATTTTTATTTAAAATTTTCATTGGACTTCGATATTAGCACAGATATCGTTATTATGGAGACCATTGTGGTAGCCATAGAAACCTGTCTCTTTCATTGGAAAATTGAGAGAACCACGATAAGTCTCGTAATGCCAGCACAGTAGCCTTCATTATTCCATTCTGCCCCTGGGTTTCTGAAACTCAAGTTCATGATCTTGCACTTTTAACTGCTGAATTGTAACTGACTCTCCATCCTTCTGATTTAGCAAGGACAGAATTGCCAACCCCCTCGTTAGATCAACGACCGGACGCAGGTCGTTGTGTAATCGGCAAAAATGTGAAACATTTGTAAATAAAAATCAGCGTTGTCACGAAATTACTTCTACTGGATCTTATCATGTTTTGGGGGGGTTTATTTTGAACACTATTGTCAATATACTGTATATAAAAATGACCAGCAATCCTGTCTATTGCATTCCCAGGTAAACTAAATAGCTCATATCTACATTTGTTTGCATCATATTTCTGAGACTGTAGGAAAAATCAATTATAAACGTATTTTGCCATTAAAAAAAAAAAAAGTAGGCTCTTTATTTCAGCCAGCGATGGCAGCGGTGGAAAGCTGGATTATCAATGTTTAATGGATTCCTTGAAGACAATATTGCACAAACATTACCGTCAGATGCATGCTTAATTAAGTTAGATTATTACATGCAAAGGGCAAGGCACAAGTGAACTGAAAAGAGTCCTGTGGGATTGCTTTCATACTTAAAGTGGCTTTCTTAATTGCGAGGCTTCAGTAACAGAAGTGCAATGCTGTTTTCTTGTTTAAACCACAGATCAATGGGTTGTTTGTCTCACACATAACAAGGGTACTGGATGGCTTTCTGGTTACCACAGCAACTAGAGCACATGACCAGACGGACAGCCATTTACCCGTAATATTCACATCAGTAATGCATAGACTTTTCATTTGTATTATTCAAAGTGTATAGCTAAAGAATCACATAGACATCAAAGGCAACTCTGCCTTTATACTGTATAACCTCACATAGTGTATCCTCACCATACAGGCTTACACCCTACCACTACTATATTTTTATATAGACTCATATGCAACCAATATTCTTTATATATTATTATTATTATTATTATTACTATTATTATTAATAATATGCTTTATTTATAAAGCACGAACATATTACGCATACACTGTACATTAAGCAGATTTGCCTACTTTCCCGGAGGTTCCAGTCAATAGATCTACATTAAAAAGGTCTACAATGTCTAATAGGTCGACAGGGACAAAAGGTCGACATAAAAGGTCAACATGGATGAATGTTGACAGGTACAAAAGGTTGACAGTGTCAAAAGGTCAACATAAAAAAAGGTTGACACTTTTTTTTCCCCTTTAGGCACTTCCCGGGGGGGTTAGGATTAGGCACTAGGAGGGACAGTTAGGGTTAGACACGTATCCCGACAGTTAGGCACTAGGAGGGACAGTTAGGGTTAGACACGTATCCCGACAGTTAGGCACTAGGAGGGACAGTTAGGGTTAGACACGTATCCCGACAGTTGGGCACTAGGAGGGACAGTTAGGGTTAGACACGTATCCAGACAGTTAGGCACTAGGAGGGACAGTTAGGGTTAGACATGTATCCCGACAGTTAGGCACTAGGAGGGACAGTTAGGGTTAGACACGTATCCCGACAGTTAGGCACTAGGAGGGACAGTTAGGGTTAGACACGTATCCCGACAGTTAGGCACTAGGAGGGACAGTTAGGGTTAGACACGTATCCAGACAGTTAGGCACTAGGAGGGACAGTTAGGGTTAGACACGTATCCCGACAGTTAGGCACTAGGAGGGACAGTTAGGGTTAGACACGTATCCCGACAGTTAGGCACTAGGGGGGACAGTTAGGGTTAGGCACTTACCCCGGTTAGGCACCAGGAGAGAGGGTAAGGGTTAGGCACCAAGGAGAGGGTTAGGCTTAGGCACTAGGATTAACGGTTAGGATTAGGCACTTGCCCTGATGGTTAGGGTTAGGCACCAGGAGGGAGGGTTAGGGTTAGGCACTTACCCTGACGGTTAAGGTTAGGCACCAGGACGGAGGGTTAGGGTGAAGATTAGGGTTAGAAAACAAACAATAAAAAGTGTCGACCATTTTAGCAACAACCATTTTTTTTGTCTACATTTTTACCCCGTCGACCTTTTGTACCGGTCGACTTTCGTCCACGTCGACCTTTTGTGTTTTGGCCTTTGGTCCCTGTCGGCCTATTGTCTGTCTAACATTTGTTGTCTATCTAGACATTGTCTGTCTTTTTCTTCTAGATATTTTGTACCAATCCCTTTTCCGGAACATAGGGGAGACTCCGGAATCTCGGGTGGCTCTACCAGGCGCCAGGAATTGTTGGCAGGTCTCCTGGACTCTCCCCTCCCTCCCGAGGGAGGTGGGTGGTCTGAGCAGATCAATGACACAATTTGCACAAAATTGTGTCATTGTGCTTTAAAAGGTCAGAAATTGTGGCATTGTATAGCGGGGGATGGGAAAATGATGACGCAATTGCACCTTCACCCACCACCACCCTACTGCCTACTTGCCCACAGCACGATCCTCGCACCTGACAAGTAAGTATGACAGTAAGGGGATCATGAAACAAACAAATTACTTACAATGTAAGAGGCTTTTATAACCAATTTGCTCATACAGGACCTGATTCAGATGTGAACACAATAGCGATGTTTGCGCAGTTCACCGATTATTTGCTAACGCGCATGCGCAAAAAGTCCTGTAAAGCCCTTAGGGACAAGTGTTCCCCAGAGTGTACGGGAAGTCCGCTGTTGTGTATGGAGGAGATGGTAAAAGAACTGGCGAGGCAGAACCATGTGCATTCCTGGACGGTGTCTGGGAGGTGGCCTGAAGATTATTTAAGAAAAGCCTGCAGTCACCTTTTTTTTTTTTAAATGGAAACAGCAGTGAATTCCAATTGATGAAGCTCTGACAAGGATAGCTTTTAGGAGGTAGGCCCAGTAACCTATGGGTTACCCAGTTGCTAGAGAGGGACCTACAGATCCCTCTCTAGTAGCTGTAGTGAAGTCTTTGGCTGAAAGCCTTCACACTGGTGAAAGGGCTTTGCCAGGACATCCTCTTTTGGAAATGATTTCCCGGCAAGCTTGCATTGTTGCATAGCGCTGATAAATTGGAGCTAAATAATGCACCATGGATTGTTATTTATTAGAGAAGAACCCTATTAAATAATAAATAGGCCCCTAGGTGATACAGCCTCATGTTGCTCACCGGTTCCCCGATGGCCAGGAACTGTGTTGGATGGAGCCCTCTGGAGCAGCAGTTCACCTTACTCTCTATCTGTCCACGCCAACCTGCTTCAGCCTTTGCTTACATACAGTAAAGCAGAGCAATGAGAACCCGTAGACATAGGAGGCCGTATGGCATTGTAGGAGACTTGCCTGCCGCTCTCAAAAACACAAAACAAGTGCCGTTCTCCATGCAGAGCTCCCTAGTCACAATGAGACACAATCGGAGACTTGGATGGTCCGGTGTCACCAAGTATGAAAGTTCTGCAGCTGAAACCACTGGCACTGGAAGTTTCATTAATGGGTGTCTTTCATGTGATGGGTGTGGGCCAGCATTGGCCACTTCAGTGGTTGAGCGGGCATGTCTCCTACTTTCATTCCTTCTATTGGAGGGCTTAAACCTATTAGGGTCTCTGGTGCAGAACGCAATTCTTCCCAGAGGAAGGTCATAGGTCTGGCTGGACCAATTTGCAATATGTAGCAGCTATCCTTGTGTATCAACACCTATTTCCCTATAGATTGTAAGCTTGCGAGCAGGGCCCTCTTACCTTTATGTCTGTCTCTTACAACCCAGTCTTGTTTCATTAATGTTGTTTCAAATTGTAAAGCGCAAAGGAATATGCTGCGGTGTGTAAGAAACTGTTAATAGATACATAAAATGAAGTAGATGAAGGGTATTACTTAGAGACAAGGGGGGTCATTCAGACCCGGTCGTTAGCGCCGATGCGCTCGGACCGGGTCGATGGCCCCCCACAGAGCATGCGAACGACGGCGCCGGCGCTGTCGTGCGCATGCGTGAGACCCGCTACAACCGGCAGCGCCGGTCGTAGCGGGTCTCGATCCAAAGGGGGCGAGCTGTCGATGTTGATTGACAGCTCGCCCTGTTTGGAAGGCGGGCCGTGGGGGTGGCAGCCCAAATGGAGGCGTTCCCATGGGAACACCTACCGTTTGGGGGAGGCCCCACTGACATCACTAGTGATGTCAGTGGAGAGCGTCCGGCTCAGACAGAGCCAGAAGCTCTCCGGGGCTTACGACAAGGGAGACCCTACCCTAGGGTCTCGTCGCAAGCCCCGATGGTCGCGATGGTGTCTGACCATCGCGACCATCACCGGAGCGGTCGTTAGAGCTGTAGGTGTTAACCCACAGCCTAACAACCGCAACAGAGGCGGGCGGTCAGGATGCAAGCGGCCGCCCAGTTTCTGAGCGACCGCTTGCATCCTCCGACCGCCTCTGAATGAGGCCCAAGGTGTGTATGAGTGCTTAGCAGGGCCACTACTATTGATTGGCCAGGGTGGCAGTCACCAGGTGTGCCAATTGAGGGGGCCAGTGTCTGGCTCAGCCGCCCCCACACATTTTAACCCCAGCGGAGATCAAACTTGCCTTTTGGCCTGAGACCCCGGCTCAGGGCTCCGTCACGGAGAACCTATTTATGTTGTGGCCTAGGGATGGACATGGGAAGCCCGGCATGAAATAGTTGCCAGCTTCCGACATCAAATTCAGCGATACGATGGCAACTAGCCAACGCATCACAAACAACCATTTGATAGTATAACCATCGCGATGGTTGTACTTTGCATATGCGTAGAAGCAGTCATAGCTTCACGTATGCGTACTTCAGCTGAGCTATGGATTCCACATCCGGGTGTCCGTAGCTAAACCAAACAGCCAGCCATTGGATGGGCATTGAAAAGCTGTATCCAATGTCTGACAATCATCAAATTCCTGCTATTTGATGGAAAAAGTAATTCCATGGAATCGGAAACATCGATGGTTGCTAACCATCGGCTTCCGATGTCCATCCCTTTTATAGCCCCTAAGTGCAGTGAGTACGCGCTGTTATGACCTAATAACGCAGCTGAGTATAAATTGAACTTAGGCCCGTATCCAATTTGAAGCGCAAAATCCAGACTTTTCGCCTGCGGGACTTTTCGTCTCCTTCGCCTGTTTTTCAGGCGGAAAAGTATCGTGCGCGTGCCTGATTATCCCCGTATTCAATTTCAAAGGACACGGAAACGGGACCCGGCGAAACTGGGAGCGGCGAAAAAAAATTGGGAATTTTTTGGGAAAACATCCTATCACCCCCCTAAAGATGTCCAGACATGGGGGATCACTATGAGTACCCCCGTTTTTGTCTGCTGAAGGGAAGTTGGGTTTTTAAATAGCCGTGGCAGGTGCATAAATGCGGCTTTGAGAAGGTGATGAAGAATAGCATTTAGCAATTTAAAAAAAAAAATAACTATGCCCATCAAATTTGGGGTACATGAAAATGGGTGCAAGCATATTTTGAAGTCCCTAAAATGATTTTTTAAAATTCTTCAAAAATGCATCTGCCGCTACTACCCGCAATGAAGAAAACACCTGCCGCATACTTTGGAACCCCTCTGGATTGAATTTAGCTATTTTAGAAGTGTGTTCCCTATTTTTTTTATTATTTTTTACCTCAAAATTTTAAATATTTTTTTTTGGGGGTGTCCCGATTTTTTTTTTTTTTTTTTTAAACTTTGTTTTTAACACACATTGTTTTTAGGGGGCATTCCCAGGGGTGCAGGCTGTTTTTTTTAAGCCTGCACCCCTAAACCCCAATTCTGCACTTTTTTTCGCCAGCTAAACACTGGAGAAAACTTATCCCCGTTTTTTTACAAAGTCTTTTCGCACCGGCGAAAAAGTCTTTGTAATTGAATACGGGGATAATTACTATAGGCGAAAATGACGTCATCAGCGATAAATTATCGCAGATAACAGGTTTTCGCCTGTAATTGAATACGGGCCTTAGTCACGTCCATTACTTTGCCAGGGGCCCCCAGACCTCTATATAAGGTCCTGCAGGTACTGGTGTTTAGATCCCATTGATATACCATTGACAACAAAGTTTAAATTTTGTTTTCTGAGTACACATTTTATTTCCTGACCCTTACGGCAGTTCTTACAGCGCCGGTCTGCACCACACTGTGATATATTACATTTACAGACATTACCTTCTTGGCTGATCTGTGGGTCCCATTCTCTGTATATACAAAATCTGTTACTACAAATCTCTGTAGCGGAGTCCACGTCGTGAAGCATGCTGGTGGCGGTCTGCCTGGAGAGCGATGGCGGCTGCAGAGCAGTGTATACAGTGTACAGAAAGTGACAATGCATGCGCTCCAGCTGTCAGGTTTTATCCTCAGTCCTCAGATCCCCACAGTGGTGCCTGAATTTAGTTATGTTCCTCAGTGAGCGCAGGTGGGTCTGTCGGAATCACTGAGCCGCTGCATGATCCACTTGTCAGTTGCCGTATTACTGACGGAATAAGCAACAAATATTACTGCACCGCAACAAGATGTCTGAAATTTGAATAGAAAAAAAAATAAAATCTTGTTTACACTGGAAGTGTAGAACAGGCAGCAGCACATGGCACCACAGAGCAGTATATAGTAATGACACACGGTGTAACTGGGCAAAACATAGCTTCAAATCACTTTAGTCACGGCCAGGGGAGGCAGATTTGGGGCCTGATTCAGAGCCGCTCGCTATTTGCGGTCGTTCATTCTAAAACAAGGGGTGGCTATTCAAATGAACCGTTCGCTAATTGCGGTCTGTTCACGCCTCTAAGTCTGAACGAGCGAGCAAAACTTGCGGTTGTAATTTTGAAAAATACGCCCCCTGGCCGCTCGCATCCTACGTCATGTCCGCTATTTATTAGATTAATCGAGCACACCGAACAGCGTATGAACTGCTCGCTATTCTTGTGGCTGGTTTTTTCAACCGCTATTTTGCGAGCAGTTCGGGGTAAAAAAAAACCAAGTGACGTGGTCAATGACGCTGCTGTATTAATTATGCACTCCCTTAAAGCGCCCGTTTTGACCTTTAAGCACGCCTGCGATCTAATTCCACACCCCCGTTTTCAAGCACCTTCCCCTGTTACCAACCACATACGCCTCCTTCTGTCACTCAAAATAGCAGGCATTCGCTATATAGCGAACAAACGATTTTCGGCCGCACTGACTGGTTCGCGCATGCGTATTACAATCCGTACGCATGATCAGATGTGCGAACATCGGTCAGAACGAACGAGCGGCCGCTTACGAGCGGCTCTGAATCAGGCCCTTGGTGCTGCGGCTTCTCATACTTTTTGGCGGGAATATCGCAACATCTGATTTCGTTTAGGCCCTGGGCTCTGTAATTTAGGAAAGGCCAATGAGAGCCCGCTAAACCTGACTCCTCACCTACAGATGTGTCCTCATGCACTGTGGCTTCAGTCGCACCAAACAGCGTCTATCGACACAAGCCAGGTTCTGGGTCGACTCGGCTGAATCAAACGTCTTTTTTTCGCTGAAATCAAAATTTGCGTCTTAATTGCACAAGTTAAACATCCGTAAGCGACAAAACTGCTCTGCTAGATTGCACTGATCAATTTGATGCGTGACACTTGTACATCTGTGTGCGAATGAGTCTGAATCTGTGTACGAATAGCGGCCGCGCCTTTTTCTCATGCCGTGTTTAAAACGAATTCCTGTGCGGATAAAGTCGCAGCCTAGGGTTTCCAGTACACTCTGAGCTGTGTTTTCGCTGCATCAGCAATGCAAATATGCGAATAGGCCATACGGTAAGCCTCTCGGAGCCGGTCAGTCGCGCCGGGCGCCTAACGCCATATTGAGGCTAGCTGTATGAGGACACATCTGTACTTCTTGACTAAAGATGACAATATATGCACAATACAGTCCAAATACTATGGGGCCTATTGACCGAATCAGCCAGAAAAGACAGATTGTCTATCGCCGCTCAATGTGGTGACACAAATATATTTGGTTTTTTTTGGGTCAATTTATCAAAAAGCAGTAACCGTGGTAGATGAGAGATGCCCAGCTCCCCGGGGACACAGGCCGGGAACGGCAAGAGTAGTGTTACATCTTGCCGTGCCAGTTAGGTGTCAGACATCGCATGCGCGGGCCAGCTACCCGGCACCCACGCATGTACAGCAACATGTAGCCCACGGACTTGCGCTTCTAATGTCAGATATTAGAAAACAAAGACAAATTACGTTTGTTAATTAAAAAAAAAATTTAGAAAAAAATTAAGCATTTTTTTCCAAGTGAGCACCCCTGGCTAACAGCACCCTGCGATGGCTTTAGCTAAGGGAGAAAAAGAGCGATACACCAGCATACAGAAGCACCACAGGAGTGACTGGCGATAGCGCCAGGTATTGATTTTTCGGGAGCTCTCCCGGATTAGACCAGCCTCCTGGATCAGCCCATTTCTCCAGAGAAGAGGGTGATCAGGGAAACTCGATGACATGACGTGGCGAATTGAGTCATTGTGACCCAGGAGCATATTAATGCTCGACATGCAGGACCCCCAAGCTCTATATCTTATCTTGTTCTGGCAAGCGCGTTCTCCTCTTCCACTGCGCCATCTTCCCAGTGATATTCGGGAAGAAGGTGCATGCACACAATGGGCGGAATTCAATTCTTTCCAGCCCCTATCGCGCCCAACGGAGCTATTCAATTCTTGCTCCTGTCGGGCACGATGAGCTGCCAGCGCTACATCTCAGCTCGCAGCCCCTGGGGGATGAGAGCTGAAATGTGTGAAAAGTGACATGTTTGGGCGCCCAAACATCACTTTTCGCGATCGCGCCCAGCACTTTGGTCGGGTTTAGCTGCTTTACGTGGCTAAACCTGACCTCTATGGGCGCCATCAGCACAAAAATCTTGAACAATTGCATAGCGGCCTGCGATCTCCTGTCACTTTAGACGGGAGATGCGGGCCGCGAAAACAATTGAATTCCGCCCAATGAGTCTTTGCCTTAACTGAGCAGCGCCATCTTCCCGAAGATGTCACTGGGAAGATGGCGCAGGGGAGGAACAGCAATCCGCTATTCAGAGCAAGGTAAGTATAATTTGAGGGCAGGTTGTGCGTGCAGAGCTCCCCTGGACACATTATAAGTACGCTTATGTCGTGGCTCCACCCCCCCGCTGCACAGTGCTGCCAATGGCCTAGCTCCACCATCTGGTGCGACACATGATTTCCCGCCCTCACCTCTGATTGGCCCAGCGAGTGATTGAGCAGGGATTACCATTGGTAGGTGAAGCCATAAATGTTTCCCCTGTTGATGTACTCATACTATTGAGGTTAACCACCAATTACACCATCGATGGTTATCCCTAGTTCTAACTATCCCTCGCCGGTAGCAGAATGGTTTGGCATAAGGCTTCTGTCCAATCACGGTGTTTCTTTCTATATAGAGCATGCGCAGGCAGGAGGGTTAGCGTATGTGCAATACTGAATGTATCTCTTAACCTGGCATGTGTAAGCCCATAAGTTAGCACATACCCAGCAAACACTTTAAGCTTCATCCATACTCAATTACCAACTCGCACCTGCGCCGTGCTGAAAATGGTGCAATGTTTAATGTCTCAAATGACAAATTGAGCTTTTTGCAGTTTCATAAATTGACAAAACATCACAGGATCCATACCGGGACACAGTGCTGTGCGAAATTACAGAGACCACAGGAGAATCAATGATGCCCCAGGAGGATCAATGACGCCTCGGAGGTAAACCTGTTGTTAAACTAGAAGAGGCGTTAGACACACCATTGGCGCTTATGGGGTGTGTACTAGCACGAAGCAGTGATGACCCCTTTTTCAGGTGAATACACCTGAAAAGATGGGTGAGACCCCTTTAGACCCAAAATGAGGAATGGGTAGGATTTCATAGTCCATGCAAAATTATGCTAGCGCTATTTATAGATATGGTAGGATATTCTATTTAATATTATACGTGGGCAACTCAATCCAGTGTGATGTGATCGCAGGACCCACGCAACATTCGGCAAAGTCACGCCATGTCCAAAATCTTTGAGAATTTTTACCTGCATCCCAAAGGAGGTGCCCAGAAAACTGAGCGAAGGTTTCCTAACGCATCATGCAAAAATTATTTGGTGACACTGTGACAGTATACTTCACCTCGTACTTTTTTTTTCCTTAAATTAAATTAAATTAGTCATTTAAATGACAGCAGGTATGAATCTTACAACAATCATAAAAAGTCTTTAATTGTCACCAGCGTCTAATATATTACTATTATCTTTGATGAGTACGATTTTTGGGAACGGATAATAGTTGTCATGTACATTGTAAATTTATTTTTATTTTAATACGCATGGCTTCTAAAACTGCATCCACAGCACTGACCTATACTCCTCTGGTATCTTTCACACTCTGATAAAGCCAAAAATAAAATATAACAAAAAGATGAATATTTACTAAGCAATTGTATAAAATGTCAATGAAATAATGACATGCCACGTGGTGCTGTCTGAATTTCATATATACCGACAAGAAATGTCAGGTCACGTACTGTAACACACACACACACACACGTGGAAATGGTTAAGAAGGTTGTCAATAAAATGCAAAGTACTCGCTGTGTCCTTTACCGAAGCAAAAAAAGCCTAAAACATTTATTTCGCACTTCTCGACCTTGCTGCATTTAAATGACATTTATTTTATTTTGAAAAACCCCCTATCCTTCTTAGCGGGCCCTGCTGTGCTGCGATATGCCATGACTTAACGAGCAAAGAGCGGCCGTTCTGACAGTGTCAGGTGTCATTCACCGAGGCCAGGCAACGGAAAAGGCTTTCATTCCGATCATTCAAAGTGATTCCTCCCTGATGCGTGCCCTGGACTAGAAATTGTTGGAAAGGTTCATTGATTGCAGATTAAAAGTCCTTTTTTTTCAGAGAGAGAGAGAGAGAGAGAGAGAGAGAGAGAGCCATACAGTAGTTTGTGCTTATTTCCTGAGACCCACCGCTGAAATCGAAAGCTGCCCTTAACAGCTAATTAAACCGGTCAAGACTACAAAAGACTTTATTTTTGGTTTAGAACTACTTTGCGGTGATACTTTTGGCAGACTCTGGGCCTGATTCAGGCCCGCTCACGAGCGTTAGCTCGCCGGCTCCGTCGTGCGAATGCGCGAGACCCCGATAGCGACGGGCAAACCGTTGCTCCGGGTCTCGTACCAAAGGGGGCGTGCTGTCGATGCTGAGTGACAGCACGCCCCCTTTGGTGGGCGAGCCGGGGGCGTGGCTGCCCAGACGGAGGCGTTACCATGGGAACGACGCCTACCGTCTGGGGCCGGCCACAATTACATCACGAGTGATGTCAGTGGGAGTGCTTTCGGCTCTGTTAGAGCCGAAAGCACTCTTGCGGCAACGGGACCCTACCACAAGGGTCTTGTCGCAAGCCCGATGGTCGCGATGGTCTTGACCATCTTCCTGACCACTCGCTATAGCTGTGGGTGGTTAAAAACAGAAGGCCGGCCTTGATTCAGAGCGAGCGCTCTGTCCTGAGCGTCCGGCTCTTAATCAGGGCCTCTGTCCACCCCCCCCCCCCGATTATCTGGAGGAAATTAAAGTAATAATAATAAAAATAATCATAATAGAAAAAGAATAACCCAAGCAACCTATCATTTAGCAGCTAATAAGCAGACAAGGAGCACCTATGAAGAATTTGCTCGTTAGAGTTTTTGCAGAGACGGTGTTGTTGCTTTCTCTGGCAAGACTCAAATCAACAGGAAAAAAGCTTGACACAACTCAGCTGCGGTTTTGAAAACCTGATCTGAGAAGGTTCCCTGCGACGTGTTGGGTTTGTTCCTGGGGTCTCTGTAGCTTTTCGGAGACACGCAGCTGGTGCCTTTGATGACTTGGGATGGAATTTAAATTTGGTGGAAACGTGCGGCAGGGGGAGAAAAATCCAAACATTAAAAGTCACCAGCAGATGTTGACATGAGATGTAAACATGGGAACAATATGTATGAAAAGATATATATATATATTTTTAGTCATTCTTCTTCCTGTCAGTTAGCGGTTATTACTTAATAGAATAGAGTGCTCGGCATCTTCCCGGCTAATGATGCAGGCGGTTTTCATTACTTTGCTGTCACTTTCCTGCTAACAAACAATATTTGGGGGGGATATTGCAGAGTACAGGGTGAAACCTCATTTAGGCATATTTTCAGAAGTGGCGGTAGGAAGTTTACTGTGGTAAAATGTCAAAAATAAATATGGAATTGTTTTATTCCATCTTGTTATCAGACAGATTAATGTTTTACAGAACACAGTATTCCACTCTATCCTGTGAAACACCCCCTTCTCCCATCCATCAATCGAACATTTGTCATAATGTCATCAGTTAAAATGCAGACAATCAAAACGTCGACACGTGCAGAATGTCGACATGTCAAAAATGTTGGCAACTTAAAATGGAGTATGGAAGACCTGCACTTGTTTCACGGTAAACTGCACTAGTCCATGAAATTCTTAACGAAATACATGCAAATGACCAGCGTTGTGGTGTTACGGTATGTGATATGTAGTGGTATGTGTTCAAAACCATATGGGACGGTACTGTAAAATGTAGAACTTTTTTTTTTTAATAAAAATATGTTTGTTTTTTTAAGCAGAAAAAAAAGAGTGACGGGTTGGACAGTTGTCCTAACAAGTTAAAAATGTTATAGCTTTTTTTTTTTGATCTGGTGGAAAAGCCTCATAGATGCAATGACCGGGATTATTACAGGATCAGGCAGTTCGGGCTGAATAGCCTCCCTACCCCTACTGTTTTCGGAACTCTGTGGCGAACGCGCGGGGAAGGGGGGTTGGGTGCTTGAGAGCCGGCGGGGCATGCGCGGTCACACTGTCAGGGTATTGTTTTGTTAAAAATGACCCTGAAAAGTGTGCGAAGATCTGTCCGTGCATGCTATATTTAATACATCCTTGTGATATATTCAGATATCGCATTGTGAATTTATGACATTCCATTTGCATCTCAGATCTGGATTGTGAGAAGTAGACCCCTAGGAGGTTTAATTTTTAACGGACGGATGCTATCGCCCGCGTGGTAGGCTTTCCCTACGGAAATAAGAAGGATAAGAAGAATGTTACCTCCATCTTGAAAAAAATTAATTAACATTTTTTTTTATTTTATTTTCTTGCTTCATAATTTTTTTCAATTATTTTTGTAATTTTATTTTGTAAATAGTGTAGCTGCCGGCCCAGATTCCACTGACAGAACGGGCCGGTGAAGTGGCGAGTAAACCCTTGCCGTTTCGGGCCAGTGCCGCCTAAGACGCCCGAGTATCGCTGAGCTGCCTCGGCAGACATTTTAATAATAAGTTACGATTTTTTATCGCCACATTAAAATCTATTGATTTGATAGGTATCAATAAGACTCCTACAGTAGATTATCCATGTTTTACCTCAATAAATGTAAACTCATTTAAAATTTGCTGTCATTTACTGTTAAACTGTTAAGAAATCTGGTACGTTTGAAAATAATCGCCGTGTGAGTGTCCGATGGCTACTGCCGGGAGCTGCAGAATAAGCTTGAACCCAGAGAGAAGCCATTTCCACTGATACGGCCGATGGCACGTCTCATTGAATGTGAATTAACATAAACACTCTTTTCTATGAGTATAAATAGCAACACTGTGCACACCCTGAGAGAGCTCATCATGGCACACTTGCCAGCTTTGGATGCATGTGACCACTGTGGGACCAAGATTACGTAGCTCTCTGAGAATCACCGACACTGCTCACCTCATGCCCCCTATTTCATGCGTAAGTGGGCAAGATGCAGGAGGTCCGTAGGATGATCTCGGAGAGTTGGCGAGTGTGTGCCATTGGGCTGTTGAGTCAGCAAATGGTTTATTTTATGTCTGTACTTGTTACGTTCAGTATATTGTATATATTATGATTTATTGGGGTGTCTTATAATATTGCATTATGCAGACCGTCCAACATACAGGTGTAAATGTACAGCAATATCCGGCGCCTAGTTCCCGCCGAGTCTGTCCAATGTTTTAAAGTGGCAATCATTAAAATGGCTAAACCAGGTTGTTTTTTGCATTTTAAATGATTGCCCCTTTAAAACATCAGGGTGGACTCACCGATGCCTGCAGTACGCCGACTATTACTGTACATATAAGCCAGGTACACACTATGACAACACACACACCTTGAAAAAGGCTATATGTAGCCGAAACGCATTGGTATATGCCACATTACACTAATCAGCACGAGGAATCCAGCAGTTCTTTACACAGAGTGCATGCTCTGTCCGCGGACAGAGGGAGGAGGACAGCACATGGAGACGTCGCAAGCCTGACGAGCGGCTCACATAGCCGCAGGCACAAGCATGCAGTGCAGACAGACACCACCGCGACCCACCGGTTTAACACCGGAAAGGAACCGCCGAATGACCCCGGTACAGAGAGACCAGTGTCTCACCCAGCTAAATACCCAACGGGTCTGAAAACGGCCAGAACATATCTTCTTTTACAACATCCGACTGACGGTTTAAGTAGCCCCAAAGACACCCTTTAACAGAGAGCTCCCTATTACATCATCGAAGGACAAATTCTGGACACAGCAACAATTAACTTTTTACCGGGACAACAATTATAGGATCCGGCTTCATATTTCCCCATCCCCTCCTACCCCAACACCAGGCACGGTTGTCCCTGTTTTCTACACATTCCCACACATCCACCCCTTCCCTCCGTGTTACATTTGTCCATACGGTATTGTCCTGTTTAATGTGGTATCTTACTCTTACACACTGCGAGCCGGCTGCCACATAGGGGCACATTTATCAAAGATCATTTGAGGTAAATTCCCCGAAAACACCTGTTTTCGGGAGTTTACCTGAAATACTTAGTATCCCCGAATGTATGAAGGAGGGATCCCTCCATTGCCGCCGGCAGCCGCCTCCCCCATAGGTTTCTATGGGGGATGCGATGCTGCCAAATGTATCAATATCGGGAATGCTTCGCCATCTGCAGATACCGTTAGCCGCTGTGTCCTATGGGCACTTACCGCATTTGAGCCGGCGGAGGGATCTTCCAGATCCCTCCGCCGGCAATGGGCGCCGCTCATGTGCAGTCCTCGGGACTGCGCATGCGCAGCAGCCCGGAATGCGCTCTTAGAGAGCACATACCCCGTATGCAATTTATTTCAATATAACTGAATTAGATCAACAATATTCTTAAACTTGATGTTAACACTAAGATTTTAATACATGTGAATACTTCATTAAGAAATCCTGACTGCAACATTTTATTTATAGGGATCATTCCACACAGGTCTGAGCGCTACGGTATACCAAATCTGTTCATCAATACATAACCAGAGGTTGGTTACCTCCGATACCAACAGCTGCTCCTGTTACAAGAATAATAGGTGTTAGAGCGCTTTTGTCACACAAAAACACCTAACTTAATAATACATACAATATTATTGTTTTTTATAAAGTCACCCTAATAAATCATACTGTATACACCATGACGTGGGCAGGATGGGGGAGATAACACCGGTCCGTATGGAGGGGGGCGGGGCTAAAATAAAGCATCATACCAACCAGCTAACCACAGCATTTTGCCACGATGGGGCGAGGGGGCCAATGATGAGAGAGCCCACCCCCATATCCCCGTCTCTAGAGGGGATTAAAAAAATCAGCCACGTATGCAGTCAGATGATATTTACTAACTGTTACCATTTTCCTTTGTATTGTGGAACAATAAGCATACAGTACCTTGTTTCCAATCTAATTGGAAGCTGTAGATTTTAGTAGAATTAAATCAATAAAGCTTGTAAAGACAGAAGCCTGACCTCTCACGTGCTGGCGTGTTCCCAGCCAAGGTACCGGTGTTTTCTATGTCAAGTCAACGCCTGACTCCACTAGAAATGACATGTTTAGCTTAGGATATAGCTCTTCTTTAAATATGCAAACCCACTGTCCCCTACATGGGACTATCCTCGACAGGTAGAGCCAAACAAGATTAGCCGCATCCACAAACCCAGAGGGGAACAAAATCTACATTAACCAACATTGAAATCATCTCCTACAACTGAAAGATGAGCTGGCACCTCTGACAATTAGGGAGATGCTAAAATACAAATTTTATATATAACCCAGACTGCAGGGACCACAGCTTACTCTACAGGGAAATACAAGCTGAATTATATATAGCACTCACTCATAACCAGTTATTATCACTCATTTACAATATGTTGGCATTTACTTTGGGCTAACAAAAATAAATCATTTTTTAATTGGGTATTGTCACAAAGCTGGGGCAGAGCTATGGGAGACAATGGAGGCGCCTGCCACCGGGCGCCAGCACTGAAGGGGCACCTCCTCCATTGCCCAAAATATATTCACCCCACTTAGGGCTGTAAATATGTACCCGGCGTGAACCGTCACAGTCGCTCAATACATGGCACCTCTTCCCGCCACTGAGAAGCCACCATAACCATATTCTAGTGGAGGGCTCTGTGTCAGACCATCAGATGCCGCTTCCGTCTATATAGCCTCTCCCTGCTTACTGGTGACGCTGCTCCTCAGTGCGGCTGATGATCTTCTAGGAGCTGGAGGTCAACAAGGATGCACCAGACGGAGCTAAGGGTAAGAGGGCATTGGAGGCGGGCACCAGCGAATGAGTCTGGGGGACAGATCTTTGATGGAGCAACTTCCCGGCATGTCAAGCAATCGGCAGTAGACTGGGTATTTTGTGATTAGTAGTTCCACCAGTGGCAGTCTTACAGTATCTTGACTCAAACTCAGGACCTCATTCAGAGCCGCTCGCTAGATGGCATCACTCGCATCCAGCATATGCAAATTTTTCAAAGTGACGCCATGGGGAGCGATCGCTCGCTCGCCAAGGCATAAGCACACCCACTTTGGCTGTGCGAGCGATCGCTCTGTGTATGCTGACACCCATTAGCCTATGTAGAGACGCCCACTAGCGCACGTCATCTCCAGGAAGTGTATTAAAACATTGGTACATCGAGCACCATCGGTAGTGATCGAAGCGCTTGTGGTTGCCTTACCCTGCGAGGAATTCAGTGTAAAAAACAAGCATGTGACGTGTACAATGACACTGCCTGTTAATCATGCACGCCTTAAAAACGGCGTTGAAACACTCAGGCACGCCTGCGTTCGCACCTCCACTCCCCCGTTATCAGTGTCCTGCCCCTGTTACCACCCACAAACGTTTTCTCCTGTCACTCATTTCACTGGGCTGTCTTTGCTGGGCGAACGACTGGGCTGCGATCGCACAGAGTAGTTTGCGCACGCGCAGAACGAAGGGCTGCCAGTAACACTGCCTTGCAGTTACCTCTCCCCACCATCAGGTGTCTCACTCCAGTGTGGCCTCCTCATTAGACAGCACAGCTTGCGCATCGTCACTGGCTGAACTGCTCTTCGATCTGAACACGGCTGGTGGAGCAGTGAGACCAGGATTGGATAAAGGCTGGTAAGGTAAGTGACCCTCTGGGGGGGCTGAGCACAGCTGCCAGCACACACACACACTGATATGTGACATTGCTATTCTATAGGGGAGAGGGAACAGTACAGTGACATAAAAGGGGGAACAATACAGCCCCTAGCACACGCTGATATGTGATATTATTATATAGGGGGGAGGGAACTGTACAGTGATATGTGAGGGGCAATAACACAGCTCCCATCACACACTGATTTATGGTATTATTATTATATAGGAGAGAGGGGCAGTACACTGATATATGATGGGGAATAATACAGCCCCCAGCACCAACTGATATGTGGTATTATTATATAGGGGAGAGGGGACTGTATAGTGATATATGAGGGGGAATAACAGCCCCCAGCACACACTGATATGTGGTATTTATATTATTATATAGGAGAGAGGGGCAGTACACTGATATATGAGGGGGAATAATACAGCCCCCAGCACCAACTGATATGTGGCATACTTGCCTACCCTCCCGATTTGGTCGGGAGCCTCCCGAAAATCGGGTGCCGCTCCCGACCTCCCGGGAAGGCAGGCAAGTCTCCCGGCAGCTGCCGACCCCTCCTGCCCCCCACCGCAATGACAGGAAAATCCCCGGCAGCGGGGGGCCTGTGACGCGATTCACGTCGAATCGCGTCATTTTGGCCCCGCCCCCTGCTTCACGCTGCCTGTAATATCGGCAGCGTGTAGCGGGGGCGTGGCCAAAATGACGCGATCGCGTGGCTCCGCCCCCGCAAACTGTTGTAGTCTGGCTGGCCCCGCCCCCGTTTGTTGGCCACGCCCCCCCAGTCAAGCCGATCTGTCTGCTCCCTCCCGGAAGGGGCAGCCAGATAGTCGGCAAGCATGAGTATGTGGTATTATTATATAGGGGGGAGGGAACTGTACAGTGATATTGAGGGGGAATAACACAGCTCCCATCACACACAGATTTATGGTATTATTATTATATAGGAATGAGGGGCAGTACACTGATATTTGAGGGGGAATAATACAGCTCCCAGCACACACTGATATGTGGTATTATTATATAGGGAAGAGGGGACTGTACAGTGATATATGAGGGGGAATAACACAGCCCCCAGCACACACTGATATGTGGTATTATTATTATATAGGAGAGAGGGGCAGTTCACTGATATACGGTATGAGGGGGAATAATACAGCCCCCAGCACACACTGATATGTGGTATTATTATATAGGGAAGAGGGGACTGTACAGTGATATATGAGGGGGAATAACACAACTCCCATCACACACTGATATACAGTATTATTATTATATAGGAGAGAGGGGCAGTACACTGATATATGAGGGGAAATAACACCGCTCCCAGCACACACTGATATGTGGTATTGTTATTAATATATAGGGAAGAGGGCACTGTACAGTGATATAAGAGAGGGGGGGACACAGCTCCCAGTGCACACTGATATGTGGTATTATTATATAGGGGAGAGGGGACTGTTCAGTGATATATGAGGGGGAATAATACAGCTCCTAGCATACTGATATGTGGTACTATTATTTTATAGGTGACATGGGACAGTACAGTGATATAGAATGGGGAATAACACAGCCACCAGCACACACTGGTATGTGGTATTAATATTATATTGAGGTGAAGGCACTATACAGTGATGTGAGAGGGAATAAAACAGCCCCCAGAATACACTGATATGTGGCATTATTATTATTATTATTATTATTATTATTATATAGAGGAGATGGAATTGTACATTGACAAATGATGAAGAAAAAAACAGCTTTCGTCTCTCTCTCCTCCACTTGCCACCTATATACCATCCGTTCCATTTAGATGTCATCAGATCCTGCCCCCTTCACAGACTCCACCTCCTCCCATTTAGGGCTGCTGCAGAAATTTCCCAGGCTGGTTTTCCATCCCAATCCGCCCCTGGATAGATAGATAGATAGATAGATAGATAGATAGATAGATAGATAGATAGATAGATAGATAGATAGATAGATATGAGATAGGTAGATAATTATTAAATAGATAGATAGACATAGATATGAGATAGATAGATATTATAGATATGAGATAGATAGATAGATGATAGATAGATATGCACCATCTTTATGTTCCCTTTTTTTTAAGGGGGGGCACCAAATTATAACTTGCCAGTATCAGTAAATTTGACAGTATCAAGCGCTAACAATCTGTGCCGCAGCGATGCACACTGAAGTTGCACTTGTGTTTATCACGGCGAAAATACACAGCTATTCTGCAAGAGTTGTCTTCTAAGTGCCGGCATGCATGGGGGCACCAGCAGGGATGAAGCTAAGGCTTTTGGGCTTTGCAGGTACCCACTGCCAGGTACAGGGTAACATATCTCAAGATGGTGTTACCTAGCAGAGAAACGCAAAGCTTTTCAGCGATTGATGGGGATTCAGGTAAAAGATGCTAAACAGGACCAGATTAACAATGGGCAACATTGGACTCCACATAAAAATAGTCCCAACACCATGACAGCATGATGGCGACCAGCCCCCCCAACTGGCCTTAGGATCAGCAATAAGGCATAGACATTAATGTCGCATTTCTATGTTCTTAAGAACTGATGCATTTTCCACTTTACGCATTTAGGGAGACATTGGGGTGGATAGTTCAGGGGCTACACACACCCACATGGCAGTTGTCACACCCACGCAGTACTGGTCACACCCAAAAGGCACTGGCCACACCCACGAAGTACCGGTTACAGCTCCTCTTACCTTCTGATAACTTAGCAGAAACTGAGAAAAGCACTTTCTCCTGGATTTTCTCAGGTTGTAATAGCCTGGAGAGTACATGGAATACCCTGCACGATGCAGGCAAGGGTCTGCCCGATGTTTTAAAGGGGCAATCATTTAAAAGGCAATATCAGGTTGGCTCTCTCTGAAAAGGTCACTGGGAGGATGGTAATTGGCCTGATCTATGAGTGAATGGTCGGTCTAGTGAGGCCTATAGGATAGAGCCGCAGAGCGCCAGCTAGTACACATAGAAAGTACAAAGGAACATCAGTTTTTATAACAAATGGCATAACAACTACTCAGGGTGAAGAGCAGGAAAATAATGACAATGGATTGGGAAAGGCAGAATGTTTTTGTGCTACTTCAATCAAAAAATATAAAAATCCAGGGGTTCAGGAAATGGCAGCCCGCAAATCTTCTTTAACTAGACATCTTGACCTCACAGAGAAAATATAGACCTAGGGAGATTTAAAGCAGCCCTTGCGCCTTAAAGTCATTTCATCTCGATTCACCACTCCGGGGATTGATGGAAAACTATTACAGACAAGGTGAGATACGGCTGGACACAATGCTAGCCTATTTGCTGAAAGGGGATTGCAGGAAGCTGCTCACACATCTGTCTAACAGAAACCTCCTAGATAAACATCAGTGCACTTCTATAAACTCATCCTCCTGGAAGCGTGGGCTCTGCAAGATGTGTGACTCGGCCTTGGAATGCATGCAGCTCTATAAGCCCCTTAGTAAGTCATTTCATTTATTCCAGCAAAAGACGGGTACGTTGTTTAGGGGGTTTCAGTTCAGTGGACCAGGCCTTGGTCTCAATGGGCGTTATATACAAACAAGGTAATATACCCATCAGTAACACCCATATTTTGCTAATAATTTATAGAAACGCATATTAGACTGAATAGTATAATTCTCTATAAAACCTGGGTTTGTGAGATCTTACACATATAGTTAAGTGTTTGTGGTCAGGAAGTTTTGGGGTTCTCCCTGGCTCACTGGCACTTCGGGGTTGATATATGAGTGAAACGAGTGGAGAATTGGACCAATGGAGAAGTTACTCATTGTAACCAATCAGCATCTACCTATCATTTTATAGAATGTACTTGATAAATGTTACCTCAAATCGGATTGGTTGCTATGGACAACTCTCCACTCTTTTTCCTGCTTGATACATCAACCCCTATATCACAGTCATTGAAAGTTATTTACTAACACTGTTGGAGCAAATTCAGAGATGTACGCAGTACGCACATCCTACGGCAGGGGGACTGCTCATTACCCGTTCTACGCATGTGCCGAACGGGATGTAGTTAGCAATCAAAAATACCAGCACCGGAATCCCGACAGCAGTCAAAATCCCGCCGCCAGGATCCAGTCTGCCGGCTTCCCAACTGTAAGTACTGGGAATAGGGGGGAGGGGTAGGTTTAGGGGTTAGGCTGCAGGAGGGGATGGTTAGGGTTATGCTGTGGGGGGGAGGGGCCATGGGTTGGGTTGGGATTCTGACTGTTGGAATGTCGCTAACGGCATTGTGATCGCTGCGATCCCGTACGCAACCCGTGCTGAACTATTTCTGCATTGTCGCACGCAGGACTGTGGCCAATTGGGGGAGCCGGCTACCATTTTTTAGATTTGCCAAGGCCAGATTCTTTGTCTTCTGGCCCCGGCATTGGAGGTCCGGCGGTCATTCTGAGTAAGATTAGGCTTACAAATCTGAGTCCAAAGATGCAGCAGAGGTACTAACAGCGTACAATGCTGACTCAGGCCCTAAAGCCATAACAACTTACCTCCAATTAGTTTGCGTCTCTCTGCACTAAGTAGACACTGAATGCGAATATATGATTAGTAGCTTTAGTTTCAGTACAGAATCGCACCTTTGATGTATGTTCATCCATTAGTTTTACATCATCATCACTTAATTTCTACAAAAGCATGTGACAAATTAATTTTTTCACCTGCAGTTGTAGAAATTGAGGGGCCTATTCATCAATGAAGGCTGTATGGCCTGCGATGATGAAGTATTGAAATCGCTGCGATGAAATGGCAAACAAACTTCCGATGTGCGTCCATATTTGCACTTCCGATCGGTACTGAATCAGGCCCTAACTCCAACGTACATTTCGCTTCTATGGCAGCATGTGTTTGGTTTATTACAAGAATGAGAGTCCAGTCTGCATTATTTAAAAAAGTGTAAATAAAACTTGCCATAAATTTAGAGGGTCGTCCAAAGGGTCAGTAGGAAATGCGATTTTTACATTGGGTCTCGACAGGGGGCAGGGGCCAGATGTCTCGCGTCATTAAGCCATGCCCCTTCGTGGCAAATTGACGCAAATTGGCACAAATTTACATAAGGGCAGGGATAAACGTAGCGATTCACGCAGAATCACGTCATTAAGCCCGCCCCCTACGCGGGGATCTGCAATCGCCACGGACGTTCTCCCCATTCTGCCCACTTCACTACAGGGTGCGGGGGGTTACCCGAAAAATCGGGAGCCTCCAGCAACTTGTATGGCGTTTGAGACATGCACATTTATATGAAGGATGAGAATTTTGCAGATGGTCTGCTTGGATGCACGCCAAAATGCGGAATAGCGAATGCGCTTGTGTAGTACGGCAAAATATGCGTTGTTAATCACCACTTTTATCTTAATTCCCTAATTTTCCCGGATTCTTCGCTTACTGGGAAACCTGGCAATGTTACGGTATAGCGTTTCCACCTTTGGATTTATTTTTTACCTTTTCAAGTTTTTTTTTTTTTAGTTAGTTTTATTAGTGCTTCTGTTATGTAATTATTACAAGAACGATATTTGCCAGGGAATTTACAGGGAAAACCAGGAAAGAAACTGGTAGAGACAGGAAATCTGAACATTTAAAAGCAGAAACACTGCCTAAATGACCCTTTTTTTGCGCTGATGTTTAATTTTGCCTTGAGCCATGCAAGAAGCATGTTCAGCCTCTGCTGTATTTAGATTTAGCAATGCAAATTGCTGATGAAATAAGGTTCCTGCAGTATAACATATGTTCATCTTTCAAAGCAAAGTAAAGGAAAATGTGTAGATTTTTTTTTTTTCCCTAAAGAAACGTAATCATGTGACAACATATTTTTATA
This sequence comes from Taudactylus pleione, assembly GCA_031769625.1. Lineage (NCBI taxonomy): Eukaryota > Metazoa > Chordata > Amphibia > Anura > Myobatrachidae > Taudactylus > Taudactylus pleione. Next base: position 5,164,443 of record JAUIMM010000244.1, on the reverse strand, counting down.
GCTAAATTACCCAGAGCTTCTCGGCTGCTGCGTCCGACCATCATCCTAAGCTAACCGTACATCCCTCAGCCGGTATAGCTCCTTTCTCTGCTACTGACACGGTGACAGCTGAGATACGGTTTGGTTATTTTAAGTATAGATATAAAGAGTTCTTATTTTCTGGCTGTGAAGCCTTGTCTCCTGCCCCAGTGTTCTACATGTGGGGTCTAGCTGGTTCATGACATAAAATGCCCATGACTTTGGCTAATAAGGAATTTTCCTTTGCAGAGCAGAGAGCCAGGATGGACCCCTGTGGGACACTCCGCGTTTCTGAAGGAGAATCACAGCAGGAGCAAACTCTTATTAGTGACTTCATTATCGGGTTGTTCATGAACAAAAATTAAATCTGCAAGAAGGGCTCTATCAGGAGGTGATGGGTTGAGCAGGAAATTAGGGCCTGATTCAGACCCGGTCGCAAGCGCTGAGCGCTCGCAACCGGGTCAATGGTGGCCCAGAGCGCATGCGCACGACAGAGCTGGCTCCGTCGTGCGCATGCGCGAGACCCGGATAGCGATGGGCAATCCGTCGCTCCGGGTCTCGCACCAAAGGGGGCGTGCTGTTGATGTTGAGTGACAGCACGCCCCCTTTGGTGGGCGGGCCGGGGGGGGGGTGGCTGCCCAGACAGAGGCGTTCCCATGAGAACGCCTACCGTCTGGGGGCGGCCCCACTGACATCACTTCTGTTTGAGCCGAAAGCTCTCTGGAGCTTGCGGCCACGAGACCCTACCTCAAGGGTCTCGTCGCAAGCCCGATGGACGCGGTGGTCACCCACAGCTATGCGAGCGGGCAGGAGGCCGCTCCATTAAAAATAAAAAGACGCCCTGATTCAGAGCGAGCGCTCTGTCAGAGCGTCCGGCTCTGAATCAGGGCCTTAGACCGTAAAGAACGTTCCAAAAAAAAAATAAACCAATAAAATGTATTGATCTTATAGGGCAGGGATGGGAAACCTCAGGTCTGGGGGCCATATAAGGCCCCTGGAATTATTTGGTCTGGCCTTCGGAGCTTTTCTCTGCTAGCCTCTTTTGGCTAGCAGGGTGCGTAGAATATCACCCTGCAGCCAAAATCTATGCAGCAGTGCCACCAGGAGCCTAAGATGTTTCAGACGGTCACAGCGCTGCTCTTGCACTTCGGGCATCAAACAGAAGGGGCGTGGCCTGCGCCAGGCCCGCAAATAATGTTATAGATATCAAAATGGCCCTCGGCAGAAAAAAGGTTCCCTACCCCTTTTATAGGGAGTAACATATTCAGTTGTACAAGACCTGTCCAGGGGGGCATATTTACTAAAGTGCAGATTTTTAGAAGTAGAGATGTTGCCCATAGCAACCAATCAGATTCTAGCTATTATCCTCGACAAGGTGCTAGATAAATGCATGCTTGTCAACATTATGGCTGCCCCCTCCCGGAGGGAGCAGCTAGGCCAGCATTGTGAAGCCGGGGGGGGCAGGGTGACGATGACGCAAATCGTGTCAACGGCCCTCTGACTGGTGGTTTGTCTGGGAGTTACGGGGAGATCCGGGGGGTGTTAGCGAACAGCCGAGAGACTTGCCTGTTTTTTTTTTGGGGGGGGGGGGGCATGGAGCACCACCTGATTTACGGGAGGATCCCGGCCGAATTGGGAGAGTAGGCAAGTATGGATAAATGTTAAGCATAATATGATTGGTTGCTATGGGCACTTTTAAAAACCCGCACTGTAGTAAATAATATACCGCCAGGTCTCCAGGATGAGGCCAGAGAATATTCCACAGGAAGTATTGTGATTCCATGACGTGGAACCATACTGCATTCACAGTTCGCCATTTATAGAGTAGAATTATTATCACAAATTTGTCCTATACACAGTGACTGGACCAAGATGTCTGCTTGCTACAACTCCAGAGGGACAGTTTACAGTATGTCACATCCATAATGCAGGCTATTGGTTATTACAGAAGGAAGGTTTGCATGTAACACCAATCACCCGATTCTAGTGTAAAACGCGGAACCCCATCCTAAAGTTAAGGGTGACCCAGGGCCTGGTTTAGAGGTGGACGGTAATGTACCAAAATCAACATAGAGTCCAATTGTGAATCAGGCCCTCAGTAACTGGCTTACAGTCTCCTAAGTGTCTTTGGTATATTATGCCGTTATTTACCATGGTGATATTCACAACGTCGACATGTTTTTCCTATCAGTAATTGAAGAAGAAAGTTTGGTCTCACTTTTACTCTTTCATAAGGTTGATGTGGAAACTCACGGCAAGACTCAACAGTGTAAGTACAAATGTAAGGAGGTCCGAATGTGTTACAGGGGTGGGCAGTGTCGGACTGGGGCGTGTAGGGTCTACCATGGAATGCAGTGGTAGGGGCCCAAGCTTAAGGCGTGTGGCTAGTCACCAGAGGGGGTGTGGCCAGCCACTACAGAGGGGCTTGGTAAAAAAACAGGGCCCATTTATAAAGGAGGGGACAGGGGGGCATCAGGACCACCCACTTTGATTGGCAGGAGGACTAACCCTGGTGTATTTTCCATAGAAACAAACCAAGCACCCAAGTTTATCCATGATCCCGTTCGACCCAATTACTGACTCCTAGAGGAGGAGGTGGGGCCCTCAGGCAGTGAGCCCCACCGGGTATTTCCCTTGCACACCTGTGGGCCAGTCACACCCTGGGGGCAGGGCATAGCTCACGTCCTATGTGACATAACCACACCCACTACTTTTCACTTTGCAGCCTTGCACTCGCTTCTGTCCTCGGGGAGAATGGTGTCATAACTAAAGACAAGTACCAGAGTAAAGACCAAAGTGCTGACATATGCCAATCAAGTATAGGTGTACAGGAAACCTCTAATGGGACCAATGTAATCATATTATATAAACCATTATTATAAATGTTTATTAACATGGAAACAAAAATTACCTGAGAAGAAGTTCCAATTTTCCTGTACTGAATTCAACCTATTTTACATGTTTAAAGTTAAACAAGTTATTGCAGAATCTAATTCCCCTCAAAAAGGTTTGGTATATTTTGTCAACATTCATCATGTCGGCATGGTGATAACGTTGACATGCAGAATGTCGACATTGACCATGTTTACGTTTATTATGTCGACACTGATGAAATGTTGACATGATTAGAACGTTGGCAAAATGTCCCATGTGGTTTAGTGGTGACTTACCTGTTGCAGTGGGTCCGTCAGCTTGAGCATTGTGTTCCGGGTCTAGTGGTCAGCTGATGAGGACTTCCGAGGGATCCAATGGTGCTTCCAGCAGTGAGTATCACCAACCCTCCCCATAGTCCTAACCCCCCCTCCTGCTGCCTAATGTTAACCCTCCCCCTAGTGCCTAGCCCTAACCCCCTCCTGCTGCCTAACTTTAACCCTCCCCCTAGTGCCTAGCCTAACCTCCCCTCCTGCTGCCTAACTTTAACCCTCCCTCTAGTGCCTAACCCTAACCTCCACTCCTGCTGCCTGATTTTAACCCTCCCCCTAGTGCCTATCCCTCACTTCCCCTCCTGCTGCCTAACTTTAACCCTCCCCCTAGTGCCTAGCCCTAACCCCCTCCTGCTGCCTAACTTTAATCCTCCCTCTAGTGCCTAACCCTAACCTCCCCTCCTTTTGTCTAACTTTAACCCTCCCCCTAGTGCCTAACCTTAACCTCCTCTCCTGCTGCCTAACTTTAATCCTCCCCCTAGTGCCTAACCCTAACCTCCCCTCCTGCTGCCTAACTTTAACCCTCCCCCTAGTGCCTATCCCTAACCTCCCCTAATGCTGCCTAACTTTAACCCTCCCCCTAGTGCCTACCTCTCCCCTCCCGTAGCTTGACCCTAGCCCTCACCCTAGTACCTAAACCAAACCCTCCCACAGCCTAACCCTAACCCTCCACTGCCGTTCCATGCAGAATGTCCGCGTTTCACTTGTAAACATTTCACATGTTGACACTGTGAACATGTCGACATTCTGCACATGCTGACATGCTCAATGTCGACGTTTTCAACAATGTTAACATTTTGATGTCGACAGTATGAATGTCTGAATTGTAAAGGTTGGTATTTTGACTACATCCCCTACACACATTGGTAACAAAAGCACGCACAGTAACTTGTGAAGAGTAATACATAAAAGTGTGTGAGGCATTACATATCGGCAATCAGTCGTTACAGCCCCACTAAAACAAAATGCGGACCCTACCGTGAAAGTATGGGACATAGCATGAGGGCAGTTCTCATGGGGCAGTTCTCACAGGTCCTCTGCAAGCTAACTATCATTTTTTTCCAACGATTTTAGCACAAATCTGCATCTGCTGAACTTCTCTACGTTCCCTTCCTGAGCGTCAGATCCTATCGTGTTCTTTGATCAGTGTGCCACTCTGTGAGCCCGAGCTAGCCTCGCGCGGTGACACTCTGTAACTTGGCTGAACATGCCGGGAACTTGTCAGGCCGGCCCGAGCAGCTGGTGATTACATCTTCATCTGATGGACAAGATTGCTGTCCCCTTTTACTGGCTGTCACTCTCCCCAGACATTGGAAGGGTTTGAAAGCTGCCCAGAGTGTCGCAGAAACATGTTTTGTCCCGCAGCCAGATCCGTAATGACTGAGTCTTTAATCCTGCTGGGTCTTTTTTTCTTGGCACTTTCCGATTGATGGACAAATTAAGGAGCCAAACTCAAGGGCTTCCTGATCTTTCATATATTTTTTTTTTCCCTCCTTTTCTCCTAAAGCTGTGACGGTGATAATTAATCTCCCTCTGTATGGCGTGACTTTAGATGCAAATCGTTACAAGTATAACCTCAGTATAAGTAACTCTGCTGATGATATCAGCTACTCATAATTTTACACGAGACGATGTGCGAGCTGTGTTGTGCCAAGTGGAGAGACCCAACGTCAGGCTTCATTGAGAATACATGAAAATGCTGATACGTAACGTCATAGCAACATATGTACTTCTCTTCTCAAGAGCCCGAGGATGTCGTATATACAATTAAATGGCAAAACCGCCACCAAGTCTTGGGCTACACCAAATCAGTTTGAACACGACAGAGCACAGGGCCTGATTCAGAGCCGCTCGCAAAAAGCAAGCGCTCGCTCTGAATCAGGGCGGCCGCTTTTTAAAAAAAAAAAACGGCCTCCTGGCCGCTCGCTAAGCTGTGGGTGACCACCCACAGCTTTGCGAGCGGCCAGGTGATGACCATCGGGCTTGCGACGGCCAGGTGATGACCATCGGGCTTGTGGAAGGGTCTCGTCTGGCGCAAGCCCCAGTGAGCCTCCGGCTCACGGCAGGCGTTCCTTTGAGAACGCCTCCGTTTGGCCAGACACCCCCCCTCCCCGCCTACAAAACGGGGCGAGCTGTCGATCAACATCTACAGCCTCCCCGTTTGTAGCGAGCCCCGGAGCGAGTGAATTTCTCACTCTGGGGCTTGCGCTCGCGCATTGCGCACGCCGCGCGTGCGCAGGGCCCCACCATCGACCTGCTTGCGAGCGCATGGTGCTTGCGAGCGGGTCTGAACCAGGCCCAAAGTACGAATGTGACTTATAGAACTCATTATGAATGTATCAGCTGGAGATGAGCATCCACTATACAATTTTCTGTCAGATATCTCTCCAATCTGGCTGGTTGGAATGAAAACTTGGTAATGTATGGGAGCAAATGATAATCGTCCACTGGACAATAGCCAAAAATGGTTGTTTAGACAAATTGGTTAAAACATACAAATGTAACCAATTTGAACAATTTTTTAGTCCTTTTTTCAGTGTTTAAAACCATATGACCGACTGTCATTTACTCCCATACATTACCAGGTTTTCATTCCAACCAGCCAGATTGGGCAGATATCTGACAGATAATTGTATAGTGGATGCCCAGCATTAGTGCGTAAATTGTACAGTCCCTTAGCCACAGGCAGGCAATCAGATTGTCCGGCAGGGCTTCCCATATCAGACAGAACTGTAACCATTATGAGAGGATCATTTTGGCAGACGTCACTTATCCCTTTTTAGAACGCCGCGTTTAACCATGCATGAGCGTAACCCTAACTCAGCATAGCGTAATAATCATTCATTCCTAGGTAACAAAACAGACGGTCAGCGTACACGAGCTCGTCTAATTAAAAACTCATGATGGATCTAAACAGTAGAGCAGCGTAAATGGCGCTTTCATGTTATCGATCTGCTAGGCATTTTTCCTAATAACCTGTGTACGCTTTTCGCCCATTTCTTGATAGCGATCACGGATCACTATGCAGCGTCAGCGCTGCGGTAACACCTGGTTGAAGCATGGAGCTATATCGCTGTATTAATACTAGTTGTGTAAATGGGGTGGGCGTACAAAGGTAAGTTGCGCTTTTTACGTATTAATAAGATCAGGAAGAGTTGCTCATCTTTGGTGTCCTGGGTACAACAAAAAGTTACTCACTACTTACCGCCATACGCAGTGAAGTAGATATGTGCATGGCCATGATGAGAAATGACAGGGGTGAGGCCACATCGTTGTGGTGTGCACACTCTCACATCTAGGGAAGTGGGTGGGGCCTGGATGATAGAGTCACTATGAATCGTGCTTGCGGCCTTGCACCCCTGCTGTGTAATCGTACCAGGGGGGGAGGGGGTGCAAATTGCATCACCAACCCTAGCCCATGCACTTCATAATTAGAACTCCCCTTCAGGGGTTCTGGCCTATGATTTTAATGCACTGGACATAAATAGCTTCTCCACCGGCGCAAATGCTTTGCGCATGTATGATAGATTATTTTACTGTGACCTAAAGTGATCCATACCCTCCCACAAAAAAAAAGCACACGGCGCTCTAGTAAAACAATATTAAAAAAAAAAAATCTATTTTAAAAAAGAGAGCGAGAGAGAGTCGTGTGAGTACCTTTTTCATATAAAATAATACGTTACTGCCTTTGAGAAAGCTGTCTGTGACAGGGAAACGCGTCAGCCTGATTACCAGAGGATTCCCACACTGGATATTACACTGGATTCTTTGTTATTTGGACTTCCATTTGCTACAATAGTTTAACCGGATGTTTCATGATGAAGCCGCTTTGGACCTATTTTCTCTTTGGGAGTGCTTATTGGAAGACCAAAAGGACTGCACAGGCTGCAGAACATTACTAACCCGATTGGACACTGCAATTTCCCGTACACCTACCGAGCGGTACCGGTAAATATATATGCTATATAGAACTACACTATAATTACTATCTACAGTGATTGAAACCAGTTTTGTGGAAAAATGCGCTATACCCCATATTATGTGTTGCTGATGCTAAATAACAGCTTTATGCGCATGGATATTTGTATTTTTTATTGTCTATTAAATTTGTATTATTTTATATGAGAAAGGTACTCACACGACACGACTCTCTCTTTTAAAATAGATTAACCACATGCACCGTTTGCTTTTTGTGTGTGATATTCTGTTCCCAGGGAGACTACCCTGGTTATACGGCAGCAAATAACAGAGTGTATCTTTATGGTATTTAAATATTAATATATATATATTTTTGGGACTCACCTGGAGTGACTCTAGTAGCGCCTCATATATCTATATACACCTAATCCATACCCGCCCCCCTCTTGGTGCAGTTCACTCGTGAACAGTTGTTACAAGCACCTGTCACTGGTGTGTGCGGCCATGCCTGCAAGAGAGAGGAGGCTCCTACCTCTACTTACTCTGGCTTTGCAAACACTACAGATGGCTTGACAATTGTCCGGATTTGGGTAGAAATAATTCCACATATAAGAGGTGGATTTTTTTGTCTTATGCCCAGGCATGACAATAGGCTTTTTTTTATCATGGGCAACAACTGTTCCACTGATGCCTGATTTACACAAACAAAATCCTCATCAAAACCATCTTCATCGTCAACTTCCTTATTAGCATCAGTTACATACAGTAAATATCCTCTTCATCCTGGTGCACTTCCACAGCAGCATCCCCAATTTCTATGTCAGCAACCTGACTTGTGCTACTCATCCCCACATTTGCAGAGGGCACACAAATGGTGGAAGGAGGCTCCTCTTCGAGTACAGTATTGGAAAGGTCAGGCTCACATACGGCACCCACAGACAGACTTAGACTCTCAGTGATGTTTCTGAGCACAGTGTTGGTTCTTGTACGATTTTCATTTTTTTGACACTTCTACAGGGGCTTACATCATCATAAGAGGCAGAACCACCAGTCATAAATAAAAGCCAAGGCCTTAGCCTTTCCTTGCCACTGTGTATGGTGAATGGCATATTGGCAATTTTACAGCATGTCTTTCTGTAGCTAACTTTCCCTTTGATGTTTTTTTTATTTACCACTGTAAAATATTGGTTCTTTGATTTTAGAAGCCCTGACTTAAGCCCTCTATGCCCTTGGGCATCGGCTTTAGTATATGACATTGATGGACTAGTATCGTCATGATTGGTGGCAGCAGCTTCAGCACTAATATGTGGTTCCTGCTCTACTCTCAACTGATTGTTCTCCATATCAGCAAACACGATTTAAGTGGGGTACAGCACACACCACAATTTGTACAATTTTTTTTTTTTAACAGACTTTTTTTAAAACTTTGTTCACAAATGACACTGCGGAGTCACACCGCTTATGTGAATGCACTGGGGTACGACCTACAACGTCACAATACTTGTATGAATATTACATTGCAGTACGACCTACAGCATCACAATATTTGTATGATTACACCACGGAATGACCTACAGAGCCACAATACTTGTATGAATATTACACCGTGGTACGATCTACAGCATCACAATACTTGTATGAATATTACACTACGATATGACCTACAACATCACAATACTTGTATGAAATTGAATATTACACTGGGGTATGACCTACAGCGTCGCAATACTTGTATGAATATTACACTGTGGTACAGCCTGCAGCGTCACAATACTTGTATGAATATTACACTGCAGTACGCCCTCCAGCGTCACAATACTTGTAGGAATATTACACTGTGGTATGACCTACAGCGTCACAATACTTGTATGAATATTACACTGCAGTACGCCCTCCAGCGTCACAATACTTGTATGAATATTATACTGTGGTATGACCTACAGCGTCACAATACTTGTATGAATATTACATTGCGGTTTGACCTACAATGTCACAATACTTAATTAATATTACACTGCGGTACAGCTTGCAAATTCACAATACTTGTATGAATATTACACTACAGTATGGCTTGCAGCATCACAGTACTTGTATGAATATTACACTGCGGTATGACCTACAGCGTCGCAATACTTGTATGAATATTAAACTGTGGTACAGCCTGCAGCGTCACAATACTTATATGAATATTACACTGCAGTATGACCTACAATGTCACAATACATTATGAATATTACACTGCAGTACGGCTTCCAGCGTCACAATACTTGTATGAATATTACACTGTGGTATGACTTACAGCATCACCATACTTGCATGAATATTATACTGCGGTATGACCTACAGCATCACAATACTTGTATGAAATTTAATATTACACTGGGATATTACCTACATTGTCACAATACTTGTATGAATATTACACTGTGGTATGGCCTCCAGCATCACAATACTTGTATGAATATTACACTGCAGTATGGCCTGCAGCGTCACAGTACTTGTATGAATATTACACTGTGGTATGGCCTCCAGCATCACAATACTTGTATGAATATTACACTGCAGTATGGCCTGCAGCGTCACAGTACTTGTATGAATATTACACTGCGGTATGGCCTGTAGCGTCAGAGTACTTGTATGAATATTACACTGGGGTACTGCCTACAGCGTCACAATACTTGTATGAATATTAAACTGTGGTACAGCCTGCAGCATCACAATACTTGCATGAATATTACACTGCTGTACAACCTACAGCGTCACAATACTAGTATGAATATTACACTGCAGTATGACCTACAGCGTCACAATACATTATGAATATTACACTGCAGTACGGCCTCCAGCGTCACAATACTTGTATGAATATTACACTGCGGTATGACCTACAGCGTCACAATACTTGTATGAAATTCAATATTACACTGGGGCATTACCTACAGCGTCACAATACTCGTATGAATATTACACTGTGGCATGGCCTCTAGCGTCACTGTCCTTGTATGAATATTACACTGGGGTACGGCCTGCAGCGTCACAGTACTTGTATAACATATAGCGTGACAGTACTTATATGGAATCTGGATGCACTTGGGTACGGCCAGCAGAATCACAGTACTTATATGGTATCTAGATACACTGGGGTACGGCCTGCAGCATCACAGTGCTTATACGTATACATTGTGGTACGGAAACATACACTGGGGTAGGGCCAGCAGAATCACAGTACTTATATGGTATCTAGATACACTGGGGTATGGCCTGCAGCATCACAGTACTTATATGGATACACTGGGGTACAGCCTGCAGCATCACAGTGCTTATACGTATACATAGTGGTATGGAAACATACACTGGGGTAGGGCCAGCAGAATCACAGTACTTATATGGTATCTAGATACACTGGGGTATGGCCTGCAGCATCACAGTACTTATATGAATACACTGGGGGGAGGGGGAGGAGTATGGCCTGCAATGGAATACAGCACAAAAACTACTTTTTCACATTTTTTTTTTTTTACATTTTTATTGACTGGTTTTTTTACAGCCTCTTTAGGGACAGCACACCCCTGGATGGACAGCACACCCCTGGATGGACAGCACACCCCTGGATGGACAGCACACCCCTGGATGGACAGCACACCCCTTGATGGGCAGCACACACACCCCTGGATGGACTACACAGCCCCCTGGACAGAGCACAGCACACCCCTGGATGGACAACGCAGCCCCTGGATGGACAGCACACCCCTGGATGGATGGCACACCCCTGGATGGACAGCACACCCCTTGATGGGCAGCACACACACCCCTGCACACCCCTGGAAGGACTACACAGCCCCCTGGACAGAGCACAGCACACCGTTGGATGGACAACACAGCCTCCTGGATGGAGCACAGCATAGCCCTGGACTCAGCAAGGAAATGGCGCAGATCATCGCGGGGAAATACTTTTATATCAATCCCGCGAGAAACCGACGCGGAATTGATGACGTTTTGCCTTGTTTTAGGATCAGAGTCCGACGGGAAACCTCAAGCCGGACTTGGAACCGACCAGGAATAGGGATATTCAGGCTGGTCCGGTTCTCTGAGAACCGGACCCGCTCGCTCATCTCTATTGTGAAGTGCCCAGGCCATTCTATGTCCAGATCGAATGGCTTCACAAGTTGAGAGCTCTGAGAACTGACAGCCTAGTCCTTTTTGCATGCAGGCAACACGTTGACCACCGGGTACAGCCAGCAACCAGCCCCGTGCAAGTGCCAGAGGTCATCGGACACAAAATGGCTAAATAAAAGTGTTGCTAAGCTGTATTTCGATGCTGCATATATCTGCGATGTAAATAGTGCAGCCGGTTGCTAATTCTCCTATAAGTTCTAACCCTGGTTGATTTCCTTACAGCTGTGAAAAGTGGAAGAAATTCCAGCAGGCGGAATAGTAACGGTTTGTGAATCCATAATAAAAAATAAACTGCACACACGAGACAAACGTGATTGACTTCAATTTGTATTTTTTTTTTTTGCGCCGCCGTTAATGCAGCAAGGGAACTTGCACAGATGAAAAAAATTTCTGAAACGAGAATCTCTACCAACAAAGAGCATCTGTGTGGAGCGCGGGGCGCAGACAGATTCGGGATTACCTTTTGTTGAACTTGACAGCTGAAAGGTTTGTGAGTGATTAATTACTTTGAGGACTGACAAACGAAGGGAAATAATAAACAAAACGCCCCATCGAAAAATAGAAGGCGTAAAAAAAAAATGAATAAAAAATGATAAAAAAAAAAAAAGAAAAAAAGTTCTTTGAAGAAAGAAAACAAACTTAGACCAGAGATTTACAGTAGTCAAAAGAGAAATCTCTAACCTTTACACTGTTAACTTTGGGAGCAGGCGCTACTGAAGGAAGAAAAAGAAAAAAAAGAAGCTTATATGCAAATGTTATTATGAAGCGAGGAAATGAGCTGCAAATGGCAGTCAGAACTAAAAAGTTCATTGTTTTACTTACAAAGAGCTGATCCCGATTGAGCCGCCGTTGTCATCTGCTTTGCATACTCTTTATTGAGCTTAATTGTCATTATGCAGGAAACTTATCTAGTGGGCCATGGGAACTAAAAGGCAGCCCTTTGAACAGGCAAAGTCCAATTAAAGCGCAATTATCTGTCTTTTGCCATAGTCGCCTCAACTGAGGGACGTGGAGGAATAATAAGAAAAAAAGTGATCAGGGCTTGTCTACATTCCTCATAAAACTACATGCAAACCGGTTGAAGAGTACGGAGGAGGCAATATTCTATTCAAGGCCTGAAGGGGATGGTCTGCCAAGTGTGACTGTCGGTCCCACCAGCGGCTACTGTGTGCGCCGTCACGTGACCATCGCCGCACGATCACTACACGACGCAGACACAATAGGAGGGTCTCGCAGTGACAGCTGCATATAGTTGGCAACAATTTAAGATCATAGCAACGTAACCATAGCATTTAGGGGCTGACCTTGAGACGGACACAGGCGCGTCAGTGCCGCTACAAAACCCTTCCCTGGCGTGCATCCGTGCGTGAGAATGTGCAGGACTGAGACGCCCGCTGTCAGCCTCCATAGACACTGAAATGACGCTTGGTGCGTTGTTTTAAGCCACCAACCGGACCCGCATTGTTTTAAGCCAGGAATCCTGACCCGCGGCCAGAATATCGGCCCCGGAATCCCGACATCGCTTGAGATGCCAACGCCGGAATCCCAACAGCTTTCATCCCGAAACTAAGTATAGCGGTGTCGGTTAGGTTTAGTATGCTTTAGGTACCACCAGGGGGGATAGGGATAGGCTGCGGGAAAGGGGGGGTTAAGGTAAGGCTGCAGGAAGGGGAGGTTAAGTTTAGGCACCACCGGGGGGAGGGGCTTAAGCACTAAGGGGGAGGGTTAGGTTTAGGCACCAAGGGGGAGGGTTCAGTTCAGGCTGCAGGGGGGGGTTAGGATGCAGGAAGGAAGGGTCAGGATTTAGGGGTTAAGGGGGGAGGGTTAGGATGCTTACCGAGCCCCGTCGGGATTCTGAGGATCGGGATGCCGCTGTCGGTCTTCTGACTGCCGGCATCCCGACTACTGCTCTCCTGTATGTATTCAGTTTATAGGTTTGTATTTATTTTTCTTTATTTTCTGTATCAGAGGCTGATTTATGAAAGAGAATAAAAAGCCTATTGCCGGTGGAAACTGGGCTTTTTCTAATTCCATTTTATACATCAAAGGGTCCTTAGGTGGTGATAACAGAATAGGTATACTTGTTAAAAAGGCTTACCGCTGGTGGGGAGACTATATTAATGGGACACGCAGTTCATACGGTAGATTGAACATCATGTTTTATACTCTTTAGGTCATAAAAAACTTAATCTACTAGAAGGGGTAAGTAGAGCACTACAGGCAGTAAGTAAAGTAAAATATGGTCAAATATTAAAGTAGACTACAATGTTCTTAATGTAACCGTTATTTTAATTTAAAAAAAAATATATATATACCATTAATTTTTTAGAAGTAAGACACTTTTATAAAGTCATTTTGAAGTTAAAATTGTGTCTTTCATTTTCTATTTTGTTTTCCAATTTGTAAAATTTTTGAGTACTGTATATGTCATTCTAAATTATAGATAAAAATAGTAAAACGCTTTCCTGTTTTTTTTTGTTTTTTTTTTAGAAAGTATGAAGCTAATTTATTACCATATACTGTCAGCTCATCCATTAAGGGACAAGAAACCAATCTCAAAATGATATTTCAATGGAATCAAACACTTGAAATCCAACAATTCCATCTGCTCTACAGTACGATATGCTTGAGATTAGAGATGTACGCGTCACTGACCCCAGTGTTTTGGTTCTGGATCTGTATTAATCTTCGTCTTTTGATCTCGGTTTTGCAAAAACACACTCAATTGTTTCGGTTTTAGTTTTGGATCTCGTTTAAAAAAAAAAAAAAAAAATTGAGAAAAACCTTTTTTTAAAAAAACAGCCAAAATCATGTAATTTTTGGCAACCAAAACCCAAAATTCGGATTTAAAATCCAAATTCCAAACCGTGGGAAGTTCAGAACCACGACTCATATCTGTCAGGATTCACGGAATTTTGGTGGACTCGCACATTTCTACTTGAGATATTATCCCTTTCCCTCTTTCTGCTCCAGTATCACCCCCATCATCATCAGCGACTCTAGACGTAAGACCACCTACTGCTACTGCTGGGTCCTACTTCTAGCCTTTTCCATAAAGTATATATATATATATATATATATATATAAGGTTCATTTGCTTCATTTTAAAAATTCAGTCAAAGCAACAATCACAATCCATACATTTTGAAGGGAAGCTTACCCAGCAGAGTTTTGGTGGCCTCCCCCTAAGCCAACCCTACTGTAACCAGACCCTAGCCTTTGACAACGCAAAGAGGAGATAGGTATCGGTGCAGGCAGATTGAAGCCTCTGGAGGTTCAATCTCAAACGTGCCGGCTGGGGTGAATGAACCCCGTGACTTCTGTGACTTCATTCACCCCACGTATCCTCACTTTCTCACTCTCAGCCAGGACATTTCCAAACTCCCAGCAGATTCTCCATAGCGGTAAATTTCCTCTCCTCCTTCAGGTGTCAAATGCCACTGCTCTTATCAGCATGACTCCCCCCGGACATGTCCTAACTAGAGGACAGAGATCTACAGTACCTAAAGTGAGGGACAACACTTTACAGAATGTTAAGGTGACATCGGAGCCACAATTCACCAATCTTTTGATACATTCTGGAACAGTTACAATGTAATTCCATGAGCATAGGTATAGTAGAATTGGATGGATGAATAATTACAATGAAATACTCTTTATTAGACCTGTTATGACAGTAAAACCATAAGACAGGAGGTCACCAAACCGAGTGTTCACTCAGTGCCCTCTACGTGTTTCTTGCCGCACTGGGCATTTGTCAGACTGCCCCTGGCCTATAGATTTGTGCTTGAGCAGGGCATTGCTCCTTCCAGGGACGTAATAAGAGAGGAAGACGCCCGTGTGCATTCCCCGTCCAGGGCTTCCTCCTCTCTCCCTGGCAGCCGGCAGTGAACATACTGCGCATGCGTAGGTCACCGGAAAAATGGCACGACGGCCATTTTCCCGGCGATTTCCCTACTGTGCATGGCTGTGGCAGCCATTTTCTAGGCGTTGTGTGTAGCGCTACTCTGGCCGATGTGGGACTTCGGAGAGGTAAGTATGAAAAAAGTATGGGTGCAGGGTGCGCGGTGTGGGCCCTCCCGAGGACCGCACACACTGCACTCATTATAGATACGCCCCTGGCTCCTTCTATTTTGGTTTAATATATCCTGCAAGAAATGTATAACTTGGGCTTATGTAGTCTATTTAGCAGAAGGCGTAAACCAAAAACATATCAATAAATGTTCTATTTGTAAAAAGTTTGATGTTGTTTTACTATTTGTACATTTATAACTTTTTATTGTCTTACTCCCAACTCTCCCATAATTTATACGCAAAATGCTGTTTTGCAAGGGCATAACTAAAAATTTCTGGACCTCGCAGCAACATTTTGGACCTGATTCAGACCCGCTCGCTAGATGCTTTCGCTCGTTCGATGTGTATGCAAATTCAGCAAGGCAGGCGATCGCACGGCAAGACATTAGCACGCCCACTATGTCTTGGTGTGCAATCGCATTGTGTATACAAACGCCCACCAGCCTGTTTTAAGACACCCACTTGCGCACGTCATCTCCAGGAAGTGTATGCAGCCATCGGTAACATTGAGTACCAACAGATGCGATCGCAGCACTTGTGGCTGACCATACCCTACCGCAAGCACTGCGAGCACTTCAGTGTAATAACCAGCCAGGTGACGTGTACTATGACGCTGCCTCTTAATTATGCACGCCTCTGATACGGCGTTGAGATGCTCGGGCACGCCTGCGATCACACCTCCACTCCCCCGTTTGTAATGGCCAGCCCCTGTCACCACCCACAAATGCCTTCCCCTGTCACTCACTCTGCTGGGCAGTCTATGTGCAGCGAGCGACCGCTTCCTGATCTCTCGCACTGGTTTGTGCATGCGCACTGCGATGCGTACGCATGTGCAGAATGTGAACCATCGGCAGCTACGAGTGAACGCATCTTAGCGAACGGGTCTGAAACAGGTCCTTTGTCCCTCTCCCTGAAGCTCTCAGCTCCCGAGTAACCATTAGGATGATCTGGATACAGCACAGGACGACTTGTTTTTTTTTCGGGTGGGTGGGATTTGCTTCTCTTCTGCCCTACCGAGGCAAAGCAATTAACCAACTTAGTTAGATGTGCCCAGCTCGATGCATCTTACAGGTCTGGGATGTCTTCTGATAATGCGGCAATGCTGTCCCCAGTTCACATTAAATGCCACATTGTGCCCCCAGCTCATATAACATGCCACGTTGTGCTCCCAGCTCGTATAACATGCCACATTGTGCTCCCAGCTAATATAACATGCCACATTATGCTCCCAGCTCATATAACATACCACATTATGCTCCCAGCTCACATAACATGCCATATTGTGCTGCCAGCTCATATATCATGCCACGTTGTGCTCCCAGCTCATATAACATGCCACGTTGTGCTCCCAGCTCATATAACATGCCACGTTGTGCTCCCAGCTCATAGAACATACCACGTTATGCTCCCAGCTCATAGAACATGCCACATTGTGCTCCCAGCTCATATAACATGCCACGATGTGCTCCCAGCTCATATAACATGCCACATTGTGCTCCCAGCTCATAGAACATACTACATTATGCTCCCAGCTCATATAACATACCACATTATGCTCCCAGCTCATATAACATACCACATTGTGCTCCCAGCTCATATAACATGCCACATTATGCTCCCAGCTCATATAACATACCACATTATGCTCCCAGCTCATATAACATGCCACATTGTGCACCCAGCTCATATAACATGTCACGATGCACCCCCAGTTCACATTATAGGACATGCTCTGCCCCCAGTTCACATTATAGGACATGGTCTGCCCCCAGTTCACATTATAGGACATGCTCTGCCCCCAGTTCACATTATAGGACATGCTCTGCCCCCAGTTCACATTATAGGACATGCTCTGCCCCAGTTCCCATTATAGGACATGCTCTGCCCCCAGTTCACATTATAGGACATGCTCTGCCCCAGTTCCCATTATAGGACATGCTCTGCCCCCAGTTCCCATTATAGGACATGCTCTGCCCCCAGTTCCCATTATAGGACATGCTCTGCCCCCAGTTCCCATTATAGGACATGCTCTGCCCCCAGTTCCCATTATAGGACATGCTCTGCCCCCAGTTCCCATTATAGGACATGCTCTGCCCCCAGTTCACATTATAGGACATGCTCTGCCCCCAGTTCCCATTATAGGACATGCTCTGCCCCCAGTTCCCATTATAGGACATTCTCTGCCCACAATTCTCATTATAGGACATGTTCTGCCCCCAGTTCTCATTATAGGACATGCTCTGTCCCCAGTTCACATTATAGGACATGCTCTGCCCCCAGTTCCCATTATAGGACATGCTCTGCTCCCAGTTCACATTATTTACCAAGGTGGATTGTTAGGTCACTAGAGGCGCCGTCAGTGTGGCTGTGTCAGATATTTGCCTGGTAGT
Source organism: Taudactylus pleione (assembly GCA_031769625.1). Lineage (NCBI taxonomy): Eukaryota > Metazoa > Chordata > Amphibia > Anura > Myobatrachidae > Taudactylus > Taudactylus pleione. Next base: position 5,146,664 of record JAUIMM010000244.1, on the reverse strand, counting down.
GGACTATTTAGGTGACATACTGTACATAGTGTTTGTGTGCATTCGGAATGCAGCTTAGTCAAGTGCAAAGATGAGATGTGGCAGCAAACTCAGGGGTCTATGTACTAAGCCTGGGAGAGCGATAAAGTGGATGGAGATAAGATACCAACCAATCAACTCCTGTCACATTTCAGGCTGTGTTTGAAGAATGGCTATTAGGAGCTGACTGGTTGGTACTTTGGGCCTGATTCAGACCCGCGCGCAAGCACATAGCGCTTGCAAGCGGGTCGATGGCCGGGCAGTGCGCACGCCGCATGCGCGAGCCCCGGAACGAGCAAGAAATCACTCGCTCCGGGGTCGCAGCAAAACGGGGTGGCTGTCAATGTTGATCGACAGCTCGCCCGGGGTGGCTGGGCAAACGGAGGCGTTTCTGAAGGAACGCCTGCCGTTTGTGGGCGGCCCTACTGACATCACCAGTGATGTCAGTAGTGAGCTTTCGGCTCTATTAGAGCAGGAAGCTCACTGGGGCTTGCGGCAGACGAGACCCTACCACAAGGGTCTCATCACAAGCCCGATGGTTGCGACCATCGCGATCATCACCTGGCCGCTCGCAAAAGCTGTGGGTGGTCACCCACAGCTTAGCGAGCAGCCAGAAGGCCGGACCGAAAAAAATAAAAAAACGCCCTTCAGACCTGCGAGCTGCCTCCGGCAGCGAGCGGTTCTGAATCAGGGCCATTATCTCCATCTACTTTATATCTTTCCAAGGCTTAGTGCATAAAGGACCTTATTCAGAGGCGGCCGTACGGTCTACGACCGCACGGCCGCCTCGATGTTTTGCCAGTGCGCATGCCGGCTCCCTCGTGCGCATGCGTGATACCCGCTACGACCGACAGCGCTGGTCGTAGCGGGTCTCTTTCCAAAGGGGGTGAGCTGTCGATGTTGATTGACAGCTCGCCCCGTTTGGAAGGCGGGCCGGGGGGGTTGCAGCCCAAACGGAGGCATTCCCATGGGAACGCCTGCCGTTTGGGGGAGGCCCCACTGACATCACTAGTGATGTCAGTGGAGAGCTTCCGGCTCTGATAGAGCCAGAAGCTCTCCGGGGCTTACGACAAGTGAGACCCTACCCTAGGGTCTCGTCGTAAGCCCCGATGGTCGCGATGGTCTCTGACCATCGCAACCATCACCCGAGCGGTCGTTAGAGCTGTGGGTGTTAACCCACAGCCTAACGACCGCAACAGAGGTGGGCGGTCAGGATGCAAGTGGCCGCCCAGTTTCTGAGCGACCGCTTGCATCCTCCGACCGCCTCTGAATGAGGCCCAAAGACCCTTAGGGTTCTACACTTGATGGCTTCCTCCAAGCCGTGCTGCACCCCAAACCACAGAATAACCACCGTTTCCATGGACCGGTAAGGACAAAAATCAGCTCTTATTGGTGTCACAGCCACAGACCCCCCACAGCCACACAGTGACTCCAAAACACACATACAGTACAGACATGTCCTCCATCCATCGGCTCCTCCTCCGTCTGTCCGACTCCTAACTGGCTAGCACTGGGGACCTAACAGTATCACCTTACAGCAGCCGCATTTGGCAGCATGAGATAAGTGGGCTGCAGGGGAGACAGGCCCCCAAAGGTGGTCCGGGTCCCATTGCGACAGAATCCCCTGCTGCCACTCTAGCTACGACTCCGCTGATTTGCGCAGTACTTCCTTTTTTGTGCAATTACTTCCAATTTATCCCATCTTTTCTTCCTTACTCTTAACGCTACTTACTGTACTTCCATTCATTTATGTCACAATATTGTCTGAGAAAACACACAAAAAAACTTGTATTTTTTTCCCGGCAGATGAATAATATTTCCCGTGGTAACAATATCACTAACAACTGCACAAGGCATAATGACTTAAAAAAAAAAAAAAACACAAATAACAACGTTAACATTAAGTTTTGTCTGGTCATCCAAACAAATGAGCTTAATTGTTAGTGATTTCTTATGGAAAGAGAAGCGTTTGTGCAGTATAAAGGCTTATACACACGAAAAGCTGAGAAATGGTTACTATATCAAAGATAAACCTTGTACTATGGGCCTGATTCAGACTTGGCCCGATGGTCTGCGTACGCGCATGCGCACGCACCGCACTGTGCGATCTACACATTGCGTTCGCATACCGCCCGCTCGCCCAGCAAAAACAGCCCAGCAGAGTAAGAGACAGGAGAAGCCGTTTGCGGGTGGTAACATGGGCAGTCCATTAAAAACGGGGGAGTGGAGGTGCGAACGCAGGCGTGCCTGAGTGTTTCAACGCCGTTTCTAAGGTGTGCATAATTAGCAGGCAGCGTCATAGTAAACGTTACTTGGCTGGTTTTTACACTGAAGTCCTTGCAGTGCTTGCGGTAGGGTAAGGCAACCGCAAGCGCTGCGTTAGCCTTCCGATGGTGCTCGATGTACCAAAGTTTTAAGACACTTCCAGGAGATGACGTGCGCTAGTGGGCGGCTCTGCATACTCTGATGGGCGGCTGCATACGCAGGGCGATCGCCCGCACAGCCAAAGTGGGTGTGCTTTTGTCTTGGCGAGCGATCGCATCCCATGACGTCAATTTTAAAAATTAGCATACGCAGGATGCCAGCGGCCGCAACATGTGAGCGGGTCTGAATCGGGCCCTATGTCCTCACGTGTATCAGACAGGGGTGGTGAGAGGTGAGACACATAGAGCCGGGGCATAGTCCATGCCTGGGCCTGCCAAAGCATCCAGACAGGAAGGCCATGTCTTCTTCAGTGGCACGATGGCGCAGCATCTGAGTGTTGGACAATCTGACAGTGCATTGGCCACGCCCACACACCATGGCCTCGCCCACCTTCATAGTGGCTTCTGATATTTCTAATAACCATGTACTAGTGCTGCAGGTCCATTCGCTTACCTCTTTGAGGGATATTCAATATGAAACGTTAACTTCACTGTCGAAGTTAACGTTTCATATCGGAGTTTTTACCTGCGTTAAAGTATCGGGCGCGCTCCCGCTTATCCCCGTATGCAATATAAAATTAATGAAAACGGGAAACTCCGAAGTTGGATTTGCGTATAGTTACGAATTTTTCCTTAAAAAAATTGTAAGACCCCCTAAAGTAGTAAAAACATGGGGGATCACTATGGGTACCCCCGTTTTAGCCTTTAATTGAAAGTCGGGGATTTAAATAGCCGCAGCAGGTGCTTTATTCCCGACATTGAAGAAGTGATGCAGAAGAGCACTTAGGTTATTTTTTTCGTTTTTTTAAGTGGTCCCATCAAATTTGGGGTACATGAAAATGGGTACTAGCATATTTTTATGTCCCTAAAGTAAGTTTTTAAAAATTCTGCATTTGTGCACCTGCCGCTATAAATCTATTCTAGAATACACCTGCCGCATCCTTGCAGAATAGCCCTGAACCTATTTCCCTATTCTTAAACAATTTTTTCCCATTTTTTTTCTTCACCCCAATTTTTAAATACATTTTTTGGGGTGTCCCTATTTTTTTTTAAAACTTTTTTTGACACAGTTCTTTTTTAAATGTCATTCCCAGGGTTTCAGGCTATTTTTTTTTAAGCCTGCACCCCTAAACCCCAATTCTGCACTTTTTTTCGACACCTATTCAATGGTGAAAACTTATCCCCGTTTTTTATCAAAGACTTCAAAACTGCGATAAGTCTTTGAAATTGAATACAGTGTAAAAGTAAAACCTGCGATAATGACGTCATACCTCCGATATTAACGCAAAAACGATGTTATCGCACCCATATTGAATACCCCTGTTTGTGTACTACCATAGCACGATTAATGGGTCGCAATGACACGGGTTGCTTGCCCATGCGTAAAGGCCTATTGGTGACTGAGCAATTTCACAATGCAAATTATTAACTATGTTTTATTGCAAATATGTTTGGAATAATTAAATGCTGCATTTGCACATTGTATAACATAAACGTCTAATACTTGCTGGAGATAGAGAGATATTTGAACACTTTTTACCTTTCCTTTGCAGTATTCAGGAGTGACCCATCCAAGAGACAGGCAGCCCGCTGCTTCTAATTATAAGAGTCTACCTGTAGGAAAAACAAGACAAGCGGCTCAGGTCAGTTATATAAAATAGAACTTTAGTTTGCGCAGCAATATACAGTATTTCAAGCACACAATATCCAGTTTAAATAACTACATTGTCCTTTTTTTCTGATCAGGTGCAACACAAGATTTAAGAGATCATTTGTTCCTTGTCGTACATTGATACAATGATATTTATCTCCGCAGACGTTTACATGATCGTAATGTGCGTTAGAGATGTAATGTAAGCGCAGAATTGTACCACCATGTTGGCCATAGGCTAGCGTGCCAGATACGGTCTCCATGCCTCTTTACAAGATTCTGCTGAGCTATCTGTTAGTTGATGGCCCTTGTTTCTAGCCCTGCAATTATGCAGATGAGCCCAAGAAATCAGTGGAAATTAAGTCACAGGTTTATTGTATTAAATAAGAAGATACGGTTGGCCAAGGAAGCATTGCCCCGCTGGCAGCAGCCAATCAGAATCTTACATAATGGGAGTGGAGCACCGCCCATGACGCAACCTGAGTTCAAGGGTGGCGGAAGGGGGGTGGAGCGAGTATTGATTACCCAGGGCTGTGTTCATCTGGGATGCTCAGTCTGTCCGTGGAGGCTAGGCCACGCCTCCTATCTAGCAGCTGTGTCCGTCGAATGTCTTCGCTGCCCTGCATGGGTTGTAAGGAAATGCACCTCCGTACTTATTTATTACCAGTTATTTATACAGCGCACACATATTCCGCAGCGCTTCGCAGATAATATTTGGCCATTCACATCAGTCCCTGCCCCAGTGGAGTTTACAATCTATTCCTTACGGATCGCCACTGCGATTGCAATAGCGATTACGCATGCAGTCTCACTGCGATAGTATGATAATCCATTGTAATCGCTATGCCGTCGCAGCACAACATAAGGACGCCCACTTTACCTTACACACATCTGTAATCCTTAGCAAGACTGCGAAACCATCGGTACCATCGAGTACCATCGCAGCCTCGCATACACTTGCACAAGCTCTGATCTTACTCAGGAATTCATCCCACGCTATAAGTCCTCAGGCTACGTAAGGCATCGCAGTGGATAATTTATGCAAGCCCATAAAACGGCGTTCAAATGCTCTGGCACGCCCACATTTCACTGACCACCCCCCCGTCACCTCCCACAAACGGCACTTCCTGTCAATCACTCTGCGATGGGTGTCTGCGTAGACACTGTAATTGCAGTCCCGATCGTAGTGACCGGTTTGCGCATGCGCAGAACGCCACAATCGGCCGATTGCGTGCGTATTAGAAGTTGCGATCCTTGTTGAATCAGGCCTAATATTCCCTATCACATGCTCACACACATACACACTAGGGTTAATTTTTGTTGGGATTAACCTACCAGTATAGTTTTGGAGTGTGGGAGGAAACTGGAGTACCCGGAGGAAACCCATGCAAGCACAGAGAGAATATACAAACTCCACACAGTTAGGGCTGTGGTGGGAATTGAACCCACAATCTCAGTGCTGTGAGGCAGCAATGCTAACCATTACACCGTCTTGCTGCCCTTACATGGCACAGTAATTGCCCTATCCCAGAACACTGAGACCAGGCCCACTCCTAATGTAATTAGGACGGAGTGCATTTCATATGCAAGGAGTTAAAGTAAACACCTGAGCCTGTGGGTGTCGGCCTCTAGACAAGAAGGGGCTAGTTGTTTAGTGAGGTAGTGTTGTTGGGTTGTGTTAGGTTTGGTTAGCCTATAGGATTGGGCAGGGGGTGGGGTTAGGTTTGGTTAGCCTATAGGATTGGAAGGGGGTGGGGTTAAGTTTGGTTAGCCTATAGGATTGGGCAGGGGGTGGGGTTAGGTTTGGTTAGCCTATAGGATTGGAAGGGGGTGGGGTTAGGTTTGGTTAGCCTATAGGATTGGCAGAGGGTGGGTCAGTGCTATTTCAGAGTTGCTGCTTGGCAGCCATTTCATAGAAATGTCTCTGGTTGGCTTTTCCCCGCCCTCCCTCCCTTATTCATTGAGTTGTTTGGTGTCGGCTTTTCTTGTGGCGGGAAAGAACGGTAGCAGTCGCCATCTGTCTTTGGAGCTTGAGGTGCTCTCCCTTCCAATACATGGCTTTAGGCTGATTTTACCCTACTGGGGTCAGCGGCAACCCCCTAACCAGGTGGGCCTCACGTCGTGTCATTGGGGTGGGAGGTGGATATGGCAAATACTTCCAGGTTCAAAGGACAAATATCCCTCTGCAATAAAAATGGATGGGGGGGCTCTGCATTTTTATGGTTTGGAAATAACTTAGAATAATCAAGAAAAACGAAATATTTCATGCTGAAATATTTCAAAATACAAAAAAGGTAGCTGTGAGATGCCTGGTGTAATTCTGACTTGTGCCAGAGCCTCGGTAAGTCTGTGAGCAGCATATAGTCGCTGCCACGCGTGAGCTTGCCTCAAAGAACTGTGAAATACCTAATATTGCTTTTTAAATGAAAGCTAAATACTAATACACCACTTCAAAGGCAGCTCAAGTCCGCACAGATCTGACTGACACTTGTGTGATTAGGGTCCTTCTAATCTGTCATGAGCCTGCGTGGAACAATTAGAGCAGTAACTGTGCTCTCGTATGAGATATTTATTTAACTTTTTTTTTTTTTTTTACAGTATTTACTTTTTGCACTTAAACTTATATTGTATATTTTGATTATCATGTTATATCCATGCAGGAAAAAAAATGCAGAAATATGTACATGGCATTTTTATTCATTTTTTTTTTTTATAAACATATTTTATTGGAAGAATGAGAGACAATAAGATAGTGACCTGCATAGAGGTCTAAACATGTAAACGTACAATCTTGCACAGAATAAACATACGTATATATCAAAACAGTCTCATCCATTTTTTATATTTCCAAAAATAAAAATAAAAAATAGAAACAGAATTAGTAAAGAGAGAACCCGACTGGATACAGCCATAGCGAGACAACCCAATAAAAGAAAATACAGGGACTATATATCGAATAATAACACAAAAATAAGTGTTCAGATAAATGCTGGGGGGATCTGAAAATAAGAAGTCCAGGGTTCCCAGACCCTAATCAGTTTCTTAGATGAGCGCTTCATTATGCTAGTGATGTATTCCATGGAATGGATATGCCATATTTTAGCTATAATCAAGCCCAAGCTTCACATGTATGCCATGCTGAAGCAATGACGCATCTGGCCGCCATCTGCGTAAATAGTCTATTTTGATGAGGGGATGCCCCAGGAATACATATAGGGAGTAAAAAATATTTAGGACTGAACGGAATCTGTATGTCCAAGATAGAGTTAGCTAATGTGCCCAATTCCTTCCAAAGGGGGACTGAGGGGGTCATTCAGACCCGGTCGTTAGCGCCGATGTGCTCGGACTGGGTCGATGGCCCCCCACAGAATATGCGCCCTCGTGCGCATGCGTGAGACCCGCTACGACCGACAGCGCCGGTCGTAGCGGGTCTCGATCCAAAGGGGGCGAGCTGTCGATGTTGATTGACAGCTCGCCCCGTTTGGAAGGCGGGCCGGGGGGGTGGCAGCTCAAACGGAGGCGTTCCCATCACTAGTGATGTCAGTGGAGAGCTTCCGGCTCAGACAGAGCCAGAAGCTCTCCGGGGCTTACGACAAGGGAGACCCTACCCTAGAGTCTCGTCGTAAGCCCCGATGGTCGCGATGGTCTTTGACCATCGCGACCATCACCGGAGCGGTCGTTAGAGCTGTGGGTGTTAACCCACAGCCTAACGACCGCAACAGAGGCGGGCGGTCAGTATGCAAGCGGCCGCCCAGTTTCTGAGCGACCGCTTGCATCCTCCGACCGCCTCTGTATGAGGCCCTAATTTCGAACAGCTCCACCAGATGTGTAGGAACAACCCATCCTCAATGCCACATCGCCAACACAGAGGGGAAATCCCAGGGTACATTTTATTAAAACGAGTAGGGACATAATACCACCTAAAAAATAACTTGTATGCATTTTCTTTAAAGCGAAAACAGATTGAACTTTTGACCAAGTTAGAATAGATATCAGTCCAGTCGTCGGTGTCTAGGGTCCCTCCCAAGTCAGCCTCCCAGGCCCTCTCATAAGGATCTCTGACGTCCGGTGATAGGGGCAAAAGTAAGTTATATAATGTGGAGATAAGTCCTTTTGGTGACGTCTCTCGAAGGGCTAAGCCCTCTAACATCGTGAGAGACCTGTGGGTGAGTTGTGATGTCATTGTCGAGTGAAAATGTCTTATCTGTAAATATTGGAAAAAGTAGGTGTGTGTGGGATGGAAAGTTTGGTCTGTATATCCGAAAATGTTGGAAAGGACGTAGTCTGCACAATATCATTTAACAGTTTAATTCCATTGTCCTTCCAACGTACCAAGGCGGATGAAAGACAGGCCGGACGAAAAAGGGGATTATCAAACAGTGGAATCATAGGGCTAGGGTGTGGGGCAATATTATATAATCGGTTGGCCATATCCCAAACACCCAGAGAATGAGAAATTACAGGGTGATGCAGGACAGTCCCGAGGCGGGACGCTCTAGGAAGCCATAATAACGAGGAGATAAAGTGCAACTTAAGTTCATTAGTTTCTATCATGACTGATACCCTCTCAGATTTGGGTCCGTTCCACAAAACACATTGTGCTAGTCTAGCAGCAAAGTAATATGATTTAAAATTTGGGACCCCCAAGCCTCCACCAGAGGTGTGTCTCTGCATCACCCCACGTCCCACTCTTGGTTTCTTATTGGACCAGATGAATTGCGCAGTGATATGTTGTAAATGCTTAAAAACATAGGGAGGTAACCGGACAGGTAGTGTCTGAAAAAGATATAATAGTCGTGGCAATAGGTTCATTTTTATAGCGTTGACACGACCAATCCATGAAATGTGACATCCTCCCCAGTTTTTAATGTCTTTCTGAAATTGTGCTAGTAAGTGCGGAAAATTAGCTTGAAAGAGTTGTCTATAATGTTTGGTGATGAAGATTCCTAGGTATTTTAACTGACGCTGATTCCAACGGAAATGTAAGGACCTTCTAGAGTATTTTTAAAGTCTGCTCACAAAATAGCGAGTGCCTGCTAATTTGAGTGACAGAATGAGGCATTTGTGGGTGGTAACAGGGGAAGGTGCTTGAAAACGGGGAGTGGAGATCCGAACGCAGACGTGCCAAAAGGTCAAAACGGGCGTTTTAAGGGTGTGCATAATTAACAAAGCAGCGTCATCGACCACGTCACTTGGTTGTCTTTTAGCCTGAACTGCTCGCATGATTGCGGTAGGAAAATGCTACCACAAGCACTGCGATCAGTTCATATGCCTTTCGATGTACTCGATTAATCTAATAAATAGCAGAGATGACGTAGGATGCGAGCGGCCAGGGGGCGTTTTTTAAAAAACAGCGAGCGCATGTTTCGTTCGCTCGTTCAGACATAGAGGCGTCAACAGACCACAAAGAGCGAGCGCTCTATTTAAATATCCGGCCCCTTTTTCTGAACGAGCGAGCGCAAATAGCGTCTGGCTCTGAATCAGGCCCTCAGTTTTTTGTGCGTTAATTTTACAGCCAGAAAATACACCAAAATCCTCTATTTCTCGAAAAAGATGGGGTAAAGAATGAACTGGGTCAGATATTGTGAGTCAAAACATAGGGCCTGATTCAGACCCACTCGCGAGCGGCTATCCTCTCGCAAGTGGGTCGATGTTGTGCACTGCGCATGCGCACGACGGCGGGAGCTCCGTCGTGCGCATGCGCCAGACGCGACGAGCGAAGGAAAGTCCTTCGCTCGTTGTGTCTGATCAAAGGGGGCGTGCTGTCGATGTTGATTGACAGCACGCCCCCTTTGGTGGGCGTGCCGGGGGCGTGCCTCCCTGACGGGGGCGTTCCCAAGGGAACGCCTACCGTCAGAATCCGGCCCACTGACATCACTAGTGATGTCAGTGGGAGTGATTTTGGCTCTGATAGAGCCAAAATCACTCCGGGCCTTGCGGTTGAAAACGTCAACCGCAGGCTCCGGCTCGCAGTGGCGATGGTCGCGATGGTCATGACCATCGCGGCCATCAAACTGCACGCTCGTATAGGCTGTGGGTGGTGACCCACAGCTATACGAGCGTCCAGGAGGACGCTCCATAATTATGGAGGGCGGTCCTCATTCAGAGCGTGCGCTCTGCTCAGAGCGTACGGCTCTGAATGAGGGCCATAGTCCGCATAAAGTGCTATCTTATGTTCAATAGGCCCAATCTTAATAGATTGCAAGGGGTTCTATCATCAGGAAAATGAGGGGGGACAATGGCATTTTTATTCTTAAATCAAATACATTTATTAAATACATAAAAACAAAATTCTAAACAAAAGAACATCCAAATTGCACCACCCTAAAGTGCCCCACCCATCCCATTCTAAAACAGTAAAGCCAGACAAAGCTAAAGAAATACACATAACAAAACATAGCCCCCAACTGGCCAGAATTTGGTCGGGCAGTACGGCATTGAGGGCGAAGGACTTTCCTTCGCTCGTAGTGTCTCATCAAAGGGGGAATGCTGTCGATGGTGACTGACAGCACGCCCCCTTTGGTGGGCGTGTCGGGGGCGTGCCTGCCAGACGGAGGCGTTCCCAAGGGAACGCCTCCGTCTGAAGCCGGCCCTACTGACATCACTAGTGATGTCAGTGGGAGTGATTTTGGCTCTGATAGAGCCAAAATCACTCCTGGCCTTGCGGTTGAAAACCTCAACCACAGGCTGTTGCTCGCAGTGGCGATGGTCAAGACCATCGCGACCATCATCCTGCACGCTCATATATGCTGTGGGTGGTGACCCACAGCTATACGAGCGTCCAGGAGGACGCTCCACATTACTGGAGGTGGGCCCTGATTCAGAGCGAGCGCTCTGGTCAGAGCGTCCGGCTCTGAATCAGGGCCCATGTTTCTACCAATAATTTTGGACTAACATTTTTCATTTTTAGTCTGTTCTAAAGTTTAATAAATTATTGCAAAAATAGAATTTTGAGGCAATCTCCAACATTTCTAAAACTTACATAAGACTGTAGTTAATAATTGTACTCATTTTCAAAATTAAAGTTAAAACTATGAGAAATGTTTTTTATTTTATTTTAATTAAACAAAATACCCTAAGTCCTGGCTATGTAGTTGTATCACTTGTTAGGTATTTTGCTTTAAACCCTATAAGTAACACAGACACTATGCTAAAAACTCTGTGAGACAATGATGTTCTGCAACCTGGAAAATAAGACCTGGAGCTTTACCCTGAGAATGTTCTCATTATATTGTCCTCCTGCGGAGGAAACAAAGTTAAGTGCCGGCTGAAATCAAATGATCTTTGTTACACCACAAGTCAGAACCAAAACAACTGGGAGCAGAGAGAGAAACGTGTTCCTTGGGCAGCAGATACACAAAGTTCTATCTTTAGAAAAGTTTCGGGAGGGTTTTACAATGATATCAGTCCCCACGAAAACAGGTTGAACTTCCCCCTGTGGTACTCACAGGGGTTATTTTTTATTATTATTTATTCCAGGGAATAGACAAATTTTTTTTTTTAATTTACAGTAAATAAAGACTTTGGGGTCTATTCATCATCTCTTAATTTCTACAAAAGCAGGTGAAAATGAACATTCTCATCTGCTTTTGTAGAAATTAAGCTTTTGGACCATTCATCAAAAAGGTAAAGCAGGAGATATCACAGATACAGTATCTCCAGCTTACCTCTCTCTGCAGGAATGGCCTGCTGTCCCCATACACTAGTATCACCGATATCTCCTACTTACCTTCCTCTCCTGGAATGGCCCGCTGTCCCCATACACTAGTATCACAGATGTCTCCTACTTACATTTCTCTCACAGATACAGTATCTCCTGCTTACCTCTCTCTGCAGGAATGGCCCGCTGTCCCCATACACTAGTATCACCGATATCTCCTACTTACCTTCCTCTCCTGGAATGGCCCGCTGTCCCCGTACACTAATATCACAGATATCTCCTACTTACCTTCCTCTCCCGGAATGGTCCCCTGTCCTCATACACTAGTATCACATATATCTCCTGCTTACCTTCCTCTCCCGGAATGGCCCGCTGTCCCCATACACTAGTATCACAGATATCTCCTACTTACCTTCCTCTCCCGGAATGGCCCGCTGTCCCCATACACTAGTATCACAGATATCTCCTACTTACCTTCCTCTCCCTGAATGGCCCGCTGTCCCCATACATTAGTATCACAGATATCTCCTACTTACCTTCCTCTCCCGGAATAGCCCGCTGTCCCCATACACTAGTATCACAGATATCTCCTACTTACCTTCCTCTCCCGGAATGGCCCGCTGTCCCCATACACTAGTATCACAGATATCTCCTACTTACCTTCCTCTCCCGGAATGACCCGCTGTCCCCATACACTAGTATCACAGATATCTCCTACTTACCTTCCTCTCCCGGAATGGCCCGCTGTCCTCATACACTAGTATGACAGATATCTCCTGCTTACCTTTCTCTCCCGGAATAGCCCGCTGTCCCCATACACTAGTATCACAGATATCTCCTGCTTACCTTTCTCTCCCGGAATGACCCGCTGTCCCCATACACTAGTATGACAGATATCTCCTGCTTACCTTTCTCTCCCGGAATGGATCGCTGTCCCCATACACTAGTATCACAGATATCTCCTACTTACCTTCCTCTCCCGGGAATGGCCCGCTGTACCCATACACTAGTATGACAGATATCTCCTGCCTACCTTTCTCTCCCGGAATGACCCGCTGTCCCCATACACTAGTATGACAGATATCTCCTGCTTACCTTTCTCTCCCGGAAAGGCCCACTGTACCCATACACTAGTATCACAGATATCTCCTACTTACCTTCCTCTCCCGGAATGGCCCGCTGTACCCATACACTAGTATCACAGATATCTCCTACTTACCTTCCTCTCCCGGAATGGCCCGCTGTCCCCATACACTAGTATCACAGATATCTCCTACTTACCTTCCTCTCCCGGAATGGCCCGCTGTCCTCATACACTAGTATGACAGATATCTCCTGCTTACCTTTCTCTCCCGGAATAGCCCGCTGTCCCCATACACTAGTATGACAGATATCTCCTGCTTACCTTTCTCTCCCGGAATGACCCGCTGTCCCCATACACTAGTATGACAGATATCTCCTGCTTACCTTTCTCTCCCGGAATGACCCGCTGTCCCCATACACTAGTATGACAGATATCTCCTGCTTACCTTTCTCTCCCGGAATGGATCGCTGTCCCCATACACTAGTATCACAGATATCTCCTACTTACCTTCCTCTCCCGGGAATGGCCCGCTGTACCCATACACTAGTATGACAGATATCTCCTGCCTACCTTTCTCTCCCGGAATGACCCGCTGTCCCCATACACTAGTATGACAGATATCTCCTGCTTACCTTTCTCTCCCGGAAAGGCCCGCTGTACCCATACACTAGTATCACAGATATCTCCTACTTACCTTCCTCTCCCGGAATGGCCCGCTGTACCCATACACTAGTATCACAGATATCTCCTACTTACCTTCCTCTCCCGGAATGGCCCGCTGTCCCCATACACTAGTATCACAGATATCTCCTACTTACCTTCCTCTCCCGGAATGGCCCGCTGTCCTCATACACTAGTATGACAGATATCTCCTGCTTACCTTTCTCTCCCGGAATAGCCCGCTGTCCCCATACACTAGTATGACAGATATCTCCTGCTTACCTTTCTCTCCCGGAATGACCCGCTGTCCCCATACACTAGTATGACAGATATCTCCTGCTTACCTTTCTCTCCCGGAATGGATCGCTGTCCCCATACACTAGTATGACAGATATCTCCTGCTTACCTTTCTCTCCCGGAATGGCCTCTGTCCCCATACACTAGTATGACAGATATCTCCTGCTTACCTTCCTCTCCCGGAATGGCCCGCTGTACCCATACACTAGTATGACAGATATCTCCTGCTTACCTTCCTCTCCCGGAATGGCCCGCTGTACCCATACACTAGTATCACAGATATCTCCTACTTACCTTACCAAATAGCCCCCTTTTTCAGAGCTATACTTTTATTTATCAATATTAAATTATTCAAGTTCTTATTGAGTTAAATATAATGATGCAAATGATAGACAAGCTACTGTACCTCCCTCAAAGTGGGATAGGCTTATTTCCCATCTGTGCAGCTATAGCTCTCTTACCAAGACGAAGCAGGAAGCACTAGTGTCTACAACATCTCGTGAAAACTCCCCCCTCCGGCGGTCCAGAGCCCACAGCGCATTAGCCTAGTGCTGACGTGCTGTGTCTCCTTTTCAGGCCAGCTCCACTGGGCATGCATGAGATCCTGCAAGCATCGCAAGATCTCAGTGCAGCCGGAGACTATAGTGTCATTGCCGCGCTGATGGGGAACGACAGCTGCAGTATTCGAAATCGATAGCCGCAGCTATACATTGGCTGGGACATCAGTGCGCTATCTTGTAGATAGCCGCGCCAATAATGATAGGGGTGCATTTACCACCCAACCCCACTTTAATACATGGGGGAGAAATGGTATATCAGCGCACATAACGTGTGCGGAAACCACTCCATCCCATATCGCCTATTCATACACCTCCCCCTACGCCTCTTTAGATAATTCTACACCCTCTTCCCCTCTTCATTATCACATTCTAGGGGAGATCAGTGCTGTTTGTTTCCTGGAATCTTCAGAGACTTCAAAGATAATTGTGAGATACAATAAATCAGGGCGGCGACAGCTGGGTTCAAGGGGGGATATATACATGTGCGATCAGTGACCTATTGCCGCGACGACTACTGTGTACTGGAACCTGTCTGGATGATGCCAGAAAGAAACTTGCACCGATGAAACTACTTTTTCCGGTGATGAAAAGAGCAAGAGGGAGCTCTCCCCGGCACTCATCGACGCTGTACATATATGACACACAGTGACAGCTTTCACCAGTGCTCATCAGCTCATAGGATGAACTTCGGAAAACGATGGTTAGCAACCATCGATGTTTCCGATGAGATGGAAGTAATTTTCCCATCGAATAGCGTGTTTGCGATGGTTCCCAGCGATCGGATGCTGCTTCAGATGCTCATCCGATGGCTGGCTGTTTGAAATCAGCTGCGGGTACCACTTCAGCTAATGCTGAAGTGAAGGTAATGTGCATAAGTTGATTCTGCGCTTATGCACAGTATAACCATTGATGGTTATGCCACCCCTGAAACAGGTCCTCAGTGAGTCCTGGAAGAAGTGACAAGCTATGAGTTGTGAGACTGACGTCACATTTGCAGACTCCATATTACCTGCGCATGGCCAGTATGCCTATCATGTATTCAGGTGTCATTAGTGTACCAGGACCCACAAATTCTGTTGCTGGGCCTGCAAAAAAAAAATGTAAGTAAGCGTTCCGGGCGTTTTATAACTTAGGGAACATGTAACTGTCACTTTGCCACTAAACACCTCCCAGTTGTTTTGTGTGGATCATTTCCGAGTAAAGCTCACAAACTGATTTGCAGAAATAGTCAGCAAATAATTAAAATAAAGTAATAAGATATTTGGAGGACATACAGAATGTTCTTTGTAGAACAACAAATAAAGTATAATGTATACTGGAATAGGCTCCTAAAACATATGAGAAGATCACCCTCCCAGACATGGCCATTTCCCCATAATTACATTATTTGCAGCTAAAGCTGAGTTCACAGACATGTCGGGTGTACACAACCGCCGAGGCGCGCGCCATATATCGGCCGTTCGATGGAACGCCCGATATATATCGCCCAGTGTGTAACCAGCTTAAGACTGGCCTGACGATGTGGTGAGATAAGCATTACGGCTTTGGGCCAATTGCATTCATAAGGGATTTTTTATTGCCATAGAGAAGAGTCTTCTGGTAGAAACATGCTGCACAGTGAACTTTAATTAACTTTAATTTATTTTACTTGTTCTATTTCTCTTTAATTTTGATACAAATCTAATATTTGTGTGTTTATACTGTCTATATGGACCTATATGTTGCATGGTGTTTTCTTTATCGGATGGCTTATATATCTATTAATGCTGTTTGTATGTCTGTACCTGGCCTTACACAGGCCCTCATTCAGAGCCACTCGCTAGCGGCAGTACGCTCGTTCCGAGCGATGTTCGCACATCTGCGCATGCGTACGGTTTTTAGTACGCATGCGCGAACCAGTCAGTGCGGCTGAAAATCGTTTGTACGCAATATAGCGAGTGCCTGCTATTTTGAGTGACGGAATGAGGCGTATGTGGGTGGTAACAGGGGAAGGTGCTTGAAAACGGGGAGTGGAGATCCGAACGCAGGCGTGCTTAAAGGTCAAAACGGGCGTTTTAAGGGAGTGCATAATTAATCCAGCAGCGTCATTGACCACGTCACTTGTTTTTTTTAAAATCAGAACTGCTCGCAAAATAGCGGTTGAAAAAACCAACCACAAGAATAGCGAGCAGTTCATATCCTGTTCGATGTACTCGAGTAATCTAATAAATAGCAGACATGACGTATGGTGCGAGCGGCCAGGGGGCGTTTTTAACAAATAAACGAGCGTATGTTTTGCTCGCTCGTTCAGACTTAGAGGTGTGAACAGACTGCAATGTGCGAACGGATCATTTGAATAGCCACCCCTTGTTTTTGAACGAACGAACGCAAATAGCGAACGGCTCTGAATGAGGGCCATAGTTTTATAAGTTGGGTCCGCTTGCTCATGAACATATATATATGTTATATATATGTAAACTTGCTTTATGTTCTAGAGCTATTGTCTCTGGGCCTGATTCAAACCCGCTCGCGAGTTCTGAGCGCTCGCAAACGGGTCGATGTTGCCCAAGCGCGCATGCGCGAGACCCGGATTACGACAGCCAAGCCGTGTTTATGGGTCTTGCACCAAAAGGGGCGTGCTGTCGATGGTGATTGACAGCACGCCCCCATTGGTGGGCGGGCCGGGGGCGTGGCTGTCCAGATGGAGGCGTTCCCATGGGAACGCCTACCGTCTGAGGCCGCCCCCACTGACATCACTAGTGATGTCAGTGGGAGTGCTTTTGGCTCTGATAGAGCCAAAAGCACTCCAGGGCTTGCGGCAGTGAGACCCTACCCCAAGGGTTTTGTCGCAAGCCTGATGGTCGCGATGGTCTTGACCATCGCGATCATCATTTTGGCCGCTCGCTATAGTTGTGCTAGTCTCGGCGGCCCTGCCCCCTCAATGTGACATTGGGGCAGATGTACTAAGCTCTGGAGAAGTGATAAATTGGAGAGTGATAATCAGCTCCTGTCATTTTTCAAACACAGCCTGTAACATGACAGTTAGGAGCTGATTGGCTGGAAGTTTATCACTATCTAATTGATCACTTTCCAGAGCTTAGTACATATCCCTCAATATCAGGGGCAGGACCGACACAGGGCGTATTTTAGCCCTGCTATGGCCCTGCCTAATTGTGTCTATGGGATTCAGCCGGCAGCACAAAACGACTTCTGTTAATGGTGCAAATCAGAGAATATTTATTAGATAAATAGGTCTCCTATAAAATATGACCACATTTGCCTATTGTCTTGACTTCCTCTCAAGGAGATCCCTCAGGAGGTACTGTACAAGGGACATTAATACATGATTTATATTTTCACATCCGCAAATGCCGCAAGTCGCCTCTTCATAGAGCCATAGTATTATTGTACGGTCTAGTTACTAAGCAGTGTTAGGAGACAGAGTGGAAAGTGATAAGGTGCCAGCCAATCAGATCCCAACTGTCATTTTTCAAACACAGCCTGTGAGATGACAGTTGGGAGCTGATTGGCTGGCACCTTATCACTTTTCACTTTGTCTCCTAACACTGCTTAGTAACTAGACCCTATTATGTACGTTATCAAAGCCCCACCCACTCAGTAAGTGACAGCTATCTACAAAGGTGTCCTGCTCTCCCTGGAGAACTCTATGAAATGTATTAGTCATTTTGGGAGAGTAGACAAGTACTGTATGAGTACAGTATCCCATTGTCTATGCACACGAGGCCAGGAAAAATCACCATGACAGTGACAACGCATCTCATTAATTCACGCGGAACGAATGGAAAAGTGCCTCAAGGGTAGTGATGTCAACGGTTCCATGGGGAATTTGAGGCAACATTCTCATGAATACTGGATCAGCTGACAAATACAGATGCGTCCACTCCACATACACCTATCTCCGAATCGCAGCAAATAGCCCCATTTGGCGCACCTTGAAAAATGCGACAAAGCTGCAGAAGGCGTCTTTTTCGCTTAGTGCAAAAGCACAAAGTTCACATACCCTGTACACCACTAGCGGATGTGCGTGCTATAGCAGTGCGAAAAAGTCGCTAACCTGAGAAAAAAGGTAAAAGACCGGGGACCGGTAGAACTAAGCAGCACCACGCAAGATCATACGAATTTATACGGCCACGATTGAGGCAGAAGTGTGAAAAAAAACGCTATGGGGTGTGAAAAGACAAAACTCGTCACACCAAGCGTAAAAAGCGCCATATGGCGCAAAACGCAAGGTGAATGAGGACACACCTGCAGCTGGTCCCACTGTGTGTAGGCTGCAGGTTCTCTTTAAGGAGACTGAAGCTAAAATAAAATTGAATAAGCGATATAAATACTATGCCAATATAATTATAGCTGGGCTGTTGCAATAATTACAGCACAAGCTTTTATTTAATGATGAAAGCTACCTCATATATACAGTATATACACGCTGTTATGCATTGCTGTGTATCGTTTAACCTCGGTTCAGTCTGCTTTGCATTTGTTTAAATAACAATTGGCCTTTTCCGAGCGGCACAGGAACACTGGGCGGAAGCATTACAGAGTGTTTCAGCTCAGCACTCTTCTGCTGCAAATTTAATAACCCGTTCATCAGTTAAAAAAAAAAAATATTGGCAACCAATCAATGGCTGGTTTAAAAGGCCACAGCAGGAACTTAATACTTACACAGATTATCTCGGAAACCTGATACAGCGTTACTGCTGAACATGCAGAAGAGGAGGGGTGCAGGTAAAGAGCACTCATTGTCCTCCGCGTTACAACGGTCTCAAATTCGAAATCACTTCCACCACACGTTGAACGGAACAATGACAGGAGATATGTATTAAAGAAGCCCATTTTTAGATTAATTTATTTATTTTTACTAAAAGAAAATCCGACTCAGAGAGTAGACAGATAAAAGTTTGCAACGAAATGAAATAATCCTACGGAGGCTTAGTTAGCAAATGTCTTTTCCATGTAATGCAGCGTCCCGCTGTGCAACGCGGAGCCCTCAGGCCGTTTAACGAAATCAAAGTGACGTTAACATAGAGCTACTTCACCAGATCCATGGCGGTAACTTTCATGGAACACCTGTCATTCCAAGCGGGGGTGCAGAAAAAAAACCCAAAATACCACAATCTAACATAAAATCAACCGTGCAATTGATACGGTTTGTGTTGACATTGTACAAGGCAGGCTGAGGACGGCCGGAAGCTCGCCAGGTGTGGTAGCACTGCAAGTCTCGATATGACACAGGATGTAAGGTGTAAGGTGGCTGGCATGCTGGGACTTGCAGTTCCACATCAGTGCAAGGTGAGCTGAGGGACACAGTTGGTGAGGTGCCATCAGGGCGGTATTCACAGCATCACCGGCGTCCATTTTGTGCACTTGACAAGTGGCTTTTTAACGCTAGCCAGAGCATAAAATAAGTCTATTAGACACTATTAAATCAAATGAACAAAGGTGGGTATAAGGTCTAAAGCAGTGGTGTCAAACTCGGGCCCTCCAGCTGCTGTGGGACTACATATCCCAGCATGCCCTGCCACAGTTTTAGCAAGCCCTAATAGCAAAACTCTGGCAGTGCATGCTGGGATGTGTAGTTCCATTGCAGCTGAAGGGCCCGATTTTGACACCACTGGTCTAAAGTAACGTAAGCGCCTACTCAAGGGTCCATGGCAACATCCACTGATGAGTTAGACTCTGTGCCTTTGTGCCAGGCAGCGTGACACCTACCTAGCGGCACCGATTGGTACACGGATGCCCAGAGACAGAGTATGCCATCTGACTAGGTAAACATAAAACTACTAGTAAATATAGGTAGAAGAAGTTCAGTATTCTTCTCCCAGAATCCTTTGTAATTGCGTAAAAATCTTCAGTCATGTTTTGTCTTAAATGCAAAATGGTATTTTGGCAAAAGCTGTATAAGGGAGTCCCCGAGTCAGTGTCGGACTGTTAGGGAGACCAGCCAGGTAATTATACGGATCCAGGATTTTGGGTCTACTGGGCCAGATAACTGTCTCCACTGCAGCTAATCAACCTTCATTAAGAGCAGAATAAAAACAACTGTACGTAAATGGTGCATTTGCATTTCCATGTGTTCTATTTGTGGGACAGCCACAAGCCCTTCCCATTGTTAGTAAGGGGTCTTAAGCTGGGTACACACCATACCGTGGTGCAACCCTGTGATGTACCTACTACCAACAGGGTTGGACTGGCCCACAGGGGTACAGGGGAATCCCCCGGTGGGCCCCACTACCTGTGGGCCCACCCCCTCCTCTAGGGATCAGGTTCAAGACTGTGCACTTGAACTATACATTATACATATGGGGGGTCATTCAGACCCACTCGCGAGCGGCTGTCCGCTCGCAAGTGGGTCGATGGTCCCCACTGCGCATGCGCACGACGGAGGGAGCTCTGTCATGCGCATGCGCGAGACCCGACGAGCGAAGGACTTTCCTTCGCTCGGAGTGTCTCATCAAAGGGGGCGTGCTGTCGATGGTGACTGACAGCACGCCCCCTTTGGTGGGCGTGCCGGGGGCATGCCTGCCAGACGGAGGCGTTCCCAAGGGAACGCCTACCGTCTGAAGCCGGCCCCACTGACATCACTAGTGATGTCAGTGGGAGGGATTTTGGCTCTGATAGAGCCAAAATCACTCCTGGCCTTGCGGTTGAAAAACCCAACCGCAGGCTTTTACTCGCAGTTCCATCATTCTGCACGCTCGTATATGCTGTGGGTGGTGACCCACAGCTATACGAGCGTCCAGGAGGACGCTCCATATTAATGGAGGTGGGCCCTGATTCAGAGCGAGCGCTCTGGTCAGAGTGTCCGGCTCTGAATCAGGGCCATGGTACATTATACTGCACAGGACTATGGTGTATTTTCTACAGTGCTGTTATTAATCTGGTACATTATCATGCATGCACTAGAAGTATTCACTGTATATATACATTTTTAAAAGCCCAGTCCATGCACTCTCTGTGGAGGCTGGCCACACCCCCTTTAGAGGCTGGCCACACCCCTAAATATGGGCCCCTATCACTGCATTTTCCCGGTGGGCCCTTCATTCCCCAGTCCGACACTGACTACCAATACATCGCATGTCCCGTATACACTGCACGATCCCGTGTACGACAGTGCGATGTGTTGTTACATGCCGAGTCTAACAGCACCACGTCGTTCATTGCATGGTCCCATCTGATGTGCAGAACTCCAACGACCGGGAACGGTGGAACGGGCGTACACACGATACGATGTGTACGATAGATATTGATCCGATCCGCATCTGAGCGATATATATTGTATGATACATCGTATAGTGTGTACCCAGCTTTAGACTGACAAGGCTGTCACAGTGATGGAGCTATTAAAGCCACAGCCACTGAAGTCAGAGTACGAGGCTGGAGCAGAGCACAGGCCGATATGCATAGAATGAAGAGACGCAACTTAACCAGGACTGAGCTGCAGTCTCTATTTTACAGTATTTGGTAACTCAATGCATCACTTTATGGCAAATGACTTGTGGAGGTGTCGCCCCACAGTAACCAATCAGATTTTGGCTATCATTTTATAGAATGTACTAAATAAATCATAGCTGGAATCTAATTGGTTCCTCCACTGGGTCCTCTCTAGAAGGCCAATTAATCTCCCCGTAATTAATTTGACTCCGACAAATAAAACTAAGTACTGTACTTATGTGAATGGTGGGAACTTTCTAAGTTCAACCGGTTACCGGAACTGTGAAATAATTACTCACTTTTTCCTCAAATTTGTATTGAATTATTTATTTTTAATAATGAAATAATCTATGCTGTGCTACATCGCCCTCTCCTCCACCGCCGCTCAGGTACTTCGGAATCCCTCCCTCAGTCATTCCAAGGTCACCTTCACAGCCAGCACGTCACCAGAGGTGTCGCCACAGGCTGGAGCTGTCCCTGGTGAGCGGTCTCGATGAATATTACAGAGGTGATGAGGGTGATGTACGGAGAAACAGTTACATCTTTTAATCCCTTGAGAATCTGAGTAAATGCTATTTAGAAAAATAATACATTTCTGTTTATCAAGAAATTATTTAAAGCTGCAGTATGTGATAGTTTGATTTATTGAGAATCTCAGAAGAAGTGGTATATTCATTATTTCAAATACACATTGGAGAAGGCTAAGGAGCAATAGATATGTAGTGTATGCTGGCCTCCAGGCTCCGTCCCATACTGCCCCTCCCTGGCTTGGCTCCTCCCCGCTTCACTTACAGTTACTCCTGTCCTCTCCTGGCTTCTCCCCACTACACTTACAGCTCCTCTTGTCCACTCCTGGCTCCTCCCCACTACACTTACCGCTCCTCTTGTCCACTCCTGGCTCCTCCCCACTACACTTACCGCTCCTCTTGTCCTCTCCTGGGTCCTCCCCGTAGCTCCTCCTGTCCTCTCCTCCTCTCCTGGCTCCTCCCCACTACACTTACAGCTCCTCCTGTTCTTTCCTGGCTCCTCCCCGCTACACTTACAGCTCCTCCCATCCTCTCCTAGCTCCTCCCCGCTACACTTACAGCTCCTCTTGTCCACTCCTGGCTCCTCCCCACTACACTTACCGCTCCTCCTGTCCTCTCCTGGGACCTCCCTGCTACACTTACAGCTCCTCCTGTCCTCTCCTCCTCTCCTGGCTCCTCCCTGCTACACTTACAGCTCCTCCCGTCCTCTCCTAGCTCCTCCCCGCTACACTTACAGCTCCTCCTGTCCTCGCCTGGAGATCTGACCCATCCTCATTGCTGCAGTGGAAGCAGTTTATGGAGAGAGTGGGGCCACACAAGCCTCTAGCTGTGCATGACGAAGACAGGATAATCCACAAGTCATCATATAGATACCGTCCAACTGTCCTGATTTATGTGGGGCAGTCCTGATTTCAGGGCCCTGTCCCAGCATCCAGATCATGATGTCATCTCCAAGCATCGGCAGGCCAGTTCCACTGCACGTCACCGACCTGGGAATAATCCGGGTTGGCGCCGCAGTCTGGAGGGGGTATGTCCCGGGTCTGTCCCAGTTTGGAGCCTTGTTCCAAATACCGTGTCAGAACCGGGACATTATTGTAATGTATATCTCCTGATATACTCTGTGCTGCTGAGGTACTTGCACACCTCTAGTAAAAGCACTGTTTCTCATTGAATGTATCTGGATGAAGGGTTTTCAGATGACTTTTCATCCCGTTATTTTCTTGTGTCAGAACTTCAGCATCAGCCTATTAAGCATCTCACAGCTGTCCTACAAACACTGGCTGGAATAACTCCACTCTTCAAAGCCTTCGTGTGAAGAACATTTTCCAACCGAACCCTTTCCTTAACGAATTGCTTCTGTCAAGTTACCTCTTTTGAACTGTGATGCCACTCACTGTGAGAACTTCTCATGTGTTGAACAACATCTGTCATTAAAAATTTTTTTTGGGAAATGTTGTGTAAAATGAAAATATATTTGAACACTGCAATGCAATTATCTGAGGTCTGGCGATGTTTAATGTGGATTTGTATGCATCGCTGCCGGCCTGCCGGGTGCAGCTTGTGTCATTTACTGTGTCCGTGGACTTTTCTGTGTTCGCCACGAATGCTTGTGTGTACAGTGCATGCGTTCTTCATAGGGATTAATGATCCCTATTTTAAGTCAGATTTATTAGCAGAGATGGCGGTGACAGCAGGTGAAAAACTGTTACAATAGTGCATATTCTGAAATTGCTGGGAGCAGGTGTTGGTGGCATAGTTTTATTATATATCAGGTAGTACAACCGGCAGCCCCCAGCCTCTCCCTGATCTCACTGCTGTTAGGTGACACCATCCGGGGGGGTGACAACGTAGAGCAGTTCCTCTATTTTGGTGTCTCCACCTTGGGTGGTGTCACCCGATGCGGACTTCGCCCCCCACTGGTATAGAATGCTTGAGGGCATACAGTAGGACACTGTAGGGTTATTTGTTAGTGAGAGTCTCTTGGTCTGACCTGTCCTCATGGACTCTGGGGGATGAAAGACGTGTGGAGACACAGCACATGTGCAGTAGCGCCTGTCAGAGGTCAGACCTCCCTTAGCTGAGCCCTGGCAGGTCCTAGTGACCGCCGGCTCACTCCTACTGTATCTATACAGTGCTGGAGGGAGGCAGTGTAGGAGCACACTGCTTCCAACAAGATTAACCATACATCAGAAGAACGCACATTAGTGCAGTACATCAATAAGCTGAAGTCTTTAAATTAAGTAATAGAAGTAAAATTCCCAGCATGCTCGGCCCAGTTCGTGTTCCAACCAATAAAAAGTATCCAATGGGCAATTCATGGGCGTATTGAGAGAGGAAGGGGCCCGTGTGCAGTCTCCGTCCGGGGCCACCTCCTTTCTGCCTGGCAGCCGGCAGCCCACGGAGCGCAGCAGTAGACTCTGGGCACTGGTAGACTTTAGTGCTGTGCCAAAGTCTACTGTGCATGTCCAGGTCACCGGGAAAATGGCACGGTAACCATTTTCCTGGTGATTTCCCTAATGCGCAAAACACTTGGAAAATGGCCGCCACCGCGCCATTTTGCTGGTGATTTGTGCAGTGCTGCTACCGCTGACGTGGGACTCTGGAGAGATAAGTATTGAAGAAATGGGTGCAGGGTCTGCGGTGTGGGCCCCCCTGGACCCAGGGGCCCTTGTGCACCACACATGCTGCACCCATTAAAAACACGAAACTGGGACACTTGCATTGCTATTTAATGAGTTAGGGGTGATTCATTAAGCTAAGTGGGCACGTCACACCTGCGGAAACACCAGTCTCTACATACTTTAAGTGACGGAACCAATCACCAATAGGGCCCACTATAGCCGCTGAATATTCAAGGAACTCCAAAAATGTAAACTTGTCAGAAAGATGTATAAGGCGAAAGCCTATTGCCTGCCAAACACAGGGACCCAAATATACACACAGAATGCATTTATGTGTTAAGCTGCATACGATTTTAGTAAACGATTTTCGCTCATTTTTTCAAGGGAACTACAAACGATTTTTGCATATTCCCTTGCTGAAAATCGTTGAGTTGGTCAGTCTGACTGAACTACAAACGTGAACGCGCATGAACGATAATCGTTCATCGTTTTAACCCAGAAAGTGAACGATTTTTTCAACGATTGAACGATAAACAATACCGTTAATCGTTCAAAAAATCGTTGTCTATGTATGCACCTTTATATACACCATATACAGACAGCCTGCAGGTAATTTGATACAATATTTTCAATCATTTTGTTGCTCAAACAAAGTTTGTGTACATACATGAAATTCAGTTATGTTTCATATATACCTTATACTGACAGTATATACAATAATTTGTGCCTTAGATAAAGTTTGCGTACATTGAACCATCAAGAATCAAAGGTTTCCTTATCTCAGTCAAGCCAAAAAAACTCAGTATTTCGGGAATATTTGGATATGGGAGACTCAACCTGTATATAACACTTTTGTCCTGAATCGAAACTAAACTATGAAAACCCAGCAAAGCAATAAACAGATAAATGCATCTTGGTAAATTGTACAGTACAAACACGGTGCAGCAGTAAAGTATAGATTGTGTAACTAGATAGGAAAGAAGAGGTAATATTACCCTGAAAGGTATTATTGGAGAGATAATGATGGATGTGGAGTCACCTTTTCTATCACAGGATCGGGGATGTCAGTCACTGACAGATCTTACGGAGGGTATGTGCTGGGACTTGCCCATGAGCTTGGCATAAAAGAGAATTTACTACAGGTTAAGGGGCCTATTCATCAACACTAAAATAACGTTTTTCTGCGAAAAATACGAAATTTTCCTGGAATAAATTGTAGGACCCCCTAAAAATTGCAGAAGAGCACTTAGGTTATTTTTTTCGTTTTTTTTAGTGGTCTAGTCAAATTTGGGGTACATGAAAATGGGTACTAGCATATTTTTAAGTCCCTGACCGGCGTCGGTATTCTGGCACCGGTAATGTAAGCATCGGCATCCCGGCCACTGGAATGCTGAACCCGTTCCCCAGGACCAGGAAGCAGCGTGGTAGCTTTACGCTATCACACCGCCAGGATGTGCTCTTATTGGCGCCCGTCTCCTGGTTAGGTGGCTTCTAAAAAATTTGTGTGACAATATTACTTTTTTTACATTGTGAATTTGGGCCAAAAATATTTATCACCTCCGCACTATAAAAGCACATTGTGACAAATCTGCTCCTTAAACTGTATTAATAGAATTTTATGTCTCCATCTGTACTACTTTAGCCTTGTGCCAGTTTTGATGCACTTGACACACTGTACATAATAAGAGAAAAGTCCATTTGCGCTAATAAGACACTATTTATTATAAAAAAAAATATATATTAATCAGGGGGTCTGATGTTCACTAAACAACACATATAAATCTATTAATATATTTTATATGCAATGTATATTTATTCAGACTAGAATATGACTAGCCATAATGTAAACATTAATATTTAGACATATAACACATACATAAATACCAACAAAAGCTGCATATAAAAAGACATACAACCATCGCGGCCATCAGGCTTGCGACGAGACCCTTGTGGTAGGGTCTCGTTGCCGCAGGCCCTGGAGTGATTTTGGCTCTATCAGAGCCGAAAGCACTCCCACTGACATCACTTGTGATGTCAGTGGGGCCGGCCCCAGACGGTAGGCGTCGTTCCCATGGGAACGCCTCCGTCTGGCCAGCCACGCTCCCGGCCCGCCCACCAAAGGTGGCGTGCTGTCACTCAACATCGACAGCACGCCCCCTTTGTAGCGAGACCCATAGCGACGGCTTGCCCGTCGCTATCCGGGTCTCGCGCATACGCCCGACGGAGCCGCCTCATGCGCACTGGGCTAACATCGACCCGCTTGCGAGCGCTCAGCGCTCGCGAGCGGGTCTGAATTAGGCCCAGAGTGAGAATTCTCTCTCAACTGATCATCTTGGTGACACCATGCTGCACTGCAGGGGGGGCAGATATAAAATGTGCAGATAGATTTAGATTTGGGAAGGAAGTGTCCAAACTGACTTCTAAATTGTAGAGTAATAATAAAGCTGTGCAGTATTTGTGGGCTACATGCAAAAGCAGCCAGTATTTACCCTACATGCAAAACAAAAAGTATGTATTTACACCCCTTGCATTGCAACATGGTTTGTCCAGGTACACAGTTAAGTGCTATCTCTCTCTCTATTCCCAACTTTGAATCAGGTCCTCTGTCCATATATTCATAAGATATCGCTCCTGTGTTTTTAAGCCACAGATAAAAATGCAAATGGAAACATGAAAGCTTGTATAATCTCCACTAATGTTAGTAATCAGCACTCAGTATGCTGTGCGGGAATAGGCAGTCCTGAACACCCCCCGTGCTGTAAAGAGAGGTGCAGTGGCTGCAATTGCACGCCGCCCGCAGGAGTCCGTTTGGACCACAGATGCTGACGCTGGAGGAAGACCCCAGTAGTCTGTATATTCCAGATGGTATGGAGGATTCCCCAAGTGGACAGCGACAACAATAAAAAGTATATGGCAACCAGTCCCAGTTATGGCAAAGTAGGGAATGCACTAAGAAATCAGTTGTCCAGTCGTGCTTGTGAAAACACATTTACACCATCACAAAATATGATGTAACAATGACATACAAAGAGAAAAGTCTATTTGCGCTAATAAGACACTATTTATTATAAAAAAAATAATAATGATCAGGGGGTCTGAAGCTGGGATGCACTAAAGGAAAAATGTGGTATAAACCCTGTTTTCGTGGTTTTAACAGCATTTCCATATGTACTAAGCCCCAGCCGCACTTTTATCTTTGCAGAGGGTAACGCCAGAAAAACCTGGCGTTACCCTATAGAAGCCTATGGGCTTCTTACCACACCCCGCTCCTGATGCTTCTCCACCGCCTCACCGCCACCCAGCGCTGGCCCCCACTCACCTGCTCTCCGTGGTCACTGGCCCGTGCTCCTCCTGGCTCCCTCGCCTCCTTCTCCTCCTAATCTTCCGGGTGCAGGGAGGAGGAGGAGGAGCCCGGGACTTCCTGCACATGTGACCAGCAGGAAGCTCCCGGGGCTCGGAGGGGGTGGGGTCCCACGGAGACCCCCTCACCCGGCGTCAGCTGCTTCGCAAACGGCAGCTCTTATCGCAAGCGCTGTCCTTTGCGATACTAATTGCATATGTTAGTACATACAGTATGCGATTAGTAAGGTTGCAGTGACTGGCGGAATGGTCACCACAACCTTAGTACATCCCGGCCTGAGTAACAAACCCCTCTTCATTGACGGTCAAAGATTTGTGACCTAGAATGAATCATATTTTGGTCATTAGACTGAAAAAATATATAGATATTAGGGCTGTGCACCGGCCCCTTTTCGTGTTTTGTGTTTTGGTTTTGGATCTGGATCTTTCTTCGTGTTTTGGATCTGGATTGGTTTTGCCAAAACCACCCTTCCGTGTTTTGGGTTCTGGGTTTTGTGTTTTGGATCTGTATTTTTTTTTAAAAAAGCATAAAAACAGCTAAAATCACAGAATGTGTTGGTTTTTCTGCTCCTATGCTATTATTAACCTCAATAACCTTAATTTCCACTAATTTCCAGTCTATTCTGAACACCTCACACCTCACAATAGTGTTTTTATGTCCAAAAGGTTGCACCGAGGTAGCTGGATGACTATGCTAAGCGACACAAGTGGGCGGCACAAACACGTGACCCATCTAGGAGTGACACTGCAGTGGCAGACAGGATGGCAGTTTGAAAAACTAGGCACCAAACTGTACATAATGCAAAGAAAAAAAAGAGGTGCAAGATGGAATTGTCCTTGGGCCCTCCTACCCACCCTTATGTTGTATAAACAGGACATGCACACTTTAACAAAGCAATCATTTCAGCGCCAGGGTCTGCCACACGACTGTGGCTGAAATGATTGGTTCGTTTGGGCCCCCACAAAACAAGCTGGCAATTAATCTGTTCCTGCACAAACTGGCTCTACGGAGGCAAGATGTCGTCCTCATCCTCCTCATCCACCGATTCCTCACCCTCTTCAGTGTTGTGTACATCCTCATCCTCACAGAGTATTAACTCGTCCCCACTGGAATCCACCACCACAGGTCCCTCTGTATGTTCTGGAGGCTGGTCTCCCTGGAAGAGTTGATAATTAATTTTGATGAACATCATCTTCTCCACATTCTGTGGAAGCAACCTCCTACGCCTTTCGCTGACAAGGTTCCCGGCTGCACTAAACACTCTTTCGGAGTACACACTGGAGGGGGGGCAACTCAGGTAAAATAGAGCCAGTTTGTACAGGGGCCTCCAAATTGCCTCTTTTTCCTGCCAGTACAGGTATGGACTGTCTGACATGCCTACTTGGATGCTGTCACCGATGTAATCCTCCACCATTCTGTCAATGGTGACAGTATCATATGTAGTGACAGTAGACATGTCAGAAATTGTTGCCAGGTCCTTCAGTCCAGACCAGATGTCCAAACTTGGTCCTGCCTGCCCTGCATCACCGCCAGCGGGTTGCTTAGGATAGCTAAGTTTTTTCCTGGCAGCCCCAGTTGCGGGAGAAAATGAAGAAGGAGCTGTTGACGTGTCACGTTCCGCTTCAGCTGACAGTGTGTTCACCAGCAGGTCTTTGCACCTCTGCAGGCTTGTGTCGGCCGGAAAGAGAGACACCACAAAGGCTTTAAACCTAGGATCGAGCACGGTGGCCAAAATGTAGTGGTCTGATTTCAACAGATTGACCACCCTGGAATCCTGGCAAAGCGAATGAAGGGCTTCATCCACAAGTCCCACATGCCGAGCAGAATCGCTCCGTCTTAGCTCCTCCTTCACTTTCTCCAGCTGCTTCTGCAAAAGCCTGATGAGGGGAATGACCTGACTCAAGCTGGCAGTGTCTGAACTGACTTCACGTGTGGCAAGTTCGAAGGGCTGGAGAACCTTGCACAACACGGAAATCATTCTCCACTGCGCTTGAGTCAGGTGCATACCCCCTCCTTTGCCTATGTCATAGGTGGATGTATAGGCTTGTATGGCCTTTTGCTGCTCCTCCATCCTCTGAAGCATATAGAGGATTGAGTTCCACCGCGTCACAACCTCTTGCTTCAGGTGATGGCGGGGCAGGTTCAAGAGTGTTTGCTGGCGCTCCAGTCTTCGGCACGCAGTCGCTGAATGGCGAAAGTGGACAGAAATTTTTCGGGCCACCCAAAGCGTCTCCTGGACGCCCAAATTCTGCACCACCAAGTTTATTGTGTGAGCAAAACATGGGACGTGCTGGAATTTGCCCAGATGTAATGCCCGCACAATATTGGTGGCGTTGTCAGATATCACAAATCCCCAGGAGAGTCTAAGTGGGGTAAGCCACTGGGCGATGATTTCCCTCAGTTTCTCTAAGAGGTTGTCGGCGGTGTGCCTCTTACTGAAACCGGTGATACACAGCATAGCCTGCCTTGGAACGAGCTGGCATTTCTGAGATGCTGCTACTGGTGACGCTGCTGCTGTTGCTGCGTAAGGTGATACATCTACCCAGTGGGCTGTCACAGTCATATAGTCCTTAGTCTGCCCTGTTCCACTTGTCCACATGTCCGTGGTTAAGTGGACATTGGGTACAACGGCATTTTTCAGGACACTGAGGACACTTTTTCTGATGTTTCTGTACAGTCTCGGTATCGCCTGCCTAGTGAAGTGGAATCTAGACGGGATTTGGAACCGGGGACACACTACCTCCATCAATTGTCTAAATCCCACTGCACTAATGGCGGATACCGGACGCACGTCTAACACCAACATAGCAGTCAAGGCCTCAGTTATACGTTTTGCTTCAGGATGAATGCTGTCGTACTTTATCCTCCTCGCTAAGGACTGTTGGAGGGTCAATTGTTTAGTAAAAGTAGTGGTGTTCCTACTTCCTCTCTGGGATGATGAACGACTCTCAGCAGCAGCAACAACAGCAGCGGCAGCAGGAGGCGTAGCAATGCAGGATCCTCCGGAGGAATCCGGGATAGGAGAGTCAGTCATGCCAGTGACATGGCCTGCAGGACTACTTCCGATCCTGACTAAGGAGGAAATTGACGAGGAGGGAGTTGACGGTGTGGTTTGCAGGCGCTTGGATACAACAGGACAACAGGATTTAGGTGTCCCTGGACTGCTTACGGTCTTAGCCAAAGTTTCTGAACTTGACAGTAACTTATTATGAACACACTGCAGGTGCCGTATAAGGGAGGATGTTCCTAGGTGGTTAACGTCCCTACCCCTACTTATTCCACCTTTACATATGGTACATATGGCAAGACAGTTGTTGTCCGGATTTGGATAGAAATATTGCCAGACCAAAGAGGTGGAATGTTTGGTCTTCTGCCCAGGCATGACCATGATGGGCTTTTTCATCCCACGGACAACAACTGTCTCCCCCGGAGCCTGATTTAAACAAACCACATCACCATCAGAATCCTCCTCGCCAACTTCCTCCTCAGCGCCAGCTACACCAGTATCCTCATCCTGTTGTACTTCAACAGTGACATCTTCAATTTGCATATCAGCAAGTGGACTGTGGGTGCTCCTTTCAGCACTTGCAGGGGGCGTGCAAATGGTGGAAAGAGCCACCTCTTCCCGTCCAGTGCTGGGAAGGTCAGGCATCGCAACCGCCACCACACTTGGACTCTCCTTGGGGATTTGTGATATCTTCTTAGAACGCACAGTTCTTCGCTGTGCTTTTGCCAGCTTAACTCGTTTGATTTTTTTAGTGGGAGGAGGGCTTCCATCGTCATGTGAAGCTGAACCACTAGTCATGAACATAGGGAAAGACCTTAGCCGTTCCTTGCCACTCCGTGTCATAAATGGCATATTGGCAAGTTTACATTTCTCTTCAGATGATTTAAATGTTTTTTTTAAGGTCATTTTCCTGAACTTTGTCATTTGGGATTGTATGTGGCTTCTACTATGACATTGGGCATCGGCCTTGGCAGAAGACGTTGATGGCATGTTATCGTCTATGTCATGACTAGTGGCAGCAGCTCCAGCACTAAGAGGAAGTGGTGCTTGATCTTTCTCTATTTTATTTTTATCGGAGAAAGTTTGGTCCTCCATTTATGTTATATCGATTTGATATATACGTGCGGCTAAGGCGCACACAAACACAGAAAATATTTTTTTATTTTTGCTGGAGAGTACTTTGTGGGTTACACCACCCTTTAAGAAATGAGCCAGCCGGCTCTTTACTTATGGGACACAGGCGCACGCTTGGCGCTGCTCCTTTGTTGATGCACGTGCGGCTACTGCGCACACAATTCACAAACAGAAAATATTTTTTTATTTGGTTTGGAGTGTACTTTGGAGGTAACAGCACCCTGTAACGGTCAAGCCAGCCGGCCCTTTACTTATGACACAGGCGCACGCTTGGCACTACTTTGTTGATGCACGTGCGGCTACTGCGCACACAATTCACAAACACAGAAAATATTTTGTTATTTGGTTTGGAGTGTACTTTGGGGGTTACAGCACCCTTTAACGGTCAAGCCAGCCGGCCCTTTACTTATGACACAGGCGCACGCTTGGCACTACTTTGTTGATGCACGTGCTGCTACTGCGCACACAATTCACAAACACAGAAAATATTTTTTTATTTGGTTTGGAGTGTACTTTGGGGGTTACAGCACCCTTTAACGGTCAAGCCAGCCGGCCCTTTACTTATGACACAGGCGCACGCTTGGCACTACTTTGTTGATGCACGCGCGGCTACTGCGCACACAATTCACAAACACAGAAAATATTTTGTTATTTGGTTTGGAGTGTACTTTGGGGGTTACAGCACCCTTTAACGGTCAAGCCAGCCGGCCCTTTACTTATGACACAGGCGCACGCTTGGCACTACTTTGTTGATCCACGTGCGGCTACTGCGCACACAATTCACAAACACAGAAAATATTTGTTATTTGGTTTGGAGTGTACTTTGAGATTACAGCACCCTTTAACGGTCAAGCCAGCCGGCCCTTTACTTATGACACAGGCGCACGCTTGGCACTACTTTGTTGATGCACACAATTCACAAACACAGAAAATATTTTTTTATTTGGTTTGGAGTGTACTTTGGGGGTTACAGCACCCTTTAACGGTCAAGCCAGCCGGCCCTTTACTTATGACACAGGCGCACGCTTGGCACTACTTTGTTGATGCACGTGCTGCTACTGCGCACACAATTCACAAACACAGAAAAAATATGTATTTTTTTAGCACTTTGGCACCCCTGACGGACAGAGCACCTCCTGGACAACACTACAGCACCCCTTTAGGACTGGGACACTGCACAGGACTTTGGAGTGGACACCTGACTGCACAACACAGTCCAGCCAGCCCCTATGGACTTTGAAGTAGTGGACATAGCCCCTATGGACAACAGCAGCACAGCACAGCACAGCACAGCACAACACTACTCTGCACTACACTACACTACACAGCCCAGCCAGCCCTAACTCCCACCCTCCCTCTTCACTGTCCACAGCCGAGTGAGAAAATGGCGCCGACGCGGGTACCTTATATAGGATCCAAAACCCGCGAGACCCAGAAGGCGGGATGATGACGTTTTGTCTCGATTTCAGATCCGGGAAAAGTCGAGCCTGACTCGGATCGGGGGGGTTCGGATTTCAGAAATCCGAACCCGCTCACCCCTAATAGATATATACATATATCCTTATATTTCATTAGCGCCTAATCTCTTGTTTTTGTAATTTACACTGTATATAACACCATGGCATACTGTCACTTCCATAAGTGACCAGTGTGACATAACCATACATGCCTACTCTCCCGGGAATCGCGGGATGCTCCCGATTTTTCGGGTAACCCCCCGCGATCCCGGAAGAGTAGGCATATCTCCCGCATCCGCCCACTTCCTAGTGAAGTGGGCGGGATGGGGAGATTTTACCTGAAATTATCGGGTCAGTCGGGAAGGGGCGGGGCTAAGTTAGGCAAATCGCGTCATTTAGCCCCGCCCCCTCACGGACCCGCGAAATACAGGGGTGTTCTGTAAAGGGGGCGGGCCTAATGCCATCTATCATCTGGCCCCACCCCCCGAAGAGGAGAGCAGCAGGTCCCCTCCTGCTGCTCCCGGAAAGCTGCCCAGCAATGTAGGTAAGTATGGACATAACACCTGCGATCTTTTGCACAGTGCTTGACTATCTTAATTTTCCACAGTTTTTTTTTTTGTCTGAAGCCTGACTTGCGCCTGGTAGTCTAGGAGACAGAGACGGGAGAAGGACTGGACGCGTAATCGCAGGAAGTGGCCATGACTGTGACTGCAGTGGGCATACAGTAGTAACAAAAGTATAGTAAGGGCGTGTTCTGTGCGTATAGTCTCAAGCTAAGTCAAACACGGCCACTGATAAGACCCGCACGCTGCCTCCTGAGGGGGCCTCATTTGTGTCAGCTGTGACCCTGGAGTACGTGTAAAAGTTGATAGCGATGACTGCATCCCATTAATCAATTCAAATACATGTAACAACAGAAGCTGCTCTTATAAAGTAACTTTACACGGAAAGGAGCAATCGTTTTAATGAAATGAAGACTGAGTCATGCACAGCTGGGGAAGGGGAAGGGGAAGACGGCACATTGATAAGTGATGAATTTAAAAAAGTGAAACTAAATATTTGTGTCTGGTCTGCGGAACAATTCAGAATCGCAGCTGGAGATTTGTGGATGCGGCTGACTGTGAATAAGAGATGTGACTTTTTAAAAAAGGGCTCCATTTAAATCCCTTTACATATCGCGTCTCGATATGTACCAAAGGGTTTTATCTAACTTCAAATTGCAAGCGCTAATAGCCAGGTAGAAGAGAAGGGCGGCGTCACTCATGTTCGAGGTGACTGTGCGGCAGGGAGTTCATCGGCGGAGTCTTAGGGGTCAGTTATTCAAATTA
The DNA here is from genome assembly GCA_031769625.1 of Taudactylus pleione. NCBI lineage: Eukaryota > Metazoa > Chordata > Amphibia > Anura > Myobatrachidae > Taudactylus > Taudactylus pleione. The sequence goes on along the minus strand of JAUIMM010000244.1, from coordinate 5,111,445 downwards.
AGACCGTGTATCCAGCATGTGCTGTTCAAACATACCATGCAGGATTCATTCACCGCCATAACAGTGAGATAAAGTAGAGAAGTTTCCTATAGCAACCAAGCAGCTTCTGATTGTCATTTTATAGACTGTGCTAGATAGATGCTAGCTCAGAAATTGGTTGCTATAGGCAACTTCACATCATCCTCTCTCAAAGGTTGGATACTGTTGCAGACTAAAGGTGCCCACACACATACCGACTTGCTCCCAATCAGCCAATGTACACGATTTCCCCTGAACTCTCCCCAGGCAGTCGTGGTCACGATTTGGAGTTAAAAATGTCCAATCTGACTTAAGATCTATCGTGCAGCCAGTGCATTGTATCCCAGATTGGCTAATCTGCCCTACAGCACGGCAGATCTGAAGATGCGATGTACGACGAGCGGGGACGCGCATCGGCATCGTGATCAAGTGTAGAAACTCACGATTTGGCCATTTTTTACATGATCTGTTGTCACGATTCGTCGAAATCGGCCAAATTGGATGAAAAGTTGGTATGTGTGTGGGCACCTTAACTTAGAATAAGGCCCAATATTTTACAAGCATGTATATAAAAAACAAACAAACCCTTATTGCACAAATCGCAGGTTACTCCACGCCCTCATTATCATGCTTTCATTCATTTAATTAATATACCAATGCACAACACTGATTGGTTGTGATGAAGTTCCTCTTATATACACGGATATAGAGATTTGTCTCCAGAAATGCAGTATTTGGAGATCGGCATCACATGAAATTTGCAGAAATGTGCGATTCATTTATTGGGGTTAGTGCAGGTTTATGAGCACAATGTTATCCTAACAACAGGATGTCTCTGTAGCATGCAGTACTTCTGTATAGCTGTATTAATAAAACATATATTCCTGCGGCCTGGCGTGTACAGGAGAGAATCCATGCACCCTCAGTAATGTGCTCTGTACTGTAATATAACTGTACAAATCAATACTGTTATAGCCTCAGATCAATAAGCTAGCATTTTACACTTATCTATATCATGTATAGTGTTATTTAATTATAGTTTGGATGGTTCTTGGTATGCGGACTCCGACAATACAGTGAACACAACACAACCGTACAGGGGGTCCCAATTTCTGTATGACAGGTCATGTGACCCAGACTAGAAATCAAACAGGTAACAGGTTCATATATCCACGGCAAAATCGAATAGGGGAAAAGAACTGTACCTATAGGAAGTGGATAGTTACCTCTAGGACTAGGCCCTGACCTCTTGGCTTGTTCCCTATGAGTGAATGCATTCTTAGCGGCTTTCCTGATGGTTTGCATTCCGCTGATTTACTAAAGCCCAAACGGGCGGTAAACCCACCAGAAAGAAATTCACACTTTAGAATTCAGTTGAACATGGGCGCACCAGTGATGTTTTTGTACAGAAATCTGCCCCCCCCCCCAAAGGTGGGGGATCACAATGCATTGATAATGAGGGCAACCATTATGTGCCGCTTAGTAATTTTTCCCTAGGACTAAAAAAGCAGCATTAAAAGATGTTACCTACAGCAGCAGCATGGGGGTGTGGGGTGGGGGCATCGCATCATAGGGGACGTGCTCCAGCGTCAGGTTTGCATTCTCGTAACGCTGGGGGCTTGCCCAGTGCTTCATGAGTTACTATGATACACCCTATACTCTACTGTATGATACCCCCTACACTCTACTGTGAGAAAGCTTTCCCCTAAGCCGCATACACTTCTATTACAGTGACACAGGGTGGGAATGGCTTCCACGTTACTCTGTCTTATTATCTGTAAGATTGCTGCGTTTTGAAGAAAAAACTGTTCTCTATGTGGCGATTGGTCAGTTGCGGTGGAAAAATAATATCACTCAGTGGGCGGAATTCAATTTTTTCCAGCCCCTATCGCGCCCGACGGAGCTATTCTATTCTTGCTCCTGTCGGGCGCGATCAGCTGCCAAGCGCTACATTTCAGCTCGCAGCCCCTGGGGGATGAGAGCTGAAATGTGCGAAAAGTGACATGTTTGGACGCCCAAACATCACTTTTCGTGATCGCGCCCAGCACTTTGGTCGGGTTTAGCTGCTTTACGCGGCTAAACCTGACCTCTATGGGCGCGATCAGCGTGAAAAGCTGGCACAATTGAATAGCGGCCCGCGATCTCCTGTCACTTTAGACGGGAGATGCGGGCCGCGAAATCAATTGAATTCCGCCCAATGAACTACTATTTTACAAATTGTTAACCCTTGTGCTACGGGAAAACCGGGCATTTAGGGGCCTATCCATTAGCAGATAAATCTGACCAATGAACGATATATCGTTCAGTCGTTCAATTTATCTGTCATGGATAGGCCCTGAACGATGACAGAGGCGCACTCCTGCGGCCGACAAATTGTGTCTTTCGTCTCTCCAACATGTTGGTCAATTATCGCATATCGCTGCCAGATATTAGAAATATCTGTCAGTTTATAAGCGGTAAACGACGAACGATATTTTTTATGAAAATTAATAGAAACATAACAAAAAATCCACTCCCTGAATGATGTCATGCAATATCGTTGGTCGTTCGTAAAAATATATCTGTCACCGCGGCCCCAGAAATTTTCAGGGGATAAATCTTTTGTCATTGTAGAGAAAGATCTGCTAATGGATAGACCCCTTTAATCTGATTATCTTGTGTATATATAGTAGAATGTGACCTTGCTGTAAACTACACTGTTGCTTATTCTTTGATTTACGGTACAAGCAGCATTTCAGAGTCATTGTAGTGGCCCATATACTAATGATGCGATCTAGGCGCAATATCAGCTCCCATGATCCTGTTGCAGGATGCGATCATAGCGCCCGAATGTAACATATTGCACCCGCAGGGACAGGGGCTCCAAAAGGAACCTGTTCCTGCCATGTGCTGGGAGTAATGTGACTGCATCAGCTGTCTCTTCACTCTGTTCTACTGACCACACATGCGCGGCGACCATTGCCGGGGAAGGGTTCCCATGGGAGCCTCTCCCGGCTAGTATTGCGATGTGTAGCCCATAGGCTACAGTGGCTTGCGCCACTTTCAGATTCGCATTCCGGAACTTGGTAAATCTGAAACTTGTGGCTACTGGCGGAAATATTTCATACAGTCAGGGGAAGGTAAGGCAGGAGACATATCTCATACGGTCAGGGGAATGTAAGGCAGGTGATATATCTCATACAGTCAGGGGAAGGTAAGGCAGGTGACATATCTCATACGGTCAGGGGAATGTAAGGCAGGAGATATATCTCATACGGTCAGGGGAATGTAAGGCAGGTGATATATCTCATACAGTCAGGGAAAGGTAAGGCAGGTGATATATCTCATACAGTCAGGGGAATATAAGGCAGGTGACATATCTCATACAGTCAGGGGAATGTAAGGCAGGTGACATATCTCATACAGTCAGGGGAAGGTAAGGCAGGAGACATATCTCATAAGGTCAGGGGAATGTAAGGCAGGTGATATATCTCATACAGTCAGGGGAATGTAAGGCAGGTGACATATCTCATACAGTCAGGGGAAGGTAAGGCAGGAGACATATCTCATAAGGTCAGGGGAATGTAAGGCAGGTGATATATCTCATACGGTCAGGGGAAGGTAATGCAGGTGATATATCTCATGCAGTCAGGGGAATGTAAGGCAGGTGATATATCTCATAGGGTCAGGGGAATGTAAGGCAGGTGACATATGTCATACGTTCAGGGGAAGGTAAGGCAGATGACAAATCTCATACATTCAGGGGAAGGTAAGGCAGGTGACATCTCATACAGTCAGGGGAAGGTAAGGCAGGTGACATATCTCATACAGTCAGGTGTCGGTAAGTCAGGTGACATATCTCATACAGTCAGGTGTCGGTAAGGCAGGTGACATATCTCATACAGTCAGGGGAAGGTAAGGCAGGTGATATATCTTATACAGTCAGGGGAATGTAAGGCAGGTGACATATCTCATACAGTCAGGGGAAGGTAAGGCAGGTGACATACCTCATACAGTCAGGGGAAGGTAAGGCAGGTGACATACCTCATACAGTCAGGGGAAGGTAAGGCAGGTGACATCTCATACAGTCAGGGGAAATAAGGCAGGTGACATATCTCATACAGTCTGGGGAATGTAAGGCAGGTGACATATCTCATACGGTCAGGGGAAGGTAAGGCAGGTCACATCTCATACGGTCCGGGGAAGGTAAGGCAGGTGACATATCTCATACAGTCAGGGGAATGTAAGGCAGGTGACATATCTCATACAGTCAGGGGAAGGTAAGGCAGGTCACATCTCATATGGTCAGGGGAAGGTAAGGCAGGTGATATATCTCATACAGTCAGGGGAATGTAAGGCAGGTGACATATCTCATACAGTCATGGGAAGGTAAGGCAGGAGACATCTCATACGGTCAGGGGAATGTAAGGCAGGTGATATATCTCATACAGTCAGGGGAATGTAAGGCAGGTGACATATGTCATACAGTCAGGGGAAGGTAAGGCAGGTGATATATCTCATACAGTCAGGGGAAGGTAAGGCAGGAGACATATCTCATACGGTCAGGGGAATGTAAGGCAGGTGACATATCTTATACGGTCAGGGGAAGGTAAGGCAGATGACAAATCTCATACAGTCGGGGAAGGTAAGGCAGGTGACATATCTCATACAGTCAGGGGAAGGTAAGGCAGGTGACATACTTCATACAGTCAGGGGAATGTAAGGCAGGTGATATATCTCATACGGTCAGGGGAATGTAAGGCAGGTGACATATCTCATACAGTCAGGGGAAGGTAAGGCAGATGACAAATCTCATATATTCAGGGGAAGGTAAGGCAGGTGACATATCTCATACAGTCAGGGGAATGTAAGGCAGGTGACATACTTCATACAGTCAGGGGAAGGTAAGGCAGGTGACATATCTCATACAGTCAGGGGAAGGTAAGGCAGGTGACATATCTCATACAGTCAGGTGAAGGTAAGGCAGGTGACATAATTCATACAGTCAGGGGAAGGTAAGGCAGGTGACATATCTCATACAGTCAGGGGAAGGTAAGGCAGGTGACATATCTCATACAGTCAGGGGAAGGTAAGGCAGGTGACATATCTCATACAGTCGGGAATGTAAGGCAGATGACAAATCTCATACAGTCAGGGGAAAGTAAGGCAGATGATATCTCATACAGTCAGGGGAAGGTAAGGCAGGTGACATATCTCATACAGTCAGGGGAAGGTAAGGCAGGTGACATCTCATACAGTCAGGGGAAGGTAAGGCAGGTGACATATCTCATACAGTAAGCGGAAGGTAAGGCAGGTGACATACTTCATACAGTCAGGGGAATGTAAGCCAGGTGACGTATCTCAAACAGTCAGGGGAAGGTAAGGCAGGTGACATATCTCATACAGTCAGGGGAAGGTAAGGCAGGTGACATATCTCATACAGTCAGGGGAAGGTAAGGCAGGTGACATATATCAGACAGTCAGAGGAAGGTAAGGCAGGTGACATATCTCATACAGTCAGGGGAAGGTAAGGCAGGTGATATACTTCATACAGTCAGGGGAATGTAAGGCAGGTGACATATCTCATACATACAGGGGAAGGTAAGGCAGGTGATATACTTCATACAGTCAGGGGAATGTAAGGCAGGTGAAATACCTCATACATACAGGGGAAGGTAGGCAGGTGATATACTTCATACAGTCAGGGGAAGGTAAGGCAGGTGACATATCTCATGCAGTCAGGGGATGGTAAGCCAGGTGACATATCTCACACAGTCAGCGGAAGGTAAGGCAGGTGACATATCTCATGCAGTCAGGGGAATGTAAGGCAGGTAATATACTTCATACAGTCGGGAAGGTAAGGCAGGTGATATACTTCATACATTCAGGGGAATGTAAGGCAGGTGACATATCTCATACAGTTAGGGGAATGGAGGGCAGGTGACATATCTCATACAGTCAGGGGAAGGTAAGGCAGGTGACATATCTCATACAGTCAGGGGAAGATAAGTCAGGTGACATATTTCATACAGTCGGGAAGGTAAGGCAGATGACAAATCTCATACATTCAGGGGAAGGTAAGGCAGGTGACATATCTCATACAGTCAGGGGAAGGTAAGGCAGGTGACATATCTCATACACTCAGGGGAAGGTTAGGCAGGTGACATATCTCATACAGTCAGGGGAATGTAAGGCAGATGACAAATCTCATACATTCAGGGGAAGGTAAGGCAGGTGACATATCTCATACAGTCAGGTGAAGGTAAGGCAGGTGACATATCTCATACAGTCAGGGGAAGGTAAGGCAGGTGACATATCTCATACAGTCAGGGGAAGGTAAGGCAGGCGACATATATCATACAGTCAGGGGACGGTAAGGCAGGTGACATATCTCATACAGTCAGGGGAAGGAAAAGCAGGTGATAAATCTCATACAGTCAGGGGAAGGTAAGGCAGGTGACATATCTCATACAGTCAGGGAAAGGTAAGCAGGAGACATATCTCATACGGTCAGGGGAATGTAAGGCAGGTGATATATCTCATACGGTCAGGGGAATGTAAGGCAGGTGACATATCTCATACAGTCAGGGGAAGGTAAGGCAGATGACAAATCTCATATATTCAGGGGAAGGTAAGGCAGGTGACATATCTCATACAGTCAGGGGAATGTAAGGCAGGTGACATACTTCATACAGTCAGGGGAAGGTAAGGCAGGTGAAATATCTCATACAGTCAGGTGAAGGTAAGGCAGGTGACATATCTCATACAGTCAGGGGAAGGTAAGGCAGGTGACATATCTCATACAGTCAGGGGAAGGTAAGGCAGATGACAAATCTCATACAGTCAGGGGAAGGTAAGGCAGGTGACATATCTCAGACAGTCAGGGGAAGGTAAGGCAGGTGACATATCTCATACACTCAGGGGAAGGTAAGGCAGGTGACATATCTCATACAGTCAGGGGAAGGTAAGGCAGGTGACAAATCTCATACAGTCAGGGGAAGGTAAGGAAGGTGACATATCTCATACAGTCAGAGGAAGGTAAGGCAGGTGACATATCTCATAGAGTCAGAGGAAGGTAAGGCAGGTGACATACTTCATACAGTCAGGGGAAGGTAAGGCAGGTGACATATCTCATACAGTCAGGAGAAGGTAAGGCAGGTGATATATCTCATACAGTCAGGAGAAGGTAAGACAGGTGACATATTTCATACAGTCAGGGGAAGGTAAGGCAGGTGACATATCTCATACAGTCAGGGGAAGGTAAGGCAGATGACAAATCTCATATATTCAGTCGAAGGTAAGGCAGGTGACATATCTCATACAGTCAGGGGAATGTAAGGCAGGTGACATACTTCATACAGTCAGGGGAAGGTAAGGCAGGTGAAATATCTCATACAGTCAGGGGAAGGGAAGGCAGGTGACATATCTCGTACAGTCAGGGGAAGGTAAGGTAGGTGACATACTTCATACAGTCAGGGGAATGTAAGGCAGGTGACATATCTCATACAGTCAGGGGAAGGTAAGGCAGGTGACATATCTCATACAGTCGGGAATGTAAGGCAGATGACAAATCTCATACAGTCAGGGCAAAGTAAGGCAGATGATATCTCATACAGTCAGGGGAAGGTAAGGCAGGTGACATATCTCATACAGTCAGGGGAAGGTAAGGCAGGTGACATCTCATACAGTCAGGGGAAGGTAAGGCAGGTGACATATCTCATACAGTAAGCGGAAGGTATGGCAGGTGGCATACTTCATACAGTCAGGGGAATGTAAGCCAGGTGACGTATCTCAAACAGTCAGGGGAAGGTAAGGCAGGTGACATATCTCATACAGTCATGGGAAGGTAAGGCAGGTGACATATATCAGACAGTCAGAGGAAGGTAAGGCAGGTGACATATCTCACACAGTCAGGGGAAGGAAAGGCAGTTGACATATTTCACACAGTCAGGGGAAGGTAAGGCAGGTGACATATCTCATACAGTCAGGGGAAAGTAAGGCAGATGATATCTCATACAGTCAGGGGATGGTAAGGCAGGTGACATATCTCATACAGTCAGGGGAAGGTAAGGCAGGTGACATCTCATACAGTCAGGGGAAGGTAAGGCAGGTGACATATCTCATACAGTAAGCGGAAGGTATGGCAGGTGGCATACTTCATACAGTCAGGGGAATGTAAGCCAGGTGACGTATCTCAAACAGTCAGGGGAAGGTAAGGCAGGTGACATATCTCATACAGTCAGGGGAAGGTAAGGCAGGTGACATATATCAGACAGACAGAGGAAGGTAAGGCAGGTGACATATCTCACACAGTCAGGGGAAGGTAAGGCAGGTGACATATCTCATACAGTCAGGGGAAGGTAAGGCAGGTCACATCTCATATGGTCAGGGGAAGGTAAGGCAGGTGATATATCTCATACAGTCAGGGGAATGTAAGGCAGGTGACATATCTCATACAGTCATGGGCAGGTAAGGCAGGAGACATCTCATACGGTCAGGGGAATGTAAGGCAGGTGATATATCTCATACAGTCAGGGGAATGTAAGGCAGGTGACATATCTCATACAGTCAGGGGAAGGTAAGGCAGGTGATATATCTCATACAGTCAGGGGAAGGTAAGGCAGGAGACATATCTCATACAGTCAGGGGAATGTAAGGCAGGTGACATATCTCATACGGTCAGGGGAAGGTAAGGCAGATGACAAATCTCATACAGTAAGCGGAAGGTATAGCAGGTGGCATACTTCATACAGTCAGGGGAATGTAAGCCAGGTGACGTATCTCAAACAGTCAGGGGAAGGTAAGGCAGGTGACATATCTCATACAGTCAGGGGAAGGTAAGGCAGGTGACATATATCAGACAGTCAGAGGAAGGTAAGGCAGGTGACATATCTCACACAGTCAGGGGAAGGTAAGGCAGTTGACATATTTCACACAGTCAGGGGAAGGTAAGGCAGGTGACATATCTCATACAGTCAGGGGAAAGTAAGGCAGATGATATCTCATACAGTCAGGGGATGGTAAGGCAGGTGACATATCTCATACAGTCAGGGGAAGGTAAGGCAGGTGACATCTCATACAGTCAGGGGAAGGTAAGGCAGGTGACATATCTCATACAGTAAGCGGAAGGTATGGCAGGTGGCATACTTCATACAGTCAGGGGAATGTAAGCCAGGTGACGTATCTCAAACAGTCAGGGGAAGGTAAGGCAGGTGACATATCTCATACAGTCAGGGGAAGGTAAGGCAGGTGACATATATCAGACAGTCAGAGGAAGGTAAGGCAGGTGACATATCTCACACAGTCAGGGGAAGGTAAGGCAGGTGACATATATCATACAGTCAGGGGAAGGTAAGGCAGGTCACATCTCATATGGTCAGGGGAAGGTAAGGCAGGTGATATATCTCATACAGTCAGGGGAATGTAAGGCAGGTGACATATCTCATACAGTCATGGGAAGGTAAAGCAGGAGACATCTCATACGGTCAGGGGAATGTAAGGCAGGTGATATATCTCATACAGTCAGGGGAATGTAAGGCAGGTGACATATCTCATACAGTCAGGGGAAGGTAAGGCAGGTGATATATCTCATACAGTCAGGGGAAGGTAAGGCAGGAGACATATCTCATACGGTCAGGGGAATGTAAGGCAGGTGACATATCTCATACGGTCAGGGGAAGGTAAGGCAGATGACAAATCTCATACAGTCGGGGAAGGTAAGGCAGGTGACATATCTCATACAGTCAGGGGAAGGTAAGGCAGGTGACATACTTCATACAGTCAGGGGAATGTAAGGCAGGTGATATATCTCATACGGTCAGGGGAATGTAAGGCAGGTGACATATCTCATACAGTCAGGGGAAGGTAAGGCAGATGACAAATCTCATATATTCAGGGGAAGGTAAGGCAAGTGACATATCTCATACAGTCAGGGGAAGGTAAGGCAGGTGACATATCTCATACAGTCAGGGGAAGGTAAGGCAGGTGACATATCTCATACAGTCGGGAATGTAAGGCAGATGACAAATCTCATACAGTCAGGGGAAAGTAAGGCAGATGATATCTCATACAGTCAGGGGAAGGTAAGGCAGGTGACATATCTCATACAGTCAGGGGAAGGTAAGGCAGGTGACATCTCATACAGTCAGGGGAAGGTAAGGCAGGTGACATATCTCATACAGTAAGCGGAAGGTAAGGCAGGTGACATACTTCATATAGTCAGGGGAATGTAAGCCAGGTGACGTATCTCAAACAGTCAGGGGAAGGTAGGCAGGTGACATATCTCATACAGTCAGGGGAAGGTAAGGCAGGTGACATATATCAGACAGTCAGAGGAAGGTAAGGCAGGTGACATATCTCATACAGTCAGGGGAAGGTAAGGCAGGTGACAAATCTCATACATTCAGGGGAAGGTAAGGCAGGTGACATATCTCATACAGTCAGGGGAAGGTAAGGAAGGTGACATATCTCATACAGTCAGAGGAAGGTAAGGCAGGTGACATATCTCATACAGTCAGAGGAAGGTAAGGCAGGTGACATACTTCATACAGTCAGGAGAAGGTAAGGCAGGTGACATATCTCATACAGTCAGGAGAAGGTAAGACAGGTGACATATCTCATACAGTCAGGGGAAGGTAAGGCAGGTGACATATCTCATACAGTCAGGGGAAGGTAAGGCAGGTGACATACTTCATACAGTCAGGGGATGGTAAGGCAGGTGACATACTTCTAACAGTCAGGGGCAGGTAAGGCAGGTGACATACTTCATGCAGTCAGCGGAAGGTAAGGCAGGTGAATATCTCATACAGTCAGGGGAAGGTAAGACAGGTGACATATCTCATACAGTCATGGGAAGGTAAGGCAGGTGACATACTTCATATAGTCAGGGGATGGTAAGGCAGGTGACATACTTCATACAGTCAGGGGCAGGTAAGGCAGGTGACATATTTCATACAGTCAGCGGAAGGTAAGGCAGGTGACATATCTCATACAGTCAGGGGAAGGTAAGGCAGGTGACATATCTCATACAGTCAGGGGAAGGTAAGGCAGGTGACATATCTCATACAGTCAGGGGAAGGTAAGGCAGGTGACATATCTCATACAGTCAGGGGAATGTATAGCAGGTGACATATCTCATACATTCAAGGGAAGGTAAGGCAGGTGACATATCTCATACATTCAGGGGAAGATAAGGCAGGTGACATATCTCATACATTCAGGGGAAGGTAAGGCAGGTGACATATCTAATACATTCAGGAGAATGTAAGGCAGGTGACATATCTCATACAGTCAGGGGAAGGTAAGGCAGGTGATATACTTCATGCAGTCAGGGGATGGTAAGGCAGGTGATATACTTCATGCAGTCAGGGGACGGTAAGGCAGGTGATATACATCATACAGTCAGGGGAATGTAAGGCAGGTGACATCTCATACAGTCAGGGGAAGGTAAGGCAGGTGAAATATCTCATACAGTCAGGGGAAGGTAAGGTAGGTGACATATCTCATACACTCAGGGGAAGGTAAGGCAGGTGACATATCTCATACAGTCAGGAGAAGGTAAGGCAGGTGATATATCTCATACAGTCAGGGGAATGTAAGGCAGGTGACATATCTCATACAGTCAGGGGAAGGTAAGGCAGGTGACATATCTCATACAGTCAGGAGAAGGTAAGACAGGTGACATATCTCATACAGTCAGGGGAAGGTAGGGCAGGTGACATATCTCATACAGTCAGGGGAAGGTAAGGCAGGTGACATACTTCATATAGTCAGGGGATGGTAAGGCAGGTGACATACTTCATACAGTCAGGGGCAGGTAAGGCAGGTGAAATACTTCATACAGTCAGCGGAAGGTAAGGCAGGTGACATACCTCATACAGTCAGGGGAAGGTAAGGTAGGTGACATATCTCATACAGTCAGGGGAATGTAAGGCAGGTGACATATCTCATACAGTCAGGGGAATGTAAGGCAGGTGACATATCTCATACAGTCGGTGGAAGGTAAGGCAGGTGACATATCTCATACAATCAGGGGAATGTATAGCAGGTGACATATCTCATACAGTCACGGGAAGGTAAGGCAGGTGACATATCTCATACATTCAGGGGAAGGTAAGGCAGGGGACATATCTCATACATTCAGGGGAAGATAAGGCAGGTGACATATCTCATACATTCAGGGGAAGGTAAGGTAGGTGACATATCTAATACATTCAGGAGAATGTAAGGCAGGTGACATATCTCATACAGTCAGGGGAAGGTAAGGCAGGTGATATACTTCATGCAGTCAGGGGACGGTAAGGCAGGTGATATACATCATACAGTCAGGGGAATGTAAGGCAGGTGACATATCTCATACATACAGGGGAAGGTAAGGCCAGTGATATACTTCATACAGTCTGGGGAATGTAAGGCAGGTAACATATCTCATAAATACAGGGGAAGGTAGGCAGGTGATATACTTCATACAGTCAGGGGAAGGTAAGGCAAGTGACATATCTCATACAGTCAGGAGAAGGTAAGGTAGGTGATATACTTCATACAGTCAGGGGAAGGTAAGGCAGGTGACATACTTCATACAGTCAAGGGAAGGTAAGGCAGGTGACATATCTCATACAGTCAGGGGAAGGTAAGTCAGGTGATATACTTCATACAGTCAGGGGAAGGTAAGGGAGGCAAAATATCTCATACAGTCAGGGGAAGGTAAGGCAGGTGACATATATCATACAGTCAGGGGAAGGTAAGGCAGGTGACATATCTCATACATTCAGGGGAAGGTAAGGTAGGTGACATATCTCATACATTCAGGGGAAGGTAAGGCAGGTGACATATCTCATACAGTCAGGGGAAGGTAAGGCAGGTCATATACTTCATACAGTCGGGAAGGTAAGGCAGGTGATATACTTGATACATTCAGGGGAAGGTAAGGCAGGTGACATATCTCATACATTCAGGGGAATGTAAGGCAGGTGACATATATCATACAGTCAGGGGAAGGTAAGGCAGGTGACATATCTCATACAGTCAGGGGAAGGTATGGCAGGTGACATCTCATACAGTCAGGGGAAGATAAGTCAGGTGACATATCTCACACAGTCAGGGGAAGGTAAGGTAGGTGATATATCTCACACATTCAGGGGAAAGTAAGCCAGGTGACATATCTCACACAGTCAGCGGAAGGTAAGGCAGGTGACATATCTCATACAGTCAGGGGAATGTAAGGCAGGTGACATATCTCATACAGTCATGGGAAGGTAAGGCAGGTGACATATCTCATACAGTCAGGGAAAGGTAAGGCAGGTGACAAATCTCATACATTCAGGGGAAGGTAAGGCAGGTGACATATCTCATACATACAGGGGAAGGTAAGGCAGGTGATATACTTCATACAGTCAGGGGAATGTAAGGCAGGTGACATACTTCATACATACAGGGGAAGGTAGGCAGGTGATATACTTCATACAGTCAGGGGAAGGTAAGGCAGGTGACATATCTCATACAGTCAGGGGAAGGTAAGGCAGGTGACATATCTCACACAGTCAGCGAAAGGTAAGGCAGGTGACATATCTCATACAGTCAGGGGAATGTAAGGCAGGTCATATACTTCATACAGTCGGGAAGGTAAGGCAGGTGATATACTTCATACATTCAGGGGAATGTAAGGCAGGTGACATATATCATACAGTCAGGGGAAGGTAAGTCAGGTGACATATCTCATACAGTCAGGGGAAGGTAAGGCAGGTGACATCTCATACAGTCAGGGGAAGATAAGTCAGGTGACATATCTCACACAGTCAGGGGAAGGTAAGGTAGGTGATATATCTCACACATTCAGGGGAAGGTAAGCCAGGTGACATATCTCACACAGTCAGCGGAAGGTAAGGCAGGTGACATATCTCATACAGTCAGGGGAATGTAAGGCAGGTGACATATCTCATACAGTCATGGGAAGGTAAGGCAGGTGACATATCTCATACAGTCAGGGAAAGGTAAGGCAGGTGACATATCTCATACAGTCAGGGGAAGGTAAGGCAGGTGACATATCTCATACCGTCAGGGGAAGGTAAGGCAGGTGACATATTTCATACAGTCGGGAAGGTAAGGCAAATGACAAATCTCATACATTCAGGGGAAGGTGAGGCAGGTGACATATCTCATACAGTCAGGGGAAGGTAAGGCAGGTGACATATCTCATACATACAGGGGAAGGTAAGGCAGGTGATATACTTCATACAGTCAGGGGAATGTAAGGCAGGTGACATACTTCATACATACAGGGGAAGGTAGGCAGGTGATATACTTCATACAGTCAGGGGAAGGTAAGGCAGGTGACATATCTCATACAGTCAGGGGAAGGTAAGCCAGGTGACATATCTCACACAGTCAGCGAAAGGTAAGGCAGGTGACATATCTCATACAGTCAGGGGAATGTAAGGCAGGTCATATACTTCATACAGTCGGGAAGGTAAGGCAGGTGATATACTTCATACATTCAGGGGAATGTAAGGCAGGTGACATATATCACACAGTCAGGGGAAGGTAAGGCAGGTGACATATCTCATACAGTCAGGGGAAGGTAAGGCAGGTGACATCTCATACAGTCAGGGGAAGATAAGTCAGGTGACATATCTCACACAGTCAGGGGAAGGTAAGGTAGGTGATATATCTCACACATTCAGGGGAAGGTAAGCCAGGTGACATATCTCACACAGTCAGCGGAAGGTAAGGCAGGTGACATATCTCATACAGTCAGGGGAATGTAAGGCAGGTGACATATCTCATACAGTCATGGGAAGGTAAGGCAGGTGACATATCTCATACAGTCAGGGAAAGGTAAGGCAGGTGACATATCTCATACAGTCAGGGGAAGGTAAGGCAGGTGACATATTTCATACAGTGGGGAAGGTAAGGCAGATGACAAATCTCATACATTCAGGGGAAGGTAAGGCAGGTGACCTATCTCATACAGTCAGGGGAAGGTAAGGCAGGTGACATATCTCATACACTCAGGGGAAGGTTAGGCAGGTGACATATCTCATACAGTCAGGGGAATGTAAGGCAGATGACAAATCTCATACATTCAGGGGAAGGAAAGGCAGGTGACATCTCATACAGTCAGGGGAAGATAAGTCAGGTGACATATCTCACACAGTCAGAGGAAGGTAAGGTAGGTGATACATCTCACACATTCAGGGGAAGGTAAGCCAGGTGACATATCTCACACAGTCAGCGGAAGGTAAGGCAGGTGACATATCTCATACAGTCAGGGGAATGTAAGGTAGGTGACATATCTCATACAGTCAGGGGAAGGTAAGGCAGGTGACATATCTCATACAGTCAGGGAAAGGTAAGGCAGGTGACATATCTCATACAGTCAGGGGAAGGTAAGGCAGGTGACATATTTCATACAGTCGGGAAGGTAAGGCAAATGACAAATCTCATACATTCAGGTGAAGGTAAGGCAGGTGACATATCTAATACAGTCAGGGGAAGGTAAGGCAGGTGACATATCTCATACACTCAGGGGAAGGTTAGGCTGGTGACATATCTCATACAGTCAGGGGAATGTAAGGCAGATGACAAATCTCATACATTCAGGGGAAGGTAAGGCAGGTGACATATCTCATACAGTCAGGGGAAGGTAAGGCAGGTGACATATCTCATACAGTCAGGGGAAGGTAAGGCAGGTGACATATCTCATACAGTCAGGGGAAGGTAAGGCAGGCGACATATATCATACAGTCAAGGGAAGGTAAGGCAGGTGACATATCTCATACAGTCAGGGGAAGTTAAGGCAGGTGACATATCCCATACATTCAGGGGAAGGTAAGGTAGGTGACATATCTCATACATTCAGGAGAATGTAAGGCAGGTGACATATCTCATACAGTCAGGGGAAGGTAAGGCAGGTGATATACTTAATACAGTCAGGGGACGGTAAGGCAGGTGATATACTTCATACAGTCAGGGGAATGTAAGGTAGGTAACATATCTCATACATACAGGGGAAGGTAAGGCAGATGATATTCTTCATACAGTCAGGGGAATGTAAGGCAGGTAACATATCTCATACATACAGGGGAAGGTAGGCAGGTGATATACTTCAACACAGTCAGGGGAAGGTAAGGCAGGTGATATACTTCATACATTTAGGGGAATGTAAGGCAGGTAACATATCTCATACATACAGGGGAAGGTAGGCAGGTGATATACTTCATACAGTCAGGGGAAGGTAAGGCAGGTGACATATCTCATACAGTCAGGGGAACGTAAGGTAGGTGATATACTTCATACAGTCAGGGGAAGGTAAGGCAGGTGATATACTTCATACAGTCAGGGGAAGTTAAGTCAGGTGATATACTTCATACAGTCAGGGGAAGTTAAGGCAGGTGACATATCTCATACATACAGGGGAAGGTAAGGCAGGTGACATACTTCAAACAGTTAGGGGAATGTAAGGCAGGTGACATATCTCATACAGTCAGGGGAAGGTAAGGCAGGTGACATCTCATACAGTCAGGGGAAGGTAAGGCAGGTGACAGATCTCATACAGTCAGGGGAAGGTAAGGCAGGTGACATATCTCATACATACAGGGGAAGGTAAGGCAGGTGATTTACTTCATACAGTCAGGGGAAGGTAAGGCAGGTGACATATCTCATACAGTCAGGGGAAGGTAAGGCAGGTGACATATCTCATACAGTCAGGGGATGGTAAGGCAGATGACATATCTCATACAGTCAGGGGAAGGTAGGGCAGGTGATATATCTCATACAGTCAGGGGAATGTAAGGCAGGTGTAATATGACCACCGGGGTCAGTGAGCGTGAAACGGCCGCATCTGGAAAATAAATGTCACCATATTTAGGGTTCTGGTTCTGGGAAGGCTTTAAAGAGTGTCTCAGATCAATGCCATGTGTAGACGATTTACGACCGTATACGTTTTACCATGCTGAATGAGCAGATCTTAAGTGATATGCAATAAGAAAATTCCAAATTAATGGCATGGCATATGTTCCTTTATGAAGATATATACATTTTACTGCTGGGGCCAGAGGTCTCATACGGAGACTTGCTCTCTTCTGTTCCTGCTGTACCTTTATTCCATGAAATAGACAGATAGTAACCTGAGCTTCCCAGGGGACAGCTAATCCTCAGCCCTGTGTACTTTGAGCTGGGTTCTCTCATCTGGTGTCCACGCTGCATTTAGTAACAAGGCAGGAAGGAAAAAACACCAGAACATAGAGGGAGAGACCAATAAAACCACAAGAAACAAGACCAGCGCCCGTGTTGGAGACTGAGAAAATATACGTAGACTTGTAAAACAGCAAACGTACTTTCAGCGATTTAATTGTGTCACCTGAAGGACAAATGTTTTACCCATTCACTGGGTTACATTAAAATGAAACCTGTGCTTCTGGCATTTCTAGATGTATGAACGACATGTGCATCTGATTTGCTGGAATATGTGACTGTTGGACCATTTAACACAATACAAAGCAAATCCAACCTCAACGACTAAGTCACATCGATGTGAATTGTGAATGTATTAATCACATTCTCTATTTATCCCTTGAGATTATTTGTAAGGGAATATGTGCTTCTCTATATGCATTCTGAGCCATCGGTGAGTTACAAATTTGCAGAGCTGGGATGCAGTAATGCACTGTGTGGTTTGGTAGATTCGTACACAAGGGCAGGACTGGTGATATTCAAACAACTTCATTATCTATCATTTCAACTTTTTGACCTGTATCACTTTCCATAAGGCCTTTGTCGAACCTCAGTGGAGGAGCTTCCTGGAGGCAGGGGAGCCATTGGCCTCTGGGCGCCAACTGTCAGTGGGGGGTGCCAGAGAGCAGGCCCGGCGACTGGGGGGTACAAGAGGCGCACAGATAAATCCACCTATAACCTCTGCTTGCACTTTGCTGATCACTGCAGCTGCATAAACGGTAATAGATGGATCTATCTGTGGTGTCCGGGAAGTCGCTGTCTCTTGTCCTCAGGCACTGCGTGCAACACCATAACGTCACGCTGCGCCACACTGCTGGAAGGCAGATGTGCCACATAAGGCCGGCTCAGGGGTGTGTTCAACCAGTGCGGTTGAACAGGGGTGCCACCCTATAGAGGGCGCACCACTCCCAGCCATTCCCCATTTCAGTGGGACAGTCCCGTTTTTCGGGCACTGCCCCGCTGTTCCATCCACAGGACAAAGTTGGGCACCTCCACCGCCGCAGCTGTGCGGGGGTGCCCCCGGAGAAGAGGAATGCGAACGCGCACAGCATCCATTCAGTGAAGGAAGAGAGCTGGGGCAGCACAGATACTGACGCAGTGCTGAGCTCGCCCGCAGCCTGACGTTAACGGGAGGCGTGCCATACGGGTACACCCTCAAATAATGTCATTTATGGGGCATGGCCTATGGTAATTAGCCACCATCTGTTTTACCTCCGGCCACCTGGCATGAACAAACGCCCCCTGTTGTCCATGATTATTTAAATTAACTGGTGTAAGTGGAGAATGAGCATTCCGAAAGGCACGTAACGTTTTCTGTATGACCACACGGCCTTTATCTCTATAGGCCTGATTCAGAGTTGTGCGCTTTTAGTACCACTGCTGCGGCAAATATATGCTTATGCCGCAGGCGGCGTTTTGACTGAATAGACGCCTCCTGGCAGCTTCTGTGATCCACTGCTGCGTCCGAGGATCAGGCTACATACATTTGGGAGATACTTATTATTTGCGGGTAACCCACGAAATGGGTGTTTTCGGGGGACCCAGAGAAGAAATAAATATAGTTAATGTCTCTGTACTGGTCGTCAGTCAACTTCAGCAAACCAGAGACTGGCAATAAAAAAAACCCCCAGCAAAGTATATAAAAATTCCTTTTAACTTAGTACACGAGGGTCAAGTCAAAATAAACAGTGTCGGATAAAACAAAGATACTATGGTGTAGGAGGGTTGGATAATTCAAAAGTTATCGTTCCACAAAGATAAGGAAGTATTCAAAAATGTTCAAGGAAAAGCTGGCCACAAGGGGGCAGTGTACATTGTCATCTAAAGGGGTCGTTAGCAGCGTAACGGAGACCCTGCTTGTATGTGTAGTTAGAAGTGGTATAAGAATCTGGCCACGCAACTGAAGAGGCTTAGGGGGGAAATTTAGTGACTGTTTTATGAAGGCAACCATTTTTGTTATGTTATTCTGGTATTGAAACCACTAGATTTACTAAAGCAAACCCTGTCATTTTACAAGATCCCACACTACACATCACAATTTTGCACATGTAAAGAATACAAACCATCATATTTATGAAGGGGCGCAGAAAAACCTCTACGGATTTCATTTACGAACCGGGGACTTTTTGTAAGCCGTCACTTCCTGGCAGGTTGGAGGTGAAAATTTAAAACGGCATTCGCAGTCAGAGTTAGGCCTGGTGCGCTTTACGCTGTCTGTGAGTACCGTTTTAAATCTCTTACCTCCAACCCACGAGGAAGGGGCGACTTGCAAAATCTACCACTTCGTAAATAAAGCCCTATAGCTCAATCCGCACTCTGCCGCAGCACAAGGGGTCAGAGTAGCATGTGCTGAGCTCTGATTGGAGGAGTGTGTTCTGAACTCTGACTGGAGGAGTGTGTTCTGATATTTAGAAGAGCGTGTGCTGAGCTTTGATTGGAGAATCATGTTCTGAGCTCTGATTGGAAGATAATTATTGGAGGAGCATATGCTGAGCTCTGACTGGAGGAGCTGATCACATGCTCCTATGATTCCTGGTGCTCAGCACCCTTATGGGAATGATGAAACCAAAGCTGCTAGGCTGTTTACTGGAGATCATTACCCAGGGGACCATGAACATTTTGCCAGCCCTGCCTGGAGTCCCAATATAAAACACAAATATTGTGAGGTACAGTATGATATAAATACAGTCACATGCCTTATCTGTGCAGAATAACACATGGCACGTGGAGGGGGCCTATTGCATGTGTGGGATATCTGTTGGCATGTAAGGCATATGGGGAATGTCTGTTGGTATGTAAGGGGCATGTGGGAGGTGTGATGGCGTGTAAGGGGCACGTAGGGATGCCTGATGGCATGTAAAGGGCATGTGGGAGGTCTTAGGTCATGTAAGGGGATTGTGGGAGGTCTGATGGCATATAAGGGGCATGTAGGGATATCTGATGGCATATGGGGAGGTCCGATGCCGTGTATGGGGTATTTAGGAATGTCTGATGCCTTGCCAGAAGCATGTGGAGATATCCGAAGGTATGTACGGGGCACAGGAGGAGTCTGGTAGGTGCATAAGGGAGTCTGATGTCATGTGGTTAGATGAATGTTATTTGGGGAAGATCTAAAGGGCATGTGTTGACCATTTACTTTTTTTTCTTTTAAGTACAACATTTTCCTCCACAGTGGATGTGACCACAGTGCAAGTAAACATAAAGTGTCACTGGACACAGCAGTGAGGTAATAGCTATGCTTATGGTTTTTGTTAATATTCTGGTGTGATAAGACCTGGTGAGTATGTGGGGAGGTGTGATTATGTGTGTGTGTGTGTGTGTGTGTGTGTGGGGGGGGTCTATTTGGGATGAAGGGCATGTGGGGAGAAAAACATGTCGGAATGTTTGAACTTCCTTATCCTTATATACTTTAAGAACAAATATGTTTAGGTAAGTAGGTGGCGTGTATGTGTGTATGTGTGTATGTATGCATGCATGCGTGCGCGTGTGTGTGAAGGGGGGGGGATGAATCTCAGCGCCGGGTGAAAGAAAGCCTAGCATTACCCCTGCTTACATTTTTTGCTGAGCATTTATTGAAATATAAGGAACAATAATCCCAACTAAATAGAGTCTGTTATCTTTTAAGCCATTTAAAAAGTAGATCGCACAACGTTGAGGTGTCTGGTCACAAATGCAAAGAAAAGAGAATGACATTCCAAGCTCTCTAATTGGGCAATATTACATCGGCGAATGAGGAGTAACGTCTTCCAAAAACACAGGTTAGCTTTCAATGAGGAAGACAGCTATCGAAAGTCCCTATTAAATATTTCTATCATCTTTTCTTTACGATATACATTATTTGTGCGGAAGGTTGCACAGGGACACTGTATAGAATAATGGGAATAAGCATATAAAACATCTATAATCCACTAAAGATTTTTTTTTTTTTGTAGTCACTAGTTAAATTTTCATTTTCGTTCAATCTATACCTACAAAGGGCATATATGATGGCTCGGGTTTCAAGTAGATTGTATTAATATATTTTACTTCACATTAAAATACTTATTAAATTCATACATATCTCACAGGGAATTTGATGTTTGACATCTGCCAAAAAATTTAAAAAAAAATTCTGATACAAAAAAAAAGTTTAATTTTTCTTTTCCTAAGGTCTCTACGGTTTTAGCATTAACATTCATAAAGTTCATTTTTAATTGAGTTAATTAAAAAAAAAATGACATTACAGCATGAGTTGTACAAGAATCAAACTTTTTAGGTATTATCCATCTATTTCCATAAAAGCAAGTAAAGAAAAATAATGATTTAGTTCCAACGCACAAAACAATTCGCAACGTATAAAAATAATTCAGTCCTCTAATTATAATTCAAATATTCCGACACAGGGCCCGATTCAATGATGGGCGCCATTTGCATTACTGCGGCTTCTTTGGATCATCTGCCAAAACATTGGCCATCAGAGCAACATTCAGGTTACGCAGGATGGGCGATGTTATCACTGGCCCTGGCAAAGATGGCCAATGTTTTTGAAGCTGCGTCGGAAGACCTTGAAGTCACTGAAATTGGCAAGCCTTACACGGGGGCGACAAGCCTCCGTTTTCAAGA
The DNA here is from genome assembly GCA_031769625.1 of Taudactylus pleione. Classification (NCBI taxonomy): domain Eukaryota; kingdom Metazoa; phylum Chordata; class Amphibia; order Anura; family Myobatrachidae; genus Taudactylus; species Taudactylus pleione. The sequence continues at coordinate 5,089,617 of JAUIMM010000244.1, read as the reverse complement.
ACGCTCTCTTCCCCACCCTCAAACGGTCATAGCATGTCAATTCTGTCGCAGTCACTGATTGGCAGATGAGCAGTACAGATCCTACACGTGTGCCGATCATTAAACACCGGACTTCTACACAAACCATCGGGTTTGCGTTACAAGTTTGAATAAGGCCCCACAATGTCTCAGACAGTGCTGCCATATGTTCAGTCCACACCTGCAGCTAATTCTGTATTGGGGTAGATGTACTAAGCCATGAAGAGTGATAAAATGGAGATCGATAAAGTACCAACCAATCAGCTCTTAACTTTACAGGCTGTGTTTGAAAAATGACAGTTAGGAGCTGATTGGTAGGTACTTTATTTCTCTCCACGGGTTAGTGCATCTCCCCCTAAGAGAGTTCCCTCACAGCAGAACTTTTTATGCAGAACTTCAATGGAAGAGGAGAGTGGATGAAGGTGTTATGACCTAGGGATCATAGTAACAATTATATTTTATATGTTGGTCGTCTATTTACTGATATATTTTAATGTTATGTCCAATTGATAAGTCAGTTTTTAGTCTAATAATTTATCGTTACTTTTAAATATCTCAGTTTTTTCTAAACGTAACATAACACCTCCATCCACTCGCCTCTTCCATTGTTTATTGGAATAGCGCAATTTATGGCCCTCATTCAGACCCACTCGCAAGCGGGCGCACGTACGTTAGGCGTACGTACAAAAATATTTAAATTCAATGGCTCGCTCGTATTTTCGTTCGCATCTAAAATTCCGCCCTAATCTCTGACGACCCCTCCTCTAACTAACGAGCGTACGAAATAGCGAGCGTACATCCCCGAAATGGCTTGAAAGGAACGCACGCACAAGTATAAACAGGAAGTGGCCTTGTCAGATGTCGATTACCTGCTCCTTTATTCTGCCTACCTCCCTCAATCGTATCATGCCAATCAATGTATCAATTAGCTTAATTGTTTTTTTTTTTTCAACACAATGCAAGAAACTTTACTCTTGTCCGTGTTTGTGTTTACCCGCAGAATACGTACGGATGAAACATTCGCTTTTATTGTTCAAAAAACATGTGAACCACAATTAAACAATTGTTCTATTGCTGTGGATCCCCGCATATTTCCCTGGGTTCATTTCTTTATTTAAATTTGCTTACGCATGTCACTGCATCAAGCCTATCATAACTCTCCAGAGATTTCTGGCCCTGTCGAACACATGACTCATACACTAACCAATAAAATTGCTCCTGTTAATTTCCAAAATACATTAGCCAATCTGAAAATTTTTAAACACTTTATCAAAAATGATTTTTAAGAAAAACACCATTGCCATCATGAGAGCCTCCGCATTCACCAGGCGCGAGCTGCTGGTGCTTACGGAGGTCATGGATCGCCGGATCACCAGCCAACCTCAACCCATGACCAACCGGCAGAAGCGCTCCGCGTATGCGGAGGCACGGTCCCGCCTGCGGTCCTTCGGCTCACGCCGCAACATCGGGCAGCTGGAGCGCAGGTGGTCCGACCTGCAATGGCGAACGCCCCGCTTGCTGGCATGCTTTCGCATGGAGATCCTGGAAAGTAAGTGTTATGTATTGTGGTTTTAATGTTTGTGTGGCAAACTGCGTGTGCATGTTTTCCTGTCTGTCCTATTTATTATTTGTACTCATATCTGCGTGTGCATGTTTTCCTGTCTGTCCTATGTATTATTTGTACTCATATCTGCGTGTGCATGTTTTCCTGTCTGTCCTATTTATTATTTGTACTCATATCTGCGTGTGCATGTTTTCCCTCTATTTCTGATTTATTCATTCTACTCCTATTTGGCTTATTTTTTGGTTTTTTTTTTTTTTTAGTTTTGGTCCCCGGATTTGTCCATAAACTAACCGCAATTTCTTTGTCATATTTTAGGGGGACAGCCAAGACTCCGCCGTCACCGTCCGTCCAGACGGCGTTCCCGGCCACTATCCCCAACCCCCAGCCAACACTCCACCCCAAATCTTTCCCCTATTCCCCACTCCTCCCCATCCTTCCCAGACCCTCTCCCGGAAATGTCGGGCCTCCTTCCCCTCCGTCCCACTTCCCCCTCTCCTCCACCCACCCCTCTTCCAATTACCCCCTCCCCGGAGTCCATCATAACTCCTCCCCATTCTTTGGGGAATGACGGATCCTCCGAGGAGGATCATGGAGGCATTTCCGGAGCTCCCGTTTTGGCTCCCGGTATGTTTTTATTACAAACGTTTGTATGTAATCATGTGTCGTGCCTTTCTTCGTGTTTTTGTGGCTTGACTTTTGGTGATTTTGCAGTTTGCCTTTACCTCTTCCTGGTGATTTCAACATACACATATCACACCTGTGGGAATTTGTACATAGGCCTTGTATTTTTGCCAGCACCCCCTTTTTTTTTTTTTTTTTTTTAGGTTTAGGAGTGATTTCGTTGTGTTTTTGTTTTTTTAATGTGGATTCCCTATTGTTGTATTAACCCACACACTTTTCTCACCCACAGAGGAACAGAGGCGTCGGCAAGAGGTGGCGGATTGTGTTGGCCAGATGCGGCAACATGTAATCGGCATTCTGGTGGCCCTCGACCGGCTGTCTGGCCTCCTTCGCCAGTAGTTTTTTTTTTTTATGTTCACGTTTCTAAATAAATTTATTCAGACAAATATACGTTCTGGCTCATTTTTAAAATCCAAAACCAAGATAGTTTAGCATTACATAAGTAGACTGTTCCTGCAAGGATTTCCCTTTTTTTTAAAGTTAGATTGTGTTTTGTCTTTGTATGTCAAACAGACACAAGAAACACATAACAGTAACAATGTCATTTCCCTTTTTGGGTGTAGTGTCAATTACATATTTCTACATTTTACAGGTTCCTAGTTGGTGCGCAAGCTGCTTAGGCCAATCTTACAAATCCCAAGGTTGGGCCAGGCTTCCTTTTGGTGTGGGTTGGGAAGCTGAAAACATATTTCAGTTTAGCTCAACTGGCGTCAGTACTGGATTACCCCTTAGTCAAATGTAACTTGTGTTAACCTGGTTACACTTGCTGTTAACGTCCCAAAAAAGGAAGACCATTTCACTCTCCAAACATTTATTTACAACATAACAGAGAAAACAAAGTGGTCACTCCCAAAAAAAGAACACAGTGATAAATTCAAATACAACACATACCAAGAAATAATTAAATTAAAACAAAAAATCAAGAACTGGTTGACGAAGGACCATGCCAACATGATTCCACAAACATGGCGTTGCAATATGGGTTCCAGAATATATGCCCAAAAGGACCAGATCCAGGTTTGATAAGGGTAGCAGGAAGTAGTGAGCGTTGGAGTGCCAAAGATTATGTGACCAAACAGAAGATGGTGAGAAAAAAAACACAAAATTAGATGTTCGCAAACAAACACAAACACATTAGGTATAAACACTGTAGTTTTGTTACAACTTACCTAAAAAATCTGGCCACCACATCATCGCGTATGGCCCCCCCACATACTGACCTACGACCAACCTCGGGGGGGCCATCCTCAGGTAAGGCATCCTCTGGCTGCATTGGGACACCACTCCTTATGGCAATGTTGTGAAATATCCCACACAGGACCACAATTTTAGACACCATATCCGGCACATACATGAGCTCGCCACCAGAGCGGTGGAGGCATCTGAATCGGCCTTTTAAAAGGCCGATACAGCGCTCCACCACTTGCCTGGTGGCTGTAAGTGCGGAATTATACGCACTTTGTGGCCCTGGTGTGGGAGCCAAATAAGGAGTGAGCAGCCAGGACATGCAAGGGTATCCACTGTCTCCTGTGAAAAAAAATAGCCAACATCAGGAACACTGTGTATCAAGCGTAACATTGTTATGTACTAAAGGTCTCCACTTACCCAGAAGCCACGCATCACCAGCTTGTAGGTTGGTTAATTTCTGCCATATCCCTGATTGCCGGATGACGAAGGAGTCATGAGCACTTCCTGGTAATTTAGCATTCAGGGACAGGATCTGGAGGGAGGCATCACATACCACCATTACATTCAGGGAGTGATAGTGTTTACGGTTTCTAAATATTGCCTCCAGCCGTGCTGGAGGCTGAAGTGGTATGTGAGTACCATCCACAACCCCTATGATGTGTGGGAAGCCAGCTATTTGGTAAAAATTGGCCTTGGCCACACTAAGGGCACCCATATCCAAAGGCATTTTAATAAAATGATGGAGGTGCTTGAAAAGTGCCTCCATCACTGCCCTCAGGATCCGGGAAAAGGAGGATTGGGAGATGCCCGCCACTATTCCCACCGTTGTTTGAAACGATCCTGAGGCACAGAAATGTAACACCGCCATAAATTGCGTCAGTGGTGGTATTGCTGTTGGACTGTCAATTTGCCGCTCAAGATCACTTTCTATTAATGAGAGAGTGTCTATGATGATTTTGGGAGGTAGACGGTAGCGTCTTAAAACCTCATCATCGGGCATTCCAAAAAGGGTGACACGTGTTCGAAATATCTGGGGCCTTGCATGCCTACGATGCCTACGCCTGGGACGAGTTTGAGGTTGGTCGTCTTCCGGGAGCAGGGCCAGAACAATTCGCCCCAGATCTACCTGAAATTCAAAGTTTACAATGTAAGGCTTTTGAGCCACCCCAAAAGTAACATAAAACAACTTAGCTTTATGATACCATCCATAGCTGCTTACATGCCGGGGTATTGTCATGATACGTATAAACTGTAAAAAAGCCAAAAATGAGACATCAAAAATTTAGAGGGTGATTTTTTGTTTGTCAAATTGGTGCAAGCCAACACATAAAATAGGCGAAACACACATTTGGCCATCGATGAAAACGACATTGCACACCGTACGTCAAATAGGGGTCAAATGGACCCCAAAAATGGAAAAGGGAAAAGCAAAACTGGTTTACATGATGAATAAGCCTCGAAAAATGCGTTAATTATTTCGCAAATGCAAGTCACTACACCAACAGTCAAAAATGCGTTAATTAGTTCGCAAATGCAAGTCACTACACCAACAGTCGAAAATGCGTTAATTATTTCGCAAATGCAAGTCACTACACCAACAGTCAAAAATGCGTTAATTAGTTCGCAAATGCAAGTCACTACACCAACAGTCAAAAATGCGTTAATTAGTTCGCAAATGCAAGTCACTACACCAACAGTCAAAAATGCGTTAATTAGTTCGCAAATGCAAGTCACTACACCAACAGTCAAAAATGCGTTAATTAGTTTGCAAATGCAAGTCACTACACCAACAGTCAAAAATGCGTTAATTAGTTCGCAAATGCAAGTCACTACACCAACAGTCAAAAATGCGTTAATTAGTTCGCAAATGCAAGTCACTACACCAACAGTCAAAAATGCGTTAATTAGTTCGCAAATGCAAGTCACTACACCAACAGTCAAAAATGCGTTAATTATTTCGCAAATGCAAGTCACTACACCAACAGTCAAAAATGCGTTAATTAGTTTGCAAATGCAAGTCACTACACCAACAGTCAAAAATGCGTTAATTAGTTCGCAAATGCAAGTCACTACACCAACAGTCAAAAATGCGTTAATTAGTTCGCAAATGCAAGTCACTACACCAACAGTCAAAAATGCGTTAATTAGTTCGCAAATGCAAGTCACTACACCAACAGTCAAAAATGCGTTAATTAGTTCGCAAATGCAAGTCACTACACCAACAGTCAAAAATGCGTTAATTAGTTCGCAAATGCAAGAAAAAAAATGGACTTACCCAACTCGAATATATAAGATTTCAAACAAAAAGGTCTTTGGGTCCGAAAGCCAAAACAAACTAAAATAGATGAAATTAGTGTAAAAAAAAAAATATAAAACCAAAAACCAGAAGTAGACACCAATTGGCCACAAATTAGACTGCACAAAACTTACCAAATCAGGAAACGATGGAAAAAAATAAAACAAAAAAATGCGAACGGAAAACCAAAACAACTGTAGCAAAACAAACAAAAAACAAACTCCGCCAAATCCTCCAACCGCAAACAACCAAATCCAAACAACTTAACCGCCAACAATCCAACAACGCAACCTCGACTCCACACACACCAAGCCATAAATAGTGTTTATTTTCCCGCACAAATTAAGGATGAATCATAGGGACGCACAATCAATGATGCGGCCGCAAACTAAGGACGCATGTATAAATACGTCACGATATCACATTTAATTTCTGGTTGATTTCATTCTGGAAGCTGAGACATGGCTTCAGACCAGGGAAACAATGGCCAAAAATCCGGCGGTAAGGCCTTCATGCATTTTGTCTCAATGATTCTTTTAAAACATAATATTGTGCAAGTTGTGAAGTGGCTAAATCTGCATATTTACCCAAATAGGTGAGGAGGATGACATGGAAGAGACTGCTGGCCCCAGTCAACCCGCCAAAGCTGCCAAAAAAAAAAGGCAGCCACATTTCACAAGCAAGGAGATGGAGGTTTTGATCCAGAAGTGCGTTGACATTCTGCCCCAGGCAGCCAGGATTATGAGCCAAAGCCAGAAGTGGAGAATGTGGGAGGAGGTCGCCGTTGCTGTCAATAGGGTGGGTGATTATGTCCGTCTAGCCCGGGATGTCAAACGGCGGTAAGTAAACACTTTCCCATCCTATGAACAAACCCCATTGTAAAACAAAGGATAATGGTTCCAATTTCATTCCACAGATGGGCAGACTTCAAATATCGTCTCAAGCAAAAACTTGCCGACAGGGCTAGGCATGCAAGGGGGACAGGTGGGGGTCCCACCCCTGTGTCATTGGAGTTGACAGACTTAGAAGAGCTGGCACAGGGGTGTGTGCAGGCTGTGGAGGTGTTTGGCGTGTCCAACATGGATACGGACATGCCAGACTTTGCGGCTCCTCATGTTGGCCAAGGTAAGTCTTGTGATGTCACCAACTCTGAAATGCTATTGTGCCAATATGTAGATTCTAATGTGAGTCTTTTCGCAATTTTCCTAACAGAGACAGAGGCGGATGAGTCTGCTCCAGAGGGGAGCCTTGGCCGCAGAATTTCTGCTGGCTCTGCAGGGGAGGAACCAGTACATCCGGCTGAGGACCCTGCAGAAGCCAGTCCAGGGCGTGCCCCCTCGCAGGCAGTGGGCCTCCTCACAGAACTCAATTTTAAATCGGATTTCCATACGGAGATTCTGCAGAGGATGGACGCCAGTCTGATACGGGTGGCTGAGGCCCTGGAGCAAAATGCTGCGGCCAACGTGACCATTGCTCAGGCCCTGGCGGAAAATACCAGGGCCAACATCCGCATCGCCGATGCCCTGGAGCAGCTCGTTCGCCAGCACATGGTGGAGCCGACCTCCCTTCCTGCCGGAACATCCGGATCCTCCACCTCTGGCACAACATCAGCCAATCCTCCAAATGTGCCTAGCCCTGTGCCTAGTCCAGAGGCCACAACATCTGCCTCTGGACAGGCCAGCCCGATGGCATCCCGGACTCGGTCTGGCGCCCACCCTCACCCAGCCAAACGGGCGAGAAAACGGTGACAGCAATGGCGACTTTGCCCACACTCCTTCTGTGCTTGGCTCATATTCCTTTCTGGTCAAAACTTCCCTCTCCTTTCTTGTGAAATTTTTTTACATTTGGTATTTACGTTTATGTTACCAGTTATGGGTTTTGTTTTTAATTTTAACAAATATCTTTGCCACAAAAAAAAGGCCAAAAAATATTAGGCCAATTTGTTTGTGTTTAAACAATAAATTTAAAACAAAAAACTGACATTGTATTGTGACATTATTGTACAAATGGGTTACATTTAATCCTGGCCCTAAAGGCAAAAACTGACCCTCTTAAAAAAAAAAAAAGGCCTCTTTAAGGAACGTTTAAAAAATCACATAGCGATGCAAATTCCACAGTAAACCAAAAAAAAGGGGAGCTAATTAAAACATGATGACATTATTGTTACAATAGGCCATAACCAACAAATTGTGGCCAAAATAAAACACCCAAAATGTACGCTAATTGATTGTGTAATCATGACATTAGCAGCTCTGATTTCCACCTGCGTACGCTTTTGTGCTATCCCAATAAACTGCTTTCCAAACACATACCAAGCCGGTTTTCAATCCAACACTAATTACTTTACTGACCAGCCGCGATTAATCGCAGCACCATCGTTGAGTCCCGGGACGGAGGAGAAGGCCATCGCCAATGTGGTCGAGTAATCCTGACCCTAAGCTGTGCGAGCATTTTGAAGGGAAAGCGGATGTTCCAGTGACGTATGAGACGGTCCGAACACATTTGACGTTCGCATCTGCTAATGTATGTACGCCCCAAAAACGCCTCGCCACGCCTGCGTTTTTTCATCTCCACCCCCGTCAACACCCAAAAACGCCCTGTTCTGTCAATCACATTTGACATGTCACTTCCTGTACGCTATTTTAGGAACGAGAGAAAAAAAGCTCGCAATCTGCCGTACGCACATGCGCAGTGTAACACCGACGCATGCGCGGTTAAGCAACATTGGAACGCAACGAGCGTACTGTTGTTAACGTGCGGCTCTGAATGAGGGCCTATATCCCTAGTTACGGCCCTGTATGGAATATAATTTTTTTTCTGATGATGCTTTGTTATTAATGTGGCTCTCTGTAATAAGCTGTGATTTTTTTTTTTCAATTGTTTTCGGTCCCATTGCATTTTGTATTGACCCGTGCATACTCATTTTTTCTTTAATCAATTTGTGGCACTCTCCTGGTGCAAAGACGTGCCAACAAGGCGCGCATGTACAGCAGCACGTTGGATGTAAGGCCTCCTGCTGAGTTGTGGGGGGCCTAGAGACAGCCGGTCTCTGCTGCTCTATGGATTTGAGGCAGCGCAGAGCGAAGGATGATAATTGTAAGCGAAAATATTAATTATCAACGATATTATCATATCACAACTGCAATTGTGATGGACTTCATTGTATACCCATGTAGAGATTGATATGTATTATCCGGTTTCCCCAGAAAAATTGAATCAAGTCCTGTTTACTGATACATAATTTCAGTTTTTCCCTTTTTTTTCCAGTTCCTATTTGATTTATTTGAAAAACGGTTCTTTAATTTCAAACGAGTCCAATTCCCGGTAAGAGTCTGCTTTGGCATGGCAATAAATATAGCACAGGGACAGACACTTTAACGTGGCTGGAGTTGACCTACTGAAAGTGGAGACAGTTTTGCTCATGGACTTCACGTGGCTCTTTTGCGTGTCATGTGAAAAGTAAATCTTTTCGTGTTGACTTCAGAAGGAAAATTGTCTAAATTTCGTCTACAAGGCAATCTTAAAAGATCTCGAGTAAAAAAAGACTATTACCGTAAATTCAAAATTATGAAAAATAAAAAAAAATTATATATATATAGTTCACAGTCTGCCGGCACTCCCAGCATCAACACACCTGCCTCCGCTGCACAATCCAATAAATCCACAGAAATACACAAAAGAGATCGGCACTCAGAGTAATCCACAAAAATATATAAATATATAAACTAGCGAGCCACCCAGGCTTCGCATGGGTGCACTTTCATCTCGCCACAGCCCCCTGCATCTCATAACAATCTACGCCATGTCACCACAGCCCCCGACATCTCACAACAGTTTCCTGCTTTTCACTACTGCCCCCTGCATTTCACCACAGCCCCTTACATCTAACAACAGGCCCCTGCTCACTCCTGCATCACACCACGAACCCAGGGCCAGATTAGCAATGGGGCGGATGGAGCTCCAGCTCTAGGCCTCCACATAAAAATAGGCCCATTGTCATGACAACATGATGTTGACTGGTCATCTGCTCTCCACACGGTCAGCCATAAATCATAAGTAGTAAAATTGTATTTCTATTTACCTCACAAAATTAAGCATTTTTTTTCTTTTACATATTTAGGGCGACATTGTGGCTGAGAGTATAGGGGGTACACGCCCACATGGCACTGGTCACACCTCCTCTGCTTCTCATAATAGGCCCTTGGTCATTTTCAGCTCCAGGCCCATGTGGCCCTCAATCCAGCCCTGCACGAACCCAATCTTCTCACTCCTGCCCCCTGCATCTCACCAGTGTCACCACAACCCCCCGTGCTACTGTCCTGCAGCTGGCTGGGGCCCGGCCACTTGGATGTGCTGGGAAGGGCAGGAGCATCATGGATGAGAGATTTGTATTGCAGCTACCGTAAGCATTATCAGCAGCATGTCCCCGGGGCTGGGGCACCTGTGCATCTTTCCGCAGCCTCCATGCGCACCCCTCCCCAGCTGCCAAACATGGCGATGTGCAATGTCCTCTTTGCACAATATACCCTGTATTTATTGGGCTTCCTGTTGAGCTAGCTCACCGTCGTGCCACTATCCGAGAGCATCGCTGACTTCCGTGGGAGGTGCCTCCTGTCCACCAAGGGCATGTGGCTGAGAGAGAACATCATGCTGGAGAGGGAGCACTTCACGGTGGAATACTGGTGGCTGGAGTTCGCCTGCAGGTTCAGCGTAGGTATGGACAACGGAATCCAATGGTTACTAACCATCTATGTTTTTGTTTCCGATGGTAGTGTTCTTACCATTTGATGGTGGTGATCTGATGTTTACCACCATCGAATGTAAATCATTTGATGGTGTTCCAATGGTTGTTTGTTTTTTATTAAATTTCTAATAGCTTTGCCTCTCCTGCCTCCTTCCACGCTACTGTGTCTGCATCAGGGCATCTTTATGGGTTTGTTGGAGGCTGTCTCTCACTCTCTCTCTCTGCCTCAGATTTGGCTCTGCTCAGTCCCTGACTTTCTCCACTCTCTAGGCTGCTGCTAAACAACAGGGAACATTGCTATGGAAATACTTCACGGTGGAGGAGTGGTGGCTGGAGTTCGCTTGCAGGATGAGCTTAGGGATGGACATCAGAATCCCATGGTTACTAACCATCAATGTTTTTGTTCCAATGGTAGTGTTTTTACTATTTGATGGTTGAGGTCAGATGTTTGCCACCATGAAATGGAAATCATTTGATGGTGTTCCGATGGTTGTTTGTTTTTATTACATTTCTGATAGCTATGCCTCCCCTGGCTCCTTCCTGGCTACTTTGTCTGCATCAGGGCATCTTCATGGGTTAATTGGAGACTGTCTCTCACTCTCTGCCTGCCACAGATGTGACCCTGCTCTGTCCCTGACTCCCTCCCTTCTGTAGGCTGCTGCTAAGCAACAGGGCACATCGCTATCTCTGATTGGCTCAGTTTCAGATGCTCTCTTTCTTTTTCAGCACCCTGGCCAGCTCATATACAGCAGCTTGGTGTAAGTTTTTTTTGTGTGACTTGCTTCACTAAAATCATGACTGCTCAGCTCCCTTTTGTCACAGATGAATGGTTCAAGAGATTAGCCTGAATGAACAGACAGACCCCTAAACCAGGTACTTTATTAGAGAGAGAGAGAGAGAGTGAGAGAGAGGGAGATATCATAATATTTAATGTGATTATATCTTACTTTACATGCATTTTCAGTTTAGTTACACAAATGAAACGTTCCTAAACCCCAGCACGGGATCTAATTGGTGTAAGGAGGAGGAGAGCTGCCCATTCATGCCTGTTCCTCTCCAGTGAGTTCTTATCACTCAGAGATTTCATTTCTATCTCAAGTTGTTCACGGCAGCTAAAAGTTATCACAAAAATTTGTAAAAACACAGATTTTAAATAGCTCTATACAGTATATTTTATTATTTCACGAAGAGCGAATGTGTATGCTGGGCTTATGTTCTAAGTATGGAAATTTATAAAGTAATTATAACACTAAGGAATATTTTTGTTTGCTCTAGTACAGAGTGAAATGCACTTATCTGCACATAGAGATGAGTGGTTTGGTTTTACTTGGTTACGTTCAGATCTCAAAAACGGCATCATATTGGCTATTCGGCTATCGTGTTTTGGAGAGCCAATAGGATAAATCCAAACTAATCTGAATTTGTGCTAATTTGGCGAAAAGAACCCGAGGCAAAACCAAACCGCTCATCTCTAGTCCTCATATTACAAAAAAACTTAGTCTACATCTTAGGGGCCTCATTCACACATGTGCTGGGAATTAGGTAAACCACATGGAAAGTAGGGGTGAGCGGTTCGGTTCTACTCGGTTCCGTTCGGATTTAAAAACCGAATCTTATTGGCTATCCAAAACTCGTGACAGCTGATACCCAATAAGATTCGGTTTTTAAATCCGAACGAGTAGAACCGAATCCGCTCACCCCTAATAGAAAGTAATGTGTGTTGAAGATATATTTCAATTATACTTCTTAACTGCGTTTCTCATGTGTTGCGCTTTTATCAGGACAATCTATTGTACGTGTAGTGCAATGAACACAGTGTATTAACAGCATATAGGGGAGTTTATGGGGCCTATGTAAAAAGATTAGGGCCGTATTCAATTAGCGGCGAAAACTTCTTTTTTTCGCCATCGATGAAAATGGCAGTTTTTCTCCAAAAAAGAAAAAAAAAACAGCGCCATTTTCGGCGATAACGGCAAACAGGCGAAAATGGAGAAAAAAACCTGGAGAATAATTTTCTCCATCTCAGACCAGGAGACAGAAAAATGACAAAATCCCTATTTTTGGCTAAAAATGTGGGGACTTCTTTAAGAACCCTTTGGACAATGGATAAATTACCCCAACATTTTTCTTAAGTTGTGTACTTTGTCAATAAAAATGACAGCGCAAATTTTGGGTGAAAATTTTTTTTTTTTCGAAAAATGGTTTTAACTTATTGGGTCTTATTTTTCGGGGGGCAGTATGGATGCGTCAAGTATTTTAAACATAGCACGCGGTTGCAGCAGGTGGTTTTTTAGCGTGTTTTAAAATTGCGTTTTTACAACATGAAAATATACTTGCACCCATTTTAACTTACCCCTAATTTACATGGAACATTAATTTCCTGGAAAAAAAAAGTTTGTTTTTTATCATTTTACTTTTAAAACCATGTTAATTGTTGCAGTTTATTATAGACTTTTTAATCACTAGGATTCTTAGTGCTTATAGTGTGCACCTGCTCCTCCCCCCTATTATCATGTTTAATATTAGGATGTGCAGCCCAGCCCCTCCTTTTTTTTACCATTTTTCAACAATTTTTTTTTCACTCCAAATTTGCGCATTTTTCGTCAATGTACGCAACTTCTGAAAAATGTTTGGGGTCATTTATCATTAGTGGGGGTGTTCAAAGCATTCTGAAAGAAATCCCCATTTTAGCCAAAAGTAGGGATTTTGCATTTTTTTTCTCCCGATCTGGGATGGAGAAAGCTTTTTCTACAGTTTTTTTTCCATTTTCGCCAGTGTACCGATTTTTTTTCGAGGAAAACAACTGTTTTTGCCGGTGGCAAAAAACCCATCTGTGTTCGCCGCTAATTGAGGGGTTTATTTATTAAGCAATGAAAAACTTAGAGAAGCCGACCAGTGAAGAAGGTGCCCAAAGGCAACCAATCAGCTCCTACCTATTATTTTATAGACTGTACTTAATAAATGTTACTTCAATGCTGATTGGTTGCCATGGGCAACTTTTACACTGGTCCGGTTTGTCCACTGCTTGATAAATAAACCCCTGAATACGGGAGAATTCGTAGATAGATGTAGCTGATCACTGTTGGGGGGGCAGTCTGGGTGCTCCTCTGAGAATCGCGTCATCGCATCCTCATCCTGCTCATTTCACTACGAAGTTGGCGGGGTGTGGGAAGGTTACCTACTCCTTCTGTAGTCTGTGGAACTCCCCAAAAATTCAGGAATCCGTCAGTATTTTGAGAAAAAAGAAAAAATATATATATATATTACAAATGGAAATGGGCCCAAATCACCATGTTGTCTAGGGCCCCATAGGGCCCCATGCTGAGTGGACAGGGAGCCCAGACTAGAAGCTATTACTGTAGCCAACAATATGGCTGACTCTCCTGTGCGTACGGCAATAGTATCAGTTAAGTGAAATCAGCAAAAGGGTTTTAACTATTAACGCATAAGTAAATGTAACTATCCAAGAAAATGTAGCAAAGTTTCCCTTCTGTGCTCCGGAAGGTTAGTATTCATAACCTTGCACATGTAGCGCATGGAATCTGATCACTGGATCTGCTCCACATTATAATCACTGCGGCTGATACTCATTTTCCAGCCCCTTTTATCTGCTGTGCTAATAATTATTGTGTTGCCCTTGTGAGGATTGCTCAGCGATGACCTTTGAGTTCTAGGAAAATAATTTGAGATAAATTTAGAACATTCCAGTCCGGCACTTCTCCTCAACGACCTAATGAATGTCTCAGCAGTTGCTAAGCTCAGAGGGGGTCTCGCTACGCTCCTCCGAATTAATACGCAATCAGGCCAAAATCAGAAATTGTCTCCGTTGCCTGAGATACACCTGAAAACTTACTTTTTCTAATCCTAAAGTATGTAAAAAAAATAAACATTTAATAAACTTAGCATAGAATAACCTTGCGACATCTCTGTCTTCCGTCAGCTACACAGGAAAAAGTATGTGCAGCAGGTAGTTAAATCAGGCACATTGGTCAGACTCAGAGGACATATATATATATATATATATATATGTATATATATATATATATATATATATATATATTATACATATATACACAATATACTAGTATATTGGACATAGCAAATGCCAGGTCGAGTGGTCTCGCTTCTGCCTCTACATTGCCCCTTCTCTCTGCCCCCCGCAGGAAACATACAGTATAGCGTGAAGGGGGGGGGGGGGGGGGGCATTTCTACTGCACATGTTGATCTGGGGACATTCTATCCTTGATTATTTTATAGCTAAAATAGTTAGGCAGAAACATCCTGGAATTGAATAGCGCAAGAGGCGGAGAACAGGCGAAAAGCGCAAATCAGCAAAAGCTTTTTGCCAAACCGGACTTTTCGCCTCTAATTGAATTCGGCCCATGGTCTTTCTACTTTTAGGCATATTATAACAGACCAGGTCACAGAAAACAGGAGAGGAGGGGACAGGCATACAAAATTGCTTAAACTACAGTAGAAGCTAAATGGATGTACATTGGATACATTGAAACCAGGCGGTCTCAATGGTCATCTTAATTGGAATGTATTCATGTAGACAAATATTTGCTAGCAACCGATACAACATTAAGATAGATACTAGTTTTAACCTTATATGATTACTTTACCCCTATAATTTGTGCCAGTACAATAACTTGTTGTATACAATGATGAAAGGATGAATCAGCACTATTACAGCTTATCTACAATGACTGTATGATTTGATTTTCTTATGCTGGTCCTGTAATATATGGAGTGTGATGTTCTCTTATTTTATATTGATCCTTGAAATATTGAGCACAATACCATTCTGTAATACTATGATCTGTTGTGACAGTTTAACTTATTTGTTTATCACTTTGTTTTGTTGATGCTGTGTGGCCATGGTTACGACGGGAATGTTGCTGTGTGGGCGGGAAGTCCGACCGTCGCGACCGAAGGCGCCAGTAGCTGAGCGGCGTCTCACATTCACAGGGTGTCTACAAACAGGTAAGCTTATTTCTATTAGCATTTTGTATTTACTGCCTGAAGACCAGGAATAAACCTCAAAATGTTGCAGGAGCTATGAACTAAGGGCCTGATTCAGCAAGGATCCTTGCAATAATGCAAATTCAGCAGGAGGTGTATGGCCCCCTGTATGACACCCCCTGTATGACACCCCCTGTATGACACCCCCTGCTGCATTTGCGATCCCAGCACTGTGACAGAGGTCGCAGCCTGGGATCACCATCGCGACCATCGGTGGTCAATGGTCACAATGGTGGACGGCAGTTTCCGGGAATGCCGGCAGCCCCTGCCCCCACACCGCCCCTTATATGCCTCTGCCTGTCAATCAGGCAGAGGCTATCAAGGGCTTGTGTGCGATTGATTGAGCAGTACCTATTCTGCACACTCGCAGAATGGGTCCTGCGCACATGCAGATTCCCGATAATCGTGAATCTGCTTTAACTGTTGAATCAAGCTCTAAGTGTCTTCATTTATAGCTGATGCAAAGTCCACTGAGTGCCACGCTTTTGCTATTTATCTATATATAACTGTATATTGCGCAGGCAGCTCTGTTAGATTGTCAAAGATGCAATTACTGCAACACAATGAAGGGCAGAGGTGCAGCGTGAAGCCATGGAGCCTGGAGCATGCCAGAGCAATGGAGCCTGTCCCTCCCACCACCACCTTACTGACTTTTGCTACAAAAAGCATCAGTGGACTCCCATATAGTACAGAGCGCATCAATGACCACCATATAATACAGACGACAACAGTGACCACCGTATAATACAGACAGCATCAGTGACTCCCATATAGGACAGAGTCTTGCTAAACATTACGGATGTGTGTAAGGTAATGCCGCGTATCCACTAGACGATACAATGAATGATTGAACGACAACAATATCTTTATCGTTCAATCGTTCATTATATCGTCCAGTGGATATGCCGTTAACGATCAGCGATACGCTGGTCATTGACGACATCACTCATCGCCCGAACCTGCTGTCCAACCTGACAATATTGTCAGGTTCTGCAGGTTCGGGGATGAGGGAGGGTACCGGCACTGAGCGATATATTGCTTTCAGTGTGTGTGCTCAATGTTGTTAAGGACATTGAGCACACCCACTGTCGGGGACACACTACACAATATCGCTCATGGAGTGCTGCGACGGCATAGCGATACCAATGGATTAGCATACTATCGCAGTGAGACTGCGTGCGTAATCGCTCTTACAATCGCAGTTGCGATCCATAGTGAATCAGGTCCTGTCACAGACCAATCCCTGCTAATTCTGACTGACCAATCCCTGCTAAATGTGACTGACCAATCCCTGGCAATTGTGATTGACCAATCCCTGCTAAACAAGACTGACCACTCCCTACTAATTGTGACTGACCAATCCCTGCTATATGTGACTGACCAATCCCTGCTAATTGTGATTGACCAATCCCTGCTAATTGTGACTGACCAATCCCTGCTAATTGTGATTGACCAATCCCTGCTATATGTGACTGACCAATCCCTGCTATATGTGACTGACCAATCCCTGCTAAATGTGACTGACCAATCCTTGCTAAATGTGACTGACCAATCTCTGCTAATTGTGAATGACCAATCCCTGCTATATGTGACTGACCAATCCCTGCTATATGTGACTGACCACTCCCTGCTAAATGTGACTGACCAATCCTTGCTAAATGTGACTGACCAATCCCTGCTATATGTGACTGACCACTCCCTGCTAAATGTGACTGACCAATCCCTGCTAATTGTGACTGACCAATCCCTGCTAATTGTGACTGACCAATCCCTGCTATATGTGACTGACCAATCCCTGCTAAATGTGACTGACCAATCCTTGCTAAATGTGACTGACCAATCTCTGCTAATTGTGACTGACCAATCCCTGCTATATGTGACTGACCACTCCCTGCTAAATGTGACTGACCAATCCCTTCTAAACGTGGCTAATCACTTCTGAATGTGACTGACCATTCTACGCTAAACATGATGTACAAATCCATGCTATATGTGACTGACCTATCCATGCTAAATGTAAAAGACTAACCCCTAATGTCTATGCTCACCCATATTTTTTATTAAGTAGAGATACATAATTAGGCTGATATCTGAATATTAACAAAATGTGCAAACAAGCATTTTTACCATAACGCACGTATTACAGTCCCTCTGGCAATGCGGCAGTGAATTTACTGTATCACAACAAAATACACCTGTTTTTGACCATATAAACATGCACATATATACTGTACATGGGACACACATGGATCTGAGTGTCAAGATGGCGCCATTTTAATGGAGTACAAACGTGGACATCCCCTGGTTGGAGAAAATGAGCGGAATGGATCACTGACTCGGAGTATAATCCTTTGGTCCCATGGCTGCTGCTGGGCAGAGAATCAGGACCTTTGTTCCTGTGTTTGCAGATATTGTGTTGGCGGCTGCTGTCACCAAAGTAGGAAGATATTGTGACAGCATTGCTATGTCCTATTACAGGGGTTTCATAGTTCCTAGGTCCAGAAATCAGATGTGTTCTTATAGGCATGTGAGAAGCCGCTGAACATGCAGCATGCACGATTACTAATACCTCTTTTACATCGAAATCCCAGGTCTGAACCGGGATTGGAACATGTTTCCAACCTGGAACAGACCTGGGACAGAGACTTACCGACTGCGGCGCCAACCCGGGGTATGGCCGGGGCGGCACCGTTCACACCGGAGCCGGTTCTGCAGTGACCCGGGTCTACCGGCGTTGCGGTGGACGCTTGGAGATGATGTCATCTCCAATCGCTACTGAAGCCGGCCAATAGTCATTGTGACCCGGATCGCGCCGTTTACACTGCAGGGTGCCACGGGAACGACCCGTGGCCAACCCTGCAAAGTACCCGAGTCGGATCCCCGGGCCCCTAGACCCGAATGGATCCGTTTACACTGACAATAATCCCGGGTCGATGCGCGTTCACATGCAAAAAGCCGTAGCAAGTAACTTCAGTGGCCGACTCTCACTGCTGCCTTTAATTACTACACTTCTTTTTGTTGCTGTAAAATTTCTGTGCATATTCTCGGTGCCTAGCTACAGCCAAAATCATTTGACAATTTCAGATGATTAATTGCTTTAATTAGAGCACATATGTAAATGTAGCTGTGGGATGAGCTGACTGAAAAAAACAATGAAGCCCAGAACCTGAGGACCCACATAGGATCTTTACGTGCCTAAATGAAAACTGCACTTCCAATCGCACGCCCGTTCACAGTATTCAGAGGTACACTTTGTTTTGTGCAGGGCCGTAACTAGGGTGTGCGCAGCGCTCTGTGGGCGGCACCGCCACTCACCCGCGTCTCACGGGCATCTGGCTAGCAGGGTTCCCTGAAAATACTTCCCTACTCTCCCGGAAGTTGCAATGCAAACTTTTGGGGAGTCCCCCGGAAGTCCAGACTTTTCGGATCTCCCATATCCTGCCCACTTCTTAGTGAAATGGGCAGGATGGGGAGATAATTGCTGGGAATCGCGGCTCCCTATGGAAGGGACGTGGCTAAATGACGCCTAATGACATAGGAACACGGCCCCGCCCCCCCCCCAAAGTGGCCTGCTGTGTCTCCCGTGGGAGCATATAATAAAAGTTGGTAAGTATGGCCTAGAATGGTACCCAGCAGCCTGAATCTCTGCAGCAGTGCCGCTTGGAGTGTGCTTAGAACGCTTCAGATGGTCACAGGAGCATCCTGAGGATGCTCCGGGTATTGCTGCAATCACGGCGATTGCAGCAATGACATCACATGGAGGGGGTGTGGCCTGCGCCTGGAGCCCTAGTTTTGTGGCTTGGTTTGAGTAAAAACATCACATCACAAATTCATCTACTTCCACTTTAGTCGCACTCCCAATTCATTTCACCAGTTTTTATATTAATTACCGAGCTCAGGGCCTGATCCAGCAAGGAACGCGGTTGCTTATACGCATGTAATCGGCCGCTTGTTGCGTACTGCACATACGTATACATCGCAGTGCACGAACTAGCCACTGCGTCCGGAAAGCGATCGCAGAGGATATGCAGACTCATGGCAGAGTGATTGACAGCAAATGTCGTTTGTGGGTGGTGACGGGGGGGTGGTCAGCCGAACGCAGGTGGGATGGCGTTGCACGGGTGTGCATAAATTAGCCCCTGCGACACCATACGCAGCCTGTGGCCTCATTGCGCGCGCTGAAGTTAGCAATTCCTGAGTGAGGTCTGACCTGCCTTAACTGTGCGTATGGGTCCGATGTTGTTTCGCTATGTTGCCAAAGTATACGTGAGTGAGGGGAAGTGGGCGTCCTTATGTTAGGCTGCGAACATAATGCGATTGCAAACATTTACATTTCACCGCTGATATTAGCAACTGCGCTGCGTGCGTATAAGCAGAATAGCGATCCATAGTGAATCAGGCCCTTAGAGTCTGATACAGAGGTGCCAATGTCAGCACAGTTGGGTGATGGTTTTTGTACTGCACATATGTTCACGTTGCACTGTGTTGGTGCCCCTTTGGTTACCGACGGTGGATGCAGAACGAATTTGGATGAGACGAGAGACAATTTCAGTGAGCGCTCCTGGGTGGTTGCAGATTAGCTGGACGTGGGCTGGTTGTGGCCAGTGACTGCGTCTCTTGTTGCAGTCGCAATGGCGGCCATGTCTGACGGACATTCTGAGCAACAATCGCGCTGCTCTAATATCCCATTGTGCCAATGGTGCCACTTATTATGCGAAGCGGCGGATTAAAACTGCAGCCAGTGGGCGTCTCTGTACGAATTCCATCGGCTTCTGCATTAGCATAAATTCGCAGTTACGCTGCGCAAATAGACTCGGCTGCATTAGTGTCCATCTCTGAATCAGGCCCTTAGATAATAGTACCCTGATTACTGTGATAAAACTGATTATTATTTTTTTTAAACATTTATTTGCTGCATTTTATCAAAAAATTTGCTGGGATGGTTGAGCAGTTGTCAACCGTGCGGCGATACTGGTACGGAGTACGGAGGGACTGCTAATGCGGGATCCGGTCTATAGATCGACAGTAAAAAGGCCGACAGGGGGCCATATTCAATTTGGGGTGAAAACTCGTTATCGGCGATAAATTATCGCCGATTACGTCATTTTCACATATTGACTTTTTCCCCGTATTCATTTACATTGACCTTTTCGCTGGTGCGAAAAGTCAATGTAAAAAAACGGGGAAATTTTTTCGCTTGCCTTTATCAGGCGAAAAAAAGTGCAGTGTTGGGGTTTAGGGGTGCAGGCTTTAAAAAAAATTGCCTGCACCTTTGGGAATGGTCCCTAAAAATTATCTGTGTAAAAAAAGAGTTTTACAAAAAGAAATCGAAACACCCCCCCAATTTTTTTTACAATTTTGGGGTAAAAAAAATAAATAAAATAATGGGAAGACATCCTAAAGTACCCAAATATATTCCAGAGGGGTTTGGAAGTATGCGGCTGGTGTTTTCTTCATTACGGGGAGTAGCGGCAGGTGCATTTTTGAAGATGTTTTAAAAATCATTTAAGGGACTTAAAAATATGCTTGCACCCATTTTCATGTACCCCAAATTTGATGGGCATAGTTATTTTACACAAAAAAATAACCTAAATACTATTCTTCACCACTTCTTCATAGCCGCATTTATGCACCTGCCGCGGCTATTCAAAAACCTGACTTCCTTCAGCAGGCAAAAATGGGGGGACCCATAGTGATCCCCCATGTCTGGACATCTTTAGGGAGGTACTAGGATGATTTCCTGAAAATTCCCGTTTTTTGCCGGTTCCTGTTTCCACCTACTTTGAAATTGAATACAGGTAATAGCGGGTACCTGCGCGATACTTTTCCGCCTGGAAAACAGTCGAAGGAGGCGACAAGTCCAGCAGGCGAAAAGTCTGGACTTTTCGCCTCAAATTGAGTACGGGCCAATGTCTAGATAGATACCTGGGGCCAAATGTAGTAGGGTGAGAGTTTACATAATGTGACAGTTTCTCACACTTTTTAAACTCGGACAATGTAACAGAGGGCCTGATTCAGACCCGGTCGCAAGCGCTGAGCGCTCGCAACCGGGTCGATGGTGGCCCACAGCGCATGACGGAGCCGACTCCGGCGCGCGCATGCGTGAGACCCGGGTAGCGACGGGCAATCCGTCGCTCCGGGTCTCGCACCAAAGGGGGCGAGCTGTCGATGTTGAGTGACAGCTCGCCCCCTTTGGTGGGCGGGCCGGGGGAGTGGCTACCCAAACAGAGGCGTTTCCATGAGAATGCCTGCCGTTTGGGGGCGGCCCCACTGACATCACGAGTGATGTCAGTGGAGAGATTCCGGCTTTGTTAGAGCAGAAATCTCTCTGTGGCTTGCGGCCACGAGACCCTACCACAAGGGTCTCGTCGCAAGCCCGATTGTCATCATCATGGCCGCTCGCTAAAAGCGACCGGGTCTGTATCAGGCCCAGAGTCCGAGAACAAAGCAACAGAGCAAACTCGCATATTTTCAGACTCAAAAAACTCTTACGATTTAAAATCTTATGCAGGTGTTTCCCCTTTTTGAAGATTAAACTCGACCAATGTAATAGTGTTACTGCTAAACTCTCACATTGCTAAACTCTCACCCTAATACATTTGGCCCCAGAAATTAGACAGTCAATAGGTCGACAGGTACAAAATGTCGACACACTAAAGGTCCACATGTAAGAATATCGACAGGTACAATTGGTCGACATGGTGAAAAGGTCAACATAAAAATAGTTGACGTAAAATGGTCGCCACATTTATTTATTTTTTTTAAGGTCAGGCATTTACCGGAGGATTAGAGTTAGACACTTACCCCAACAGTTAGGGTTAGGCACTTACTGGAAGATTAGAGTTAGGCACTTATCCCAACAGTTAGGGTTAGGCACCAGGAGAGAGCGATAGTGTTAGGCACTTACCCCGACGGTTAGGGTTAGGCACCAGGAGAGAGGGATAGTGTTAAGCACTTACCCTGACGGTTAGGGTTAGGCACCAGAAGAGAGGGACAGTGTAAGGCACTTACCCTGACGGTTAGGCACCAGGAGAGAGGGATAGTGTTAGGCACTTACCCCGACAGTTAGGCACCAGGAGAGAGGGATAGTGTTAAGCACTTACCCCAACGGTTAGGGTTAGGCACCAGGAGAGAGGGATAGTGTTAGGCACTTACCCCGACGGTTAGGCACCAGGAGAGAAGGATAGTGTTAGGCACTTACCCCGACAGTTACGTACCAGGAGAGAGCGATATGGTTAGGCACTTAACCCGACGGTTAGGCACCAGGAGAGAGGGATAGTGTTAAGCACTTACCCCGACGGTTAGGGTTAGGCACCAGGAGAGAGGGATAGTGTTAAGCACTTACCCCGATGGTTAGGGTTAGGCACCAGGAGAGAGCGATAGGGTTAGGCACTTACCCCGACGGTTAGGCACCAGGAGAGAGGGATAGTGTTAGGCACTTCCCCCGATAGTGTTAGGCACTTCCCCCAACAGTTAGGCACCAGGAGAGAGGGATAGGGTTAGGCACTTACCCCGACGGTTAGGCACCAGGAGAGAGACATAGTGTTAGGCACTTACCCTGACGGTTAGGGTTAGGCACCAGGAGAGAGGGATAGGGTTAGGCCAGTGGTTCCCAAACTTTTTCGAATCACGGCACCCTAGAGCACTGGTTTTGCCTATCACACTGATTACAAATAATTTTATTTGTACTGGACCACCAACCCAAGGCACCCCTGAAAGTGCCCTGAGGCACCCCAGTTTGGGAACCACTGGGCTAGGCACTTACCCCGACGGTTAGGGTTAGGCACCAGGAGGGAGGGTTAGGCACTAGAAGGAACGGTTAGGGATAGGCACCAGGAGAGAGGGATAGGCTTAGGCACTTACCGGAGGCTTAGGGCCTAGAAGGCACCAAAGGGAGGGGGGGGGGGGTTAGGGTGAAGACTAGGGTTAGAAAATATATATATATGTCTCAACCATTTGTGTTGACCTTTGACCATGTCAACCTTTAGTGGGTAGACCTTTTGTCCCTGTCGACCTATTGTCTGTCTAACATCTGGGGCCAAATGTAATAGGGTTACAGTTTAGAAAATGTGAGAGAAAACTGTTACATTGGCTGAGTTTATAAATGTGACAAAGTCACAGAACATGTTGCATATTTTTCTCAAGATTTAAAGTCTCATCCAGGTGTTTCCTGTTTTCAAAATAGACCTCGATCAATGTATTAGTGTCAGAGTTTTACTGCTAAACTGTCACATTTCCTAACCTCTCACCCTATTACATTTGTCCCATGGTGTCTATCTAGACATTGTCAACCTTTTTACTGTCTGTCTTACAATCCACACCAGCTACTGCTGGGCCGGGCTATGCAGATTTCGAGGTATGAGTGAGCCGGCTTCATTACAAATAAAAGTTTCACTAATGTGGAAAAACATGATCTTACAAATAGATTACATTTATTAATAACATATAGCCCCATTTAATATCAAAGATACACAGCAGCTGCATTTTTCATTTAGTATCACTGTGATACAAACGAAAATGCCACTGGTATTTATCAATACTTGCCCCTGCGGCGAGGTCTAGTGTGGTCCGCCTCGTCGGTGAGGTCCTCCGCTCGCCTAACGCTCCTGTGTAATGCGTATGCGTGTCGGCCCGTCTGCGTATGTGCATGATCCATTCACCCAGCGGGTACCCAACCTGAAGAAGGAAGGGCAGCGCCGGGTCCCCTTTGCCATCAATGGGGTCCGCATCGCTCTCACCATCTAAAGATGGCGAGAACGATGCTGTGACAAACAGCGTTATGGGTCTATTTACTAAGCAGTGTTAGGAGACAGAGGGAAAAGTGATAAGGTGCCAGCCAATCAGCTCCTAACTGCCATCTCACAGGCTGTGTTTGAAAAGTGACAGTTGGGAGCTGATTGGCTGGTACCTTATCACTTTTCACTCTGTTTCCTAACACTGCTTAGTAAATAGACCCCTTAATCTTAGATTAGCGCTGTGATGATAACAGGAGAAGAGGTAGAGATGAGAAGAGGTATTGTAGTAATAATAGTAACACTGCAATGCTTGCTAAATAGGTTTTCCCACCTCAAAGGCATGGACAAGCATGGGCGTATCTATAATGGGTGCAGGGGGTGCACCCGTAGTCTATATACTCACCTCTCTGCCGACGCTGCTGTAATCACTGGGAAAATGGCCCGGGTGCCATTTTCCTGAAGACCCTGCTGTAGTCACTGTGAGAATGGTGCCCTGTCCCTCTGTGTGGAACCACGATGCACTGAGGGGCTGATTTTCACAATTTACCTGCCTGGCTTCCCCAGTGTCCTTCTCCATTTTCCATTAGGGAAATAACCCAGGGGAGGGGCAAAACATAAATAAAAATGTCGGTAAGTATGACGCACACAATGTGACTCACATACCCCAGTGCATCTGCTTGGTGCTCCTCTGGCATGTGCCAGAAGTCAGAAGTCCTGTCAGCAAAGCGGGAGACACGTGTGGCAGTTTGAATCAGAGCGGGAGAACTGAATACATACCGCATGTATGTGTAGGGTTATTTATACGCTGTAGTGCCCTTTGTGTAAGGCGTACACAACAGAACAAATGAACGCTTTCTGACAGGACATTGAAGCCTTTCAAACGTCTCAGACAGCCCTACTACCAAGCGCAGCTCATCTGTAGTCACTCCTGCCGTGCGCGTGTCCTTGCTACTGTATAAAAACTTACATTAGAGATAATCAAAGTTGCGTTGGAACATTGCGCACATTGAATTTCAAGGCGGAACAGATCATTTAGCAGAAATTCCTGTGGTAATTCCAGTCTCACATTCCATAAAATGCTCATTGTACACTGTATTTGTGTATTCTACAGTCCCAATTTCATGGATTGTATAGTCTATAAATAGAGCTGGGATGACAACAGTGTCTATTCTGCTCAGTGGTGTGGTTGGGGTATAGTATATATAAATTGTAAACTCATGCGAGCAAGGCCCTCTCCCCTTTGTATTCTCTACATCATTAAGCTACATGTACATTTTTTGTATCATTTGCATAGGTAAACATGGGGGGGTTCCGGTTGCCTGGCAGCCCCCCTCCCCAGCCCACACCATGACCAATAATAACAGTATACAATTCAGTTTTAGTAGAGCTGCATGTTTTAAAGATCTCAGTATCACAAATTAAATAATTAGGACAACCAGTAATGATTACATCTGTGCACCAGCTAGAGGATCTGGAAAACATGCACTGTTAGGGGTGCACCATCTATAGGGTTAATTAGTAATACTGTATAACATACAGTAATACTGTATAACATACATGCACCATCTATAGGGTTAATTAGTAATACTGTATAACATACAATATCCATTGCACAAGGAGACCAATGTGTACATATATGTCCGGGGCAGTGCTGGGTTCTTCTGCCGCTCCCCCAAACTCCTGGACTTGCTCCAATGATCTGGGATGGTGCCCACATCTAACGGCTTAACTATGTTTGCTGGCCCATATATGTCGGAATTATGACATGCACTGCACTTTGTATGACACATATTATAAGTGTTTTAAGTGCTAATTATGGGCCTGATTCAGACCCACTCGCGAGCGGCTGTCCGCTCGCAAGTGGGTCGATGGTCTGCACTGAGCATGCGCACGACGGAAGGAGCTCCGTCGTGCGCATGCGTCAGACGCGACGAGCGAAGGACTTTCCTTCACTCGTTGTGTCTGATCAAAGGGGGCGTGCTGTCGATGTTGATTGACAGCACGCCCCCTTTGGTGGGCGTGCCTCCCTGACGGGGGCGTTCCCAAGGGAACGCCTACCGTCAGAAGCCGGCCCACTGACATCACTAGTGATGTCAGTGGGAGTGATTTTGGCTCTGATAGAGCCAAAATCACTCCGGGCCTTGCGGTTGAAAACCTCAACCGCAGGCTCCGGCTCGCAGTTTCGATGGTCGCGATGGTCACGACCATCGCGGCCATCAAACTGCACGCTCGTATAGGATGTGGGTGGTGACCCACAGCTATACGAGCGTCCAGGAGGACGCTCCATAATTATGGAGGGCGGCCCACATTCAGAGCGTGCGCTCTGCTCAGAGCGTACGGCTCTGAATGACGGCCAATGTCCTCTTCATGGACTGGCCACACTCGCTCTAAATCAAATGTATACAAATATAAAAATATTAAGATTACCCCACTACAAACTTGTCCTACGCTTTCTTCAGTCCATTTATCTGCAGGTGATCAACACAAAACTTTTCTGGCACATTTCATGCCATACATAATAATGAGCAATATTATTCCGCTGCCTCCAAGCCCAGGTCACATTTTGCCCCAGGAATGTGCGTTAATCAAACCCGTCTACATGACATATTATCTCAATAAGAGGACTCGCTCAGGAATAAACCCCTCACACGTCCGGCGTGAATTTGTGGCAGGTGTTCCAGGATACAAATGATTCAGAACGCTGCGAACATCTGGAATACGAAGCAATTAGAACGGTGGAGCGCGTTCATCTTAGGAGCCGATAAATAATTTATTACTGTGGCGTAATATCAAAGTTTTGGTCCTATGTGGGACCTTCGTCAGGATTAATGAATCTTTACTAAGTCTCCCCGGAGGCTTTTCACCGTAGATATTATGCCACGTTAATGAACAGTTTAGCATACTTTGGATGTGCCCTGATTTTCCTTTTAGAGGAGATAATGTAATACAATTGTGTTCTGACACCCTGCCCAGTGACCTTCCCCTGCTTATCATAAAACAGATTAGAATCAGTAAAGATAAGATGCCGAGATTAACTCAGAACCTATCAATCATCTTGTATGTGAAACGACAATATGTCCTGAGACGGGGGGAAAACTGAGTGCGACAAAGTGAAATATTCAAGGGTAACTGCAGTTAATTTGGTTCAATTTCATTATGTTACATGTCTTTTATCTGCGTGTGTGTTACGTTACAGCTGTTGGGGCTTATTACCACTACAGCCACTTTATGGCTCTTTATGTAAAGCAGTGGTAACCCCTTTTCCCGTAGTTTTCTGATTAAAAAGAGTTAACCCCTGCTTAGGGGAATTTAGCAACAGGGGGCGGATTCCGAGTCGCACACAGAAGTGCGCGCAGCAGCGTCTGTTGGCATTCGTACATCGTCAACTTTCTGCAAATACTGGTACAAACTCCCTCCCTTGTCTACATCTGTGTGGTCGACTGTGCAAGGACCAAGACGCCAACTTTAAGCGTCCACCATCGAAGCTTGCACCAGCCCTGTGGCAGGGGAGTGTCACCATCTGACCACGCCTCCTATGCCTTCGGTTGTGTGTCTGGGAATGCAGCCGCTTGCACTGACACGTCCCTGAAACTCCCGTAACACGCCCACTGAACGGCCAATTGTTGTGCGCACTGCTAGCCGCCTCCCAGTCAGGGCCCGGGTACGCCCAGCACTTTGCCGCCACATCTCTGATACCTACTGACCCGATCGCTACATCGCCTTTGTGCGTACACTCTGTATAACGCCTGCGCCGTTGGAGACTCACGAAACATTTGCAGTTGCAATGAATCTCTCAATTAAGTGACCATCGGCGTCGTGAGTGACTCCGAATCTGTCCCCAGGTTTTCTTTGCCGCATCCAGGGGCGTATGAAGAGAGGGAAGGGTCCTTGCGCAACTTCCGTACAGGCCTCTACCCTCTCTGGCCAGCAGGATTTCCCCAGTAGATTCTGGCACTGTGCATGCGCCGATCTCCGGGAAAATAGCGCTGGTGCCACTTTCCTGGTGATTTCGGTAGTGTGCGTATGCAGATCTCTGGAAACATGTCGCCAGCACCATGTTTATGATGATATCTGTGGTGCAGCCATGTTCTCGATGATATCTGCGGTGTCGGGGGAGAGGTAAGTATTGTGAATGGGCGCATGATCGCGTTCCCATAGCCTGATAGGTGAGATTATCAAATTCTGAGAAAGAAATATATTGTCGTCTCAGGATAGCGGTACTTACCAGTGGCGGCTCCAGAGGTGGGGCTGCAGCACAGTCCAAAATTCAAATAGGGCAGTCACACCAACTGCCACCCCAAATGCTGCCAAACATCACAGGCCATGACTGACTGGCAGTTGGTGTAGCTCCCAGCCCCAACCCTGGAGCCGCCACTGGTACTGGTATAAGTGGAAAACCTTGAACTCATTATACTGTACCATACTTACTGACATTTTGGCTGCCCAGGTTGGCACTGCAGAAGACGGAAGTAGGCGGGAATGGGTGCGTGATAACGCACTTGTGTCATCATAGCCCCGCCTTCGCTCTAGAATGCCGCAATTCCCGGCATTGTAAAGCGGGGGCAAGGCCACGATGATGCGCAATCGCCTACTTGTACCATCCACTTCACTCAGGCTCCAGCCTCCGGGATAATTGTCCACCTTTCCAGGCGGCCAGGAGTGCCATGCGATTTTCGGGAGCCTCCCTGCCGTTCCAGGAGGGTAGACAAGTATGTACTGTACTAATATCGAAATGTATGATTACAGGGCCTGATTCAGACCCACTCGCTAGGCTGCGTTCGCACGTAGCCTGCCGATGTTTGCAATGTGCACATGCGAGTAAGACGCAGTGCGCGTGCGCGAACTAGTCCATGCGATAGGGAAGCGTTCTCACCCTGTATATAGACGACTGGCTAGAATGAGTGACAGGATGAAAGGTTTGTGGCTGGTGACGGGTTGGTCGATGGAAATGGGGGGGTGGGGTTGCGAATGCAGGCGTGTCTGTGCGTCTGAACGCCGTTTCAGGGGCATGCGGAATTAAGAAATACACATCACATGGCTGAATTACACACTGAAGCACTCGCAGTGCTTGCGGTAGGAAATGGTCAACCACAAGTGCTGCGTATGGATCCGAAGTTACTCGATGTTACAGATTGTTTAATACACTTCCTGGAGTTGACGTGTATTACGAAGGGAAAGTGGGCGCCTTATGACAGGCTGGTGGGCGTCTAAATACACACCACGATCGCACGCCAGGACATAGTGGGCGTGCTAATGTCTTACCGTGCGATCGCGGGATTTGCATACTTTGGCAGCTGACGGCTGCGTGTGAACGCATCTAGCGAGCGGGTCTAAATCAGGCCTACAGTGCAATCAGATGAGTCTTTGTCTGTCATATATCCTTTCAGTTTACTTTGATGTTGAAATAATATATTTTTTCAGTGCTCTATAATATTTAAATAAAGGGTAAAATCTTTATGATCCACTTAATGCCCGTTAGTGCTTTGCGGTGTCCTGATAAGGCAGAGCAGTGCAGATAAGTGCTGGTTACATGACAATATGGTTTTTTTTTTAAATTGATAAGTGAATGCAACTTTTCTTGCATAGGGTGGGATGTACTGTATGTAGTATGACATTTTGTATGCGATTCATCCCGCCACTGATCGCAAACATGTTGCAACGTTTAGTATGCTTGTACAATTGCGGCTAAAATTGCAAAGGACAGCTCTCCCCATAAGCAGTCCTTTGCGATATAAGGACTCCTGAGCTTATGATCCAGGAGTCCTTCTGCGCAACGTATCGTATAGTGTGTGCCCAACTTTAGGGGTAGAATGAAAAGTTGTGGTTTTGCCCATATCAACCAGTCATATTATAGCTATCATTTCTCTATTGCTTCTTTGAAAATGATAGATACAGTCTGATTGGTTGCTATGGGCAAGACCACTTTTAATTTTTAGAAGCTTTAAGCCGCATACACACTTAACGATATGCTCCACTGAACGATAATGTTAACGATATCGTTCAGTGACGGCACCCTCCCTCATCCCTGAACATGCACAACCTGACGAGGACAACCTGCAAGTTCAGGCGATGAAAGACATCGTTAACAATTCACTGGACGATATTAAACACTATGAACGATATCGTTATCGTCCATATCGTCCAAATTATCGGCAAGTGTGTACGAGCCTTTAATAAATCTAAAGGTTAGTGTTGAGGTGATCTGTTACAAAGCTATACACAGTAGAAATGAGCGGTTCGGTTCTACTCAGTTCTTGTTGCCAAGTTACCACAAGTTCGGATTTATCTCATTGGCTATCCAAAACACGTGAGAGCCAGATAGTCAATAAGATGCCGGTTTTCAGATCCGAACGGAACCGAGTAGAACCGAACCGCTCATCTCTAATACATTTATTTCTGAAAGCCATGACTCAGGCAGTAAATTCCGTGGATAGATGAATTTGTTTGCTGAACCTCCATAACTGGCATATCCCGGTATTATCAGTTCCTCATGCAATTCTATTTATCAGGAGTATTTGAAAGGATCAAACTTCCCTTTAGTCCTGTCCATCCTGGGAGAATCTGCATTGCAAAGAAGGAATGGAGGAGAAACAGAAAAGGGGTTTTGAACGTCCTGCCAATCCTGACAGCACAGGCGGAATAAGAAGAGGCTTTTATCTGACAGCCCATCAATCATCTTCTGATGCATTCAAAGCGTCTCTGAGAGCAGCGTCCCCGTCTGGGTGTCTGTCTAGCTGCCCTCTGCACACTTTCATTCCGGCAGCATCCAGCCCGTGCGCCATTGGGCAGCTACTGCAGTATTCCTCTCCCGCACACCTGGCCAAATGCAATGAGTTATTTCAGGAGTGCAGAATGTTACGTGCAGCCAAAGAGAGCCAAAAACTGCCGCAAAGTTATACTCAGGCAAATGATGTATCAAGCCCTCTAAGGAGGGAGGAGTGGACAAGTGGAGTAGTTGCCCATAGCAACCATCAGCTTATAGCTATTATTCATCAAGTACATTATATAAAATGATAGGTAGAAGCTGTGATGTGGGGGTGAGGGAGTTGGGGACAGATTGGGCAGACATAGTGCTAGACACACCTCCGAGCGCTGCCAGACCCTTGGCGCTGAGCATTACTCTAGACTACCCTGGGTGCATACCATTAATAAATAAATTAATAAATGTGCTATGCTCACCAATTCTTATTTTGTACCATTTTTGCCAGAATGAAGGGAGCATAGGCGTATTTATAATGGGTGCTGGATGTATAGTGCACAAAAGCCCCTGGGTCGAGGGGGGGCCCTGAGCAACACACCCTGCACCCATAGTATACTATGGGTGCGGGTAAGATGGTCCTCCTGATACGCGGTGCCATCTTACCAGTGACATCTTGGGGAAGATGGCACTGCTCAGTGAAAGCAAAGACTCTGGCACTTTGCTCTCCTACACGAATGCACCGCCTTCCCAAATATCACTGGGGCTATAGCGCGACGTGGAGGTGGAGGGACCCGCTTGCCTGCGCAAAGTAAAATTGCGGGGCTTGAAGGCGGGGGTGCTGCTCAGAGGAGGGGGTCCACTGCACGCAGGCCCCCCTCGGGCATTAATATGCCCATGGCTGGGAGGCATGTATACTAGTAGCGCCCCTTTCGGAGCCCCTGTGTATGATACCAAGCTACAGCCATCCTGACAGCAGTAAGCACCGCCATAAGTGCTGTCTGTACCTTTACAACTCATTTTGAAGGTTGATCAGCGACACAAGACAAAATGATGTTTTTACATTAATATGTGTAATCGGCCTCATTATTATGGTATAATATATGAAGAAAGCAGGTGCCGCTCACTAGAGTGCTGGAGTAACTTCCCTTGTGCAGCCTGAAGTCTCCTACTATTCCATTCTCCAAATAATCCCTCAGCAAAGTCCAAGAAAGCAAAAAGAAGAAAGTAATAGTGTGAGATGGGTTCATTGGAGGCATAAATGTATCATCTCCACAGCTTCACAGCAACAACCAGATACCAGACAATGCTCGGAGTAGACAAATGTTGCATCATTCTTAGTAAAAAGAAGGCATCTAAAATTATGGAGACAAAGATGTATATGAGTGCGCTCATCAAGCTAAAATTATGCGATATAGTAGCATAAGGTTAATTTCTAAAAACGTTCATGAAACGCGTTGCAATTGTTCCACTTAAACTACTACCCAGGATGACCACCGGCTACAAGCTACTCTGCTTTCCTTCCAATACTGCAGATCAAGTAAGAGACTACAGTGGCTTTATACTAATGATGTATAACATCTGTGCGCACCATTGGTGTGACCGGATTGCCTCAGCCCGACTCCCAATCACAGATTGGGGTTTGATCCCCACTACATCCTGGGGTATCAGGGATTTCCGCTTACCGTCAGTGACCGCCTGTCACTGACTCCGCCCACTGCACCATGGGCGTGTAACGATGCTACCACCACCAAAATCTACCATCGGCGTTTGGAATCGCTTCTTAGGCACACTCAGGTTTCTACCTCCGGCGCCTGGAACCGCTTCTGCTGCGTATGCATCGACTAGCTGCGGCCACACCCCCTGTTTGGTGTAGTCTGTTCCCGCCTGATCCCTCGCAATGGACCAGGCTCTGCACGGTAGCTGGCAGAGGGCTTGAGCTTTGGAGACACTTGGCTCAACCCAGAACAGTAGGAGAACGGAATAGCGTTTGGCGGAATTTTGTTGGTTGCAGGATTCAGATGCAATTGTAGTCAGGCAAGGTGTTTATTGCTCAAAGTCTTAATAAAGACTCGTCCTTCAGATTGAAGGGGAATATCAGCGTACAAAGATGTTACAGCAGTTCTTCTCCACAAAGGATATACAAAGATGTACAATATTACCAGACATGCAGCCTTCTTTTATGCCACTCCAATACACATTACCACAGGGGGTAAGTCCGCCCTGTGGTTTCCAACCAATCACCTTAAGTGTATGTCCAGTGCATGTGCTGGCCACATGCACATTTAACATTGTCCCCTATGGACAGTAGCGAGTGGTCACTCGCCCACAGAGCTCAGCACACCCTCGGCTCCGTCCCATCTGCAAGGGAAAAGCTTTCCCTCCAAAACGGACTTCCAGGAAACCTGCCATCTCTGCCTGAATCTGAGCTCCAGAGATGTGGAAGCAGGGTCCCCGGGCAGGGTTTCCTGGCCACGGAAGGGATGCTCTTTTGATGATCCCTGAAACAGCTGGCTGGCTTAGCCATCTTTCTATGCACCCCCTCATACCACTTCCAGGCATGAGGCTGCACAGGAGGACATTTTATTTCTCTGGAAGGGGCTGGGGGATCCAGCAGCCCACTGAGGACTGTGGATCCCCTGTCCGTCCAGAGAAATCACAGGTAAGTGCATTTCACTTTTAATTATACATTTAAAATACATGCATGTAATATATACATTATATTAACATTGTGTATTCTTGTGTTTTTTACTCTGTGCCCAGTGCTCAGCTGCTGCCCGGTCTCCCAGTGTGTGGCCACTCAGCCTTGCCCTCCGCTGCCTGGCCACAGTAAGCAGCCAGCACGGAGGGGCCAACGGCAACCCTGGGGAGCTGGGAGCCAGGCTAGCGTGGAGCACTCAATGGCTCCCTACACCCAGTCCCCCTCGGTGTGCTAACACATTGCCACGGCTGTCGGAGAGGGTTCGGGCCATGGCAGCATAAAACATAATTTACACACTCGGCGCCTAGCGCCGGCAACATTTAAATGGGCGCCTACACATTTTAAAGATGATGCCTAGCGCCCATTGTTCTTTTTAGAAATGGCGCCACAGCACGGGGGTTAACCCCTTCAGTGCCGCGGCCGCCATTATCCGCGTGTGGCCAGCCTCTGGCCACAATTGGCTTTTTGGAAATTCACCTTATGCTGCTATCGCCTACGGTTCCTTTTAGAAAGAATGATAAAGAATTTAACTACTCTGAATATTGTCCATCTGGTAATCCTGTTTTTTTCATGTGAAGCTGCTAAGAATAAAATTGTAGTTATCACCTTTATGTCTAAAGATGACCATACCAACATGCGCACACAGGAGTTTGTCAGAATCATTATTAATACAGATATCCTACATTCATACATGACACACCCCAAGCATATTATGAAAAAAATAAGTTTGCGCTGCTGTTGGCACGAAAGACGGAGAAACAGCTGCTCTGCTGCAAGAACAGCTTTATGACATCACCATTGGTGAAGAAACAGCTCGTGTGTTTTGCAGTTCAAAAATGACCCGCAATTATTTTTGCCGACTTTGCAAACCTGGCTTGAGATGCAGAGGGGAGGCCTACAAAGTTATGGTAGGTGGGTTTGATGGCTCAATTTCCATTGTCACAGTCTTCCCACTACTGCATCATGCCCATGACCTCCATAGATGATTTAATTTCATCATGGTGCATTGGTGGGGCTTGATGATGTTACGTCTTTTGACATCATCATGCAGAGGTAGGTTGCCCATGATGATGTGAAATGCGTCGTCATGTTCTGGTCACAGCCCACTATTTCCTCTGTCCTGGATAATTGCTGAGTTTCTCAGGAGACTGAGTGGACTCACAGAAACCCAGAAGCCTTACGGGCACACTGGGAGAGTTAGCAAGTGTTCCTTCAATACGGATTATTTACTAAAGGTGCAAAATTTGCACTAAAAAAAC
Source organism: Taudactylus pleione (assembly GCA_031769625.1). Lineage (NCBI taxonomy): Eukaryota > Metazoa > Chordata > Amphibia > Anura > Myobatrachidae > Taudactylus > Taudactylus pleione. The sequence continues at coordinate 5,054,709 of JAUIMM010000244.1, read as the reverse complement.
CATTATCCAATCAGATATTTGCTTTCCATGTCTAACTTGCCAAAGATAGAAAACTAACTGCTGATTGGCTGATGTGATTCGGTGCACCTAAATGCATGGTTCCCAAATGAGCTCAAGTTCCTAATCCAGAGGTGGCCGCTTCTGCATCCGGTCTCGCGTCTGTTGCCGGAGGCGCAGCTGCGATAATATGCAATTACTAGATTCTTGATACGCCATCATCGCCGCACCATCGCGTGCACCTTTGATACTTGCACCAGCCCTATGGCATGCGCAGTTTCTCCTTTTGAATACAGCCTCTTTGGCTGCGCCTCACTTTCACTGACACGCTCGTCGTCCCGTTTCTATTACCGTCTGTCCCGCTCGCAATAGCTTCTTTGTGCGGACACTCTATGTGACGTATGCGCCGTAAGGGTTTCCAAATAATCGCTCAACCATGTGACCGTCGCCAGTGTGTGCGGATTGTGTGCCACTGAGAATCAGGTGCCTAATGTCTCCTGTCTAAATGTATCTCAGTCTTGCTAAAACGCCATGAATAATTTATTTCTATATATAAAAAAAATCTGATAAACCGGTGACGCCTCAGCACAATTTCCCTCAATTTGTTAGAATTTTTTATTTTTTTTCTTTACTGTCATTTTTTTTTTATCTGCACCAGATGGAAATGCTATCAGCTTGTGACACGAGCAGGAAAAAAAAAATTCTGCCAGCACGTCGGATCGGTTTCATAAAGTTTGCAGATCACTGGAAAATTAGATCACTTAGCGCACACTTTTTTTTCCCCTTAATTGTAATTAACCAAATAGACAGACGGCTATTATCCGACACACACCGTATCATTTTCCTCCGTTTGACCTTCACTCGATAATCTTGTCACTTTGCGAGAAGCTGTTGATCAGGGGAAAGGTTTGGGACACCTTGGTTTGTGTTAGAGACAGCTGCAGCGCCAGGCTGCTCCGATTCGGAAAATTCAGAGGACAAATGCGATAAATTAGGAAAGAAAATCAATTAAAAAATAAAAATTCACATCCACTCCACTGAGTGATATACTGCCGTAGAAAGTCCTCGCTGCTGCCTCAGTCCAGAGAAAGCAGCAGATACATAAATAATTTTTTAAACTATTTTCTATGGCTGTTCTGCTACTAATGATTCGACTGAAGCCGCTGACAGGCCTGCATTCAATATAATAAATTTACAACCAATCAAAAAAAAAATACCATGCTGGCCTTTAATGCATCCATCATAGTATTAATGTGCTGTCACGCGGAAGACATTATTTATGATTGCACAGATAAAATAAAAAAAAAACTTTTACGTGTCATTCTCAAAATTTCTTACTGGGCCTGTAAACTTTTTTTTTTTGTTTAATTTTTTATTTTTTTTTGCTATAGTACTTATAGTTTCTGTTGCAAATCTGGCATATTTTGGAAAGCAGAATTATATTTTATTGTTGATTTTTAGTGCAAAAAGTTGATGCTCTTACATTTTACTGCATCATCTCATGAGCCACATGTTTCAAATACTTAAAACACAAAAAAATAAATTTTATTTAAAAAAATAACTATATTTCTCAAATAATGATCTTATTATCCTCTCTCTCTTTCTATATATATATATTTATTTTTTTTGGAGAGTGATAAAGTGGATAGAGATAAAGTACCAACCAATCAACTCCTAACTGTCATAGTACAGGCTCTGTTTGAAAAACGGCAGTTAGGAGCTGATTGGTTAGTACTTGGTACCTATGAGATGCAGTCACAATGTTTCCAGTTACAATATTCACAATTTCGAATGCAGGAGATCGACATGGTTAAAACGCTGACATTAATAGTGACACCTGCAAAATGTCGACTTTCATAGAATGTCAACATCGAAAACGACAACATTTTCATTATGGTTAGTGTTAGAATCAGATCAAAAGTACATTGTCGACATTTCAGCAATGTTGACATGACATCATGATGAATGTCGACACAGTTAATGCAGACATTATGAGCATGTCAACACGAATGTCAGCATTTTGAATTGCACAACCGTACTATAACAGCTGGAATGTTATGATTAAATAGTGATGTACAGTATATAAGACAAAGCCAAATAGCATGTTTGAGATTACAGATGGGAAACACACCAAGTAATGGATGTATAATTACTTTCACTTTTATTACACAGAGCAAACTATTTTTCTTTTTTTTTTGTTTTACAGTTATTTAAATGTTACCCCATTATTAGTCTAACAATTACAATTTACATTAATGCCCATAACCAAGTTTAATATTTCCTTAAGATCTCGTAAACCTTTTAGGGATAAACTGTGTGTCTGAGGGCCTGATTCAGCAAGGAACGCAGTTGCTAATATGCACGCAATTGGCCAATTGTTGCGTATTGTGCATGTATCGCGGTGCGTGTGTGCGAACCAGCCACTGCAATTGGGACTGTGCAGACCCATCGCAGAGTGATTAACAGGAAGTGCTGTTTGTGGGTAGTAGCGGGGGGTGGTCGGCCGAACGCAGGGGTGCCAGTGCCTTTGAACGCCGTTACAGGGGTGTGCATAAATAAGCCACTGCGATGCCCTATGCAGCCTGATGCTTGATAGTGTGCATGGAAGTTAGCAATTTCTGAGTAATTTCTGAGTAAGGCCAGGGCTTGTGCAAGTGTGCGTGAGGCCAGAGCCGGCCCTAGCCAACTCGGTGCCCTAGTCTGGTGCCCCCTAGTGTGTGTATATAATATATATATATATATATATATATATATTATACAGCCCCTCTCAGGGTCAGACACGGCAGCACACAGGCCAGCACCCCTCTCTGCCCAATGCCAAGCCCTGCCTCCCCTCTCCTCCTGCCTCCCAGCCTGAGCTAGAAAACTTACCGAGAGGCTGGAGAGGGAGTCAGTGCCTGTCTGATTCTCTCTTTACTTGATGCTGCTGCAGAATTGCCTGGTCCGATGGCGCTGTGGGGAGGAAAGTATAGAGGCAGAGACGTGAGTTGTCACTCACGGCTCTGCTCCGCAAAGGCCCATGGGAGGAGAGGCCGCGGCTGGGCATGCACAGCATGGCTTCCCGGAGCCATCTTCGTCTCCTCCTGTAGCCAGAATGAGCTTCTGTGCAGAAGCTCATTCTGACCTGGGCGGCTCATGGTCACGTGACTGGCCAACCGCTGCGCTGCCCGTTTGGAGCTGAGCTCTGATCGCGGCAGCGGTGGGTGAGGGGGCAGCAGCAGAGCCTTGGAATAACCCTAGGCATTTCAGTCGCCCTAGGCATTTGCTTATAATGCCTATGTCTAGGGCCGGCTTTGCGTGAGGCTGCGATGGTACTCGATTGTACCGATGGTTTCTTAGTCTTGCTAAACATTACGGATGTGTGTAAGGTAAAGTGGGCGTCCCTATGTAGTGCAGCGGCAGCATTGTGATCGCTATGGATTAGTTGAACTGCGTGCGTAATCACTTTTACGTTCGCACTTGTGTTCCGTATTGAATCAGGCCGAGACTGCTGGCAGTGTAATGTAACGGTCACCAGTGATGTCAGTAGGTCAGTACTAAAGCCACCTAGTAGTGGTCTTCTCCTTTCTCATATCATTCAGTGCCCTTTACTTGGTGGCTTATATAGGTCTTATTTATGTAGCTATGCTCACTGGCAAATATAGCTACAACCAGTGGCGTTACCGAGGGGTCACCAAAGTGTCGACTCCCCCTCTGAAAGGAGCCGGGTGCTGCACTGTAACATTACGTGCCGCCCTCGGCTTCTGACAAAGTGAGGAAGCCGGCACTGCCCACAGAGTCGTTCCCTGGTGCAGTCGGCAACTCTGGGTCTTCCCTCCACCGGAGTTGTTACGAGGTTAGGGCCGCGAGGCTACGCCCCTTCTCTCGGCAAGCAGCAGAGCCAGTGGCGTAACTATAGAGGGTGCACGGGGTGCGCTAGCTATCGGACCTGGCGGCTTAGGGGGCCCGCCAGCCCAGCAAGCTGCACCCTCTGTAACTGGTGCAACTGGGAGCTGGTCTCAGAGACTAAAGACACCTCTGATTGCTTCAGCGGCCAGCGCTCCCAGTGATGCGGTCCGCGGGTGACTTGATGACTGAGACACCCACTTTTAATGCCCGTAGATGCCACAACGACGCCAGGAGTTGTAAAAATTCACCATTGGCGCATCATCATGTTCACCATCCACACTTACACTCCCATCTCCCATAACACGCCCATGAGACAACTTTTTTTGCATTCATTTCAAACCACCTCCCAGGTACTACCCAGTAAAGCCCATGGTTTTGCCTCCCTGTTCCTAATGCCAGCGGTCTCGCACACAACAGCGTATTTCAGATGTTTTCACGCAAGTGCAGTACCAAATAAATGCACAGTTGCACATGGTTTGCGTCCACCTATGGATCATTAACAAAGGGCTGCCCACAGCTTATGTGACATTTTGGGTCTGATTCAGAGGTGACTGTTAAATGCACGCAAAGCCAATATGCGTGCAGTCGGCCGATGTTGTTAGTACTGTGCATGTGTCCGAGTCACACTGCGCATGCGTCCTGATGGTTACTGCACAGAGACGCAGAATGAATTTGGATGCAGGGAGTGTGTATTTTTGTGGGTGTACCTGGGAGGTAACAGGGGTGGTTAGGCAGATGCAGGCGTGTCGCTGACAGCGTTTTGCGTCTATACAATCAGACTTGTTCACATAGGAGGCCATAGTCACACAAAGAAATTGCACCTGCCATAGGCATACATGTGTAATTGTGCACTGATGGAACGTCTGATGGTGCAATTATGCATGCTCTAGAATGGAGCCCACATCTGAAATAAAAACATTCAGCTCAGGCAGGATGGCCCTCCTGCCGCATCTAATGGCTTTCTGTGATCGCTGGTCCTGTATATGCTAGAATTATGACACAATACACTATGTATGACACATATAATGGGTTACTGTGATCGCTGGTCCTGTATGTGCTGGAATTATGACACACAATACACTATGTATGACGTATATAATGGGTTACTGTGATCGCTGGTCCTGTGTATGCTGGAATTATGACACACAATACACTATGTATGACACATATAATGGGTTACTGTGATCGCTGGTCCTGTATGTGCTGGAATTATGACACACAATACACTATGTATGACGTATATAATGGGTTACTGTGATCGCTGGTCCTGTGTATGCTGGAATTATGACACACAATACACTATGTATGAGGCATATAATGGGTTACTGTGATCGCTGGTACTGTATATGCTGGAATTATGACACACAATACACTATGTATGAGGCATATAATGGGTTACTGTGATCGCTGGTCCTGTATGTGCTGGAATTATGACACACAATACACTATGTATGACGTATATAATGGGTTACTGTGATCGCTGGTCCTGTATATGATGGAATTATGACACACAATACACTATGTATGACACATATAATGGGTTACTGTGATCGCTGGTCCTGTATGTGCTGGAATTATGACACACAATACACTATGTATGACGTATATAATGGGTTACTGTGATCGCTGGTCCTGTGTATGCTGGAATTATGACACACAATACACTATGTATGAGGCATATAATGGGTTACTGTGATCGCTGGTACTGTATATGCTGGAATTATGACACACAATACACTATGTATGAGGCATATAATGGGTTACTGTGATCGCTGGTACTGTATATGCTGGAATTATGACACACAATACACTATGTATGACGCATATAATGGGTTACTGTGATCGCTGGTCCTGTATATGCTGGGATTATGACACACAATACACTATGTATGACGCATATAATGGGTTACTGTGATCACTGGTCTTGTATATGCTGGAATTATGACACACAATACACTATGTATGAGGCATATAATGGGTTACTGTGATCACTGGTCCTGTATATGCTGGAATTATGACACAAAATACACTATGTATGAGGCATATAATGGGTTACTGTGATTGCTGGTCCTGTATATGCTGGAATTACGACACACAATACACTATGTATGACGCATATAATGGGTTACTGTGATCGCTGGTCCTGTATATGCTGGTATTATGACACACAATACACTATGTATGACACATATAATGGGTTACTGTGATCACTGGTCCTGTATATGCTGGAATTATGACACACAATACACTATGTATGAGGCATATAATGGGTTACTGTGATTGCTGGTCCTGTATATGCTGGAATTATGGCACAATACACTATGTATGAGGCATATAATGGCTTACTGTGATCACTGGTCCTGTATATGATGGAATTATGACACACAATACACTACGTATGACACATAGAATGGGTTACTGTAATCACTGGTCCTGTATATGCTGGAATTATGACACACAATACACTATGTATGAGGCATATAATGGGTTACTGTAATCACTGGTCCTGTATATGCTGGAATTATGACACACAATACACTATGTATGAGGCATATAATGGGCTACTGTGATTGCTGGTCCTGTATATGCCGGAATTATCACACACAATACAGTTTGTATGACGCGTTTTCAAGCTGGATAAGTGCTAATTACGTCCACTTCATGGACTGGCCACTCTCTAAAATCATTTGGAAACCCCCCTCTGCGTTTGCCATTGCCTGTGCGATGACTCGGCAGCCTTGCCAATGAATTTCTGAATGTGTTCCTGGTACAGATTACTATGCTAAAACTCAAAATATAGACAATATTTGATGCCTACACCTAACGTTATTGATGGTATAGAGGTGAATGATTAAAGGATCAGTTCAACAACAACAAAATACAGAAACTTCCATTCCAGGAAACGCTAGTGTTTAATGCTGTAATTGCTACATTTATCTTAAGATTTGCTTTTAATTGTCTATTGATGCAATTTTAAATATTTAATACTGAGAATGAAAGTGCCTAAATAACCCGATATCAATAACGGCTGGAGAGAAGCTCACAGCATTTAAACGGAGTATTTTCCTATTGATTATGCTCTTGCTGTTTTCTTCAAATTATTTAAAAGCAGATTTTATTGTTAGGGGAGAAGACAATAAAATACATCTCGGCTCGAGGTTCTGCGCTGTCAGTTTTAGCACAAAAGACGACGTGTGAAAGTTATAGAGAAAACAAAGATTAGACACAGGAGGAGAAAACGGAAACAGACGAGTTTTTGCGACGATTGGTCGCCATTTCTGAAAGTGCAACAAAATATGAATCGCCAGCATACTTGTCGACTTTCCTGCAATGGCCGGGAAAGGGTAAGTCTCCCCAATTCGCGCTGAGTTGCCTCATTGTAGTCTTTCCCCATTTTACAAAGCCAGAAATCTCGCCATTGTAGAGTGGGGGCAGAGCCGCGATGACACAATCGTGCCACCACACCCCCTCTGCCTGTTCTCATAGGGAATGCTGGTTGTCAGGCTAAGGGGCATATTTAGTAACAGGTTTTAGACCCAAAAATGTTAATTTATTATCGTCGCTATTCGCAGCACTAAATGTGCATACACACGTAACGATTTTTTTCACGATTTAACTATAACGACGTTGTTATCGTTCAATCCTTCGGTTTCTGAGTTACAACGATTTTCTTTAAGGGAGGTTACAATCGTTTGTAGTTCAAAAAATCATTCATTACACTTTAAAAAATCTGTCAAATAATCTGACAGAAAATCGTTCAGAAAATCGTTTATAACACTTTAAAAAATCTGTCAAATAATCTGACAGATAATCTGACAGAAAATCGTTTATAACACTTGAAAAAATCTGTCAAATAATCTGACAGAAAATCGTTCATAAAATCGTTCATTACACTTTAAAAAATCTGTCAAATAATCTGACAGAAAATCGTTCATAAAATCGTTCATTACACTTTAAAAAATCTGTCAAATAATCTGACAGAAAATCGTTCATAAGTGTGTATGCAGCTCAAGAAATGATCTACCGACTAAGGCCCTGATTCAGACCCACTCGCGAGCGGCTGTCCGCTCGCAAGTGGGTCGATGTTCTGCACTGAGCATGCGCACGACGGAGGGAGCTCCGTCGTGCGCATGCGCCAGACGCGACGAGCGAAGGACTTTCCTTCGCTCGTTGTGTCTGATCAAAGGGGGCGTGCTGTCGCTGTTGATTGACAGCACGCCCCCTTTGGTGGGCGTGCCGGGGGCGTGCCTCCCTGACGGGGGCGTTCCTAAGGGAACGCCTCCCGTCAGAAGCCAGCCCATTGACATCACTAGTGATGTCAGTGGGAGTGATTTTGGCTGTGATAGAGCCAAAATCACTCCGGGCCTTGCGGTTGAAAACCTCAACCGCAGGCTCCGGCTCGCAGTTTCGATGGTCATCAAACTGCACGCTCGTATAGGCTGTGGGTGGTGACCCACAGCTATACGAGCGTCCAGGAGGACGCACCATAGTTATGGAGGCCGGCCCTCATTCAGAGCGTGCGCTCTGCTCAGAGCGTACGGCTCTGAATGAGGGCCTAAATCAGAGGTTTCCAAACTCGGTCCTCAAGGCAAATTCCGCTCCAGGGCATCGCGCCCTGTGTGACGTCCCTGGTCGTGTGCGTGTGTCGCTGAAGTTATTGCGTGTACATTTACATTCCCCCCCCGCATTGGCAGCTGTAGGAGACGCAACGCTCCCTTGTGTTTAGTTACAGTATGTTGTATTTTACAGATTAATACGTTCTTGCCAGAATGTAAATATACACAGACAGCCGCAAATCTTTTACTGCGATATTAACGGTGCCACAATTATTGGAAGAAGAAATCGCCACCTGCTAACAGCGACAGCAGCATTAATAACCAAGAGAAAAATAAAACACATCATTGAATGACTAAATAAAAGCAGGAATCAATAGTAAAGCTGTAAATGACGAGCTGACATTTTACTGAGATTATTTCCTGCTGCAAGAAAAAACATAATTATCATTACTTCAAACATGTATTATAATATTTATTAATGGTGAAAGGTCAGATGTAACAGGAATAAATCAAATAAAACAGTTGGATTAGTTTTAAAATGATTGAAATGTCTGAAGGTGACTTATTATTATAACTATGAGCTAATGATGTTCTCAAGATGTTTATCATATTCATAGTCTAAATTATTGGTCAGAAAATGTTTATTTACAGAGATAAATTGGGAATTAGAGAATAATATGTGAGAATAGTAGGAGGATGGCGTTCCCATCTAGGGCAGCTAATCATCTTTATCTACAGTATCCTTCCTCTCCACAAATAGTCCATCAGCAAGGGTCCCGCAAAAGGTCTATTATCATGGAGGGGTGGTTAGATAAAGTAGGTTGTGCAGAACAGAGGGCCTGATTCGTTCCGAGCGATGTTTGCCCAACTGCGCATGCGTACGGATCGTAATACGCATGCGCGAACCAGTCAGTGCGGCCGAAAATCGTTTGTTCGCTAAATAGCGAATGCCTGCTATTTTGAGTGACAGGAGGAGGCGTATGTGGGTGGTAACAGGGGAAGGTGCTTGAAAACGGGGAGTGGAGATCCGAACGCAGGCGTGCTTAAAGGTCAAAACGGGCGTTTTATGGGTGTGCATAATTAATACAGCAGCGTCATTGACCACGTCACTGGGTTATTTTAAAGTCAGAACTGCTCGCAAGATTGCGGTAGGAAAAACCAACCACAAGAATAGCGAGCAGTTCATACGCTGGTCGATGTACTCGATTAATCTAATAAATAGCGGACATGACGTAGGATGCGACCGCAAGTTTTGTTCGCTCGTTCAGACCTAGAGGCGTGAACAGACCGCAAAGAGCGAACGGTTCATTTGAATAGCCACCCCTTTTTTCTGAACGAACGACCGCAAATAGCGTCCGGCTCTGAATGAGGTCCAGACCTCCTAGTTTCCATGAGGCACCTGATCAGACACAAGCTATGGTCAGTCCAATCAGATTCCCTATGCCCTGCACTCTCCAGTCCTGGCTCCTGGAATAGATAAGATGGGTTCAGTGCTGGGAAGTGTAATCGGCTCCGATTTTGCGAAAATTGTAACATTTCGGCAATTTTTAGGGCATATTTTCAAGTCACCGTACGTCATAGAATCCGCAAAGTCACCATAAGCTGGCAAGAATTAATGGGACCACAGCATGTTGGGGATGGCTGCACCCATTTGTCGGTGGGTCTAGCATGTGACATGCACCCACTCACAGAAGCATGGCATAGCACCCAGCAGCTGGGACTAAAGTACTCACCACTGTATTAGGATGGCAGGACATTCCCATAATAGCTGCATTTTTATCAGGATGTATTTAGATGCTAAAATGTAACACACAATAATTAAAGTGCTACAACTTTATTTTGTACATCTCTTTATAACACATAATCAAAGTCTATTTTCTGTCATAGAGATAGATGGATGAAGGACTTAATTTTGACATAACATCAGGTCATCTTATACACACACATTCCGCAGCACATATCCTCTAACCCACTGCTCCATGCTCCTTCCTCACTATCTATCCCTCTGTGTCACCCCTGTCTGTCTACCCCCCCCTTTGGAATGTAAGCTCTCACGAGCAGGGCCCTTGTCCCTCATGTGCTTCTCCTCCCCCTACTTATAGTATAATTTACTCCTAATCCTAATCCCACAACGGCACCTAACACCTGGTTGCTCATGTCCTGCTGCTTGTGTTATGCAGCCATGTTTATAAACCATGTCCTTGTCCTACATTGTTTTGTATTACTATTAACTGTTTTTCTTGTGTGCTCATTTATGTACAGTGTGAGGCGCTGCGGAACCTTTGTGGCGCCATATAATAAAGGATAATAATAATAATGTAGACTGGTCCCGGTCCCAATTTGTGTAATGTAAAGATGCAGATAGAAGTCACCAGGTGTAATAGGCATTGACTTTGCAACTCCCTGGGAATGCATCTGTAAAATAGAGGTCCTTCTGGCGGGTGACACAGGTGCATATTACAATGCAAGCACAGCTTTTACGCTGCAGCCGGGCCCAGGCTAGTATTGGAATAATTAGGGGAAAAGAGCATGGGGGTCACACTTAAATTCCCATTACCAGCACTAGGCATAACAAGTCAGTGCTGATGGCACTATAGCTGCTGTGGGGCTGGTGCCCCCCTGCAATAGTGCCACCAGCTCTGCCTGGTAAAGCCATTTGCGCATTCTGCAGGGTGTGCAGTACTCGCCCCTGAGTGCAAGGGGTTCCAGACCGCACACCCTGCACCCATATAATTATTAAACTTACCTCTCTGGAGTCCCAAGTCAGCCGGTGCTGCAAATTCTAATTGCCGGAAAAGTGGCATGGCGGCCTGATTCAGTAATGGACAGATTTACACGGCTGCACACGAGCGGCTCTTCAAATCCATCTATCTAACAAGCAAATGCTGAAGGAGGGGTCAGACCTCCCTACTGCATTTGCGATCTCAGCGCTGCGACCGATGTCACAGGTTGGGATCGCCATCACGACCATCGCGATGGTTGCTGTTGTTGTCAGGCTGCGGGAGCTGAAGCTTCCTGCAGCCTGGACGTTGCCTGGTCACGCAAGAGGCCAGGAATCTGCAGACGCAGACCATGGCCTCGTACCTCCTGTAAAGTGGAGGCGACACGTTTCCGGGAACGGTGCCCAGGCACACCCCCGCTCCGCCCTCCAAATGCTGCAGCATGTCAATCATGCTGCGACTTGGGGGGGGGGTGGTGCGAGCGAGATCACAGGACCTGTTCTGCAGACGCAGACCCTTCAACTTCGGAGATTTGCAGTCATCCTTTATCCGAGCACAAAGCCAGAATTTGCTGCCCTGTCGGAGAGGAGGAGGCCAGACCAAAGGCTACACACAGGCCTCCTCCCTTCTAAAGTCTGGTGCTGGGAATGGAAATTTCGGGGTTATCCCTTCTATCTGACCCCCAATTTTTCTAATACCAGTAAAGGCTGAAGCACTAGTGCTAGTTCTACTTTTTGTTTTGGTGGTGGGGGGGAGGGGCAAGAAAAAAAAAATTGCTGAAAAGACACTAGAATGGCAGCAATATGTGGGTTCATAACCTGCAGCATATGGCTGGCAGCTTGGCGAGCCAAAGGTTATTACACCAGGTGATTTGGGAAGACCAGAGTGGATTAAGTCACCACTAATTAGCATCCCCCTCTCCTCTTCTTTACCCTGGAAGCTACTGGAATGATGCTTCATTAAAAGTAACCTTCCAGGGGGTCGGGCACCAAGTGGCTACGTACAATGGGGGAGGGGCTTGTTAAAGAAGGGAGAATGGCAGGGACGGACTGGGACTGCTGAGCAGCCCTGGCAGTTGCCTTCCCCCCTCAAAGTGTTGTGGTCTTGTCTCAAAAGGGGCATGGCCTCACCTCATGGGGGCGTGCCGCAAGTCATGGGGGCCTGGCCTTGTGCCACACACCCAAATTCAATATCCCGGGCTGAGCAGAGCACCTGGAGGCGGAGCTGCTCGGCCAGGGTTTGACGGCAAACCGGCCCATCTGGCCATTGGCCCTTCTGGCATTTGCCAGAGGTGCCAGGTAGGCAGTCCGGCCCTGCAGGATAGTATGGGAGAGGACAACCCTTTAATTTTCCACAGGTATACCTTAGGAAGGGCATATGATTCAGGTAAGATAGTGTATTAAATGGAGAGTTAACACAAATTATCCATTGCATCCAATCGATGGTTAGCACTGGCATCCACCAAGTACGGTACAGCCAGTGCCTAGTCACAACCAACCAAGTTATTCATACCCACCAAATGTTACTGCATGAACAGAGACCCCGGGACCAGTCATTGACTTGGCATTGTGTCAGAAGGCGATGGGGATGGCGTTGAGAAATGAAACCGCCTCAGGAGCTCATGGGCCAGAAATGGCCATGTGCCGAGACGGCAAAGCAGCATTTATGGAGTTACTGCGTCTAGTATGCCAGGGATGCCAGAGTGCAATAGTCTGGGTGACAGAGGGGAGCAGATTAGACATGGTAGGATATTCACGATGGCCATACTGGGAATGTAGACAGGAGGAGATACTCCAGAGTAAGGGCGTCAATGCATCAGAGAAGTCTGGCATGTTAATGAACATAAGAGTTATCTCCCTTGGAGGGGGTAATATAAAGGAAAATGACCAGGCTGAGGGTTAGATAAGGATGACACCTGACCAGATATGATATCATATGAGGGTCGCTTTTATCTGATGCCCTAACATGGCTGAATGTTGGTGTCTTCGGCCTGAGCACCCTTCTGGAATGCCCAGCCCCAGCAATGTGGCTGTTCGGTCCCCGTGCCAGGTGAACAGCAAGAACACTGAGTGAGGAATCACATATTACATCACAATAAAACCACCTTCCCTCTACTGAGTGATAAACTGGCAGTAAAATCAGCTCTGTCATTAGCTGCAAGTCATTTTAATGTGGGTCTGCAGCCCCGTAAAAGATAACCAGCAAAAGGCAAGTGGCAGGCTATAATTCTGAGCCCTGAAATGTAATGTTGAATCCACACACTGATAATTGACTTTCTGGCTATTCACAAATCATAACACTCTCCCAGCGCCGGCCTCTGCTGCCAAGTCGGGCTCTCAGTACAGACCTCATAGCGGGGACGGCAGACAAGGCAACACCTGTTCGTTGTAAACAAGCGCTTGCCAATCTTTCAAGCATCACAAAATTAGCCATAACCGGGCGGAGAAGTGTGTAGACGACTTTATCATGCAGGGTTATATCCTATAACAGCGTTGTCTCCCGGTACTGAATGAGAGAGGAAGCACGCAGTTATAGGGCTGCGCCGTCCAAAGCGAGGCATTGAAAATATATTACTATACAAGTTGTGATATATACATAGCTATATAGTTGTTCACAGGGGAGATGTATCAAGCCTTGGAGAGAGATAAAGTAGGGAAGTTGCCCAAAGTATTCATTCAGCTTCTGTCAGTTATCTATGAAATGACTGACTGGAGGCTTTGGGAAACTTCTTCACTTGATACATCTCACCCTGTGTATTGGCAACGAGAGCACTTTGAAAGACAAATATTGTAACCTTATTTAGGGACATATTTATTAAAAGGTTGAAAAGCTGTAGGGCTGGAGAAATGAATGCTTGTTCCGTTATCGCCGTCTCAGGATACTTTCCAATCAACAATAATTTTTTTTTTACAATAATTATATATATAAATTTGTCCCTACTAAGGGAACTTTGGGCCCGATTCAGCAAGGAACGCACGGATGCAGACGCACGCACCCGGCAGCTGCGAGAATATGCTAATGAATGCACACGCACGTCAATCGCAGCACAAATATGCAGACGCCCAGCACTACATAATGCCACCCACTTTACCCTCCGCTAACGTCCGTACTGATACGCAAGGCTGGGAACATCGAGTAACATCGGAGCAGCACGCAGACTAATGGTAGAACTGACCCTGCCGCAGGGGTTGAGAGACTTCCTGCACGCAGAGGGACGCGCAGGCTGCGTCAGTCATCTCAGTGGCAAATGTCTGCACGCCATTGTAACGGGGTGAGAACGCACTGGCGCGCCTGCGTTCGGTCGACCACTCCCCGTATCCACCCACAAACGGTATTTCCTGCCAATCACTTTTCACTGGGTCTGCGTATACACTGCGCTCGCATTTGCGGATGCAGTGAGCGGTTCGCACACGATCACTGCGACCCAGACGCATGCGCACTGCGAACATGGGCCAATTGCGTGCGCCTGCATCCGTGCATTCCTTGCTGGCCCTTTAAGTCCAAGTCTGCTGACAGCAGTACAGCATAGGGTTTCACCAATTTTAGCATCACTTCAGTAATTTTATTGTAGCGCTTTTACCTTCAAACCACATTGTGATACGACCCCTCCTGAGATGTCACTGCTCAAACTTCTACACCGATGGCGGTTCCGATGTTTATGTATAAAATCACAGAGAAGACAGGTGGACTTGGAGATGACCTGAATGTCACTGATAGTAATAATGGCTTTGTTAGTGAAAGCCTGGAATAAAGAGGTAACACTATCGTAGGAGGACTGTGATGGCTATTACAGACACACGGCTCGCTGCATCCTCAAGTGGAGCCAGATTTAGAGACGTGGCAGCAAGCTCCCGAGCCCACCCTCACTCATGGGGGAGATTCATTTGTTTTTTTGAAAGTCCAAAAGTAATGGGCACCTGACGGAGCTATTCAATTGTTGTTCCAGGAAGCACGGGAGCCTCAAGTGCCCATTATTTAATCGCTCCCAAATGCACTGGGTTTAGACGGCGATACTCGTCTAAACGATTGTACGTGCTGCCCAAATGGCTATATGGGCATTCAAAAGGCCGATTTATTCTGCACATTTCTGTTCGATACCTCAGGAGGGTGCAAGGAGAAATTGCAAAATTGCTAAAAGCAATTGAATCTCCCCCCATGTAGCCCCCGGACAGTATTGCTATTAGTACCGCTGGGAAAAGGGGCGGGGCTCTTGCGTACCGCTGGACTCCGGAATGGACCTGTGTATAGTGGTTAGTATGTATCAGGTATGTGATATCATATCAGGTGATAGAGAAAGTTCTGTGCTGGGGGCTGCTGTTAGGACCTGCGGGGCTGCACAGCTATTTCTCCTGAAAATGACGACAGGTGTTGCAGGGGCTGCATACGGCTATTCTCCTTCGTGAGCTTCATAGACCCCAATGCAATGCGTACCTGGAGAGTTTGGAAACCCCTAAGGCGCATGCCTACCACTGATTGCTCGCAGAGGTCGCTGTTGCGTATGGAATCGCTCCCATGGGCGGTGTCTGGGAGGTGGCATGAAATGAACGTTAAAAATGGCCATCTCATGGGAGTGTCAAAGGCGTCTCAGTGACCGCGGCTGTGTTCTCAAACCAAGATCCACAACCACTGGGGCCGTGTTTAGAGAATTTTCAGAAGGAGACACTGCGCCAGTCATGGGCGTCGTAAGTGTCGACGATGCAAGCAATTATGCGCCGATAGTGGCGTGTGCTGAAATTAGCATTAGCATATTACTGCTGCTGCGACCCCGCAAACACCGCACATGAATCAGGCCCTGAGTTCTCTGCTGTATCTCTCTCTGTGAATAGGGGCCTATTCATCATAACTAAAATTTCTCTGGAGGGAATTAGGTTTAGAACTACCTAATTACCGGAGGAATTCATCATTCCTCCTCTCCATAACTATCTATTCCAAAAAGCTGTCATTGTTACAATGACAGCTTTTTAGGAAATAGATAGTTTTCCCTGTCTACACTAACTTGCCGCAGCTGTAATCAGTGCTGCGCATGCGCCGTTACATCCGTAAAAGCAGCGCATGCGCAGCACTGCCTTCAGCTGCTGTAAATCTGTGTGTCCCCCCCAACCAACCCCCCCTCCCCCCCTGCCTCCAGCCCCTCCCCTGTCCCCCATTTACCTGGGCACTGCAACTGCCTACGGCTCCGTCTGCTGTGCTGACACTGTGTTCTCCAGGCAGAGCAAAGTAAAGTTTAGAAAAAAAAAAGAAAACTTTTTTTTTTCTTCTAAACTTTACTGTGCTCTTCCGGGAGACAACAGTGGACTTTTTGGTAAATATGCAACGGTTGAAGCTACAGCTGTTTGTAGTGGAGTGAAGGTAGGTAAAGTGTTTTTAACAGGACCAGTAAAATATGATCAGGGTATTACTGATCAGCGCACTTTGGGCCTGATTAAGATATATATATATAGTGGCGATATTTGCACAGTTGAGCGAATATCGGCTGACTGCGCATGCGTTATGGTCGCACTGTGCGCGGGCTGAAGTACTTAAGTGATAGTGCTCGCAGTAAGGAATTCTTTGCACAGTCATTGACATTCAGCGACCAGTTGGGAGGCGGCTACAGGGAGCGGCGGAAAAAACACAGACGCCTGTTTTGTGTTTTTGGGGGCGTGTCTCAGCCTACTACTGTGATCCCGTACGCAGATGAAGTGATTCCGATGTCTCAGGCAGGCGGCCATTCCGCGTGAGCATAGAGCCACTCAGATGGCTGATTATCGAATGATCTGCGACATCGGCTTCCATTTGCCATGGCAACGGTGGGCGTCTCAATACATATCCCAGGGTCTGCGACATTTGCATATTTTCCCACAGCAGCTGCGTTTGCTTTAGCGCGCAGACTATATCTGAATCAGGCTCATTGTTGTTTATACCTGTAAATATCAGACATTCGGGTGCATTGGTCCTTTCAGCAGTGAAATGAGTGTGACAAACGGAGTTAGGTAAGAGGTTAACAAAGTAACACGTTACACCCCGCATCTCCAATTATCCAAATTCCTCCCCAGTCATATCGGAGCAGGACAAAATAATAGGATGCTATTTCTGCACATTACATCCCAGCTTCTAAATGCATGATGACTGTTATCCGGATATCAATCAGAGGCGGCAGATTATGTTTGCCTGATAGCAGATCTCATTAAATGTCACATGTCAGTCATTTTTCCAGGTGCGGCATCACAACCAGCTCCCGAGCTGAAATACTGAAACAATTATTGGTATAACTATATACTAGATGGTGGTTTCATTCCTGGGCTGCGACTTGTGACCCGTGCGAGGAAATCTGTGCTTTGTGTTTTTTTGTTTTTTTAAACTAAGGGCCTGATTCAGAGCCGGTCGCAAGCGCTGAGAGCTCGCAACCGGGTTGATGTTTGCCCACTGGGCATGCGCAGAACAGAGCCGGCTCCGTCATGCGCATGCGCGAGACCCGACTAGCGACGGGTGATCCGTCGCTCCGGGTCTCGCACCAAAGGGGGCGAGCTGTCGATGGTGAGTGAGAGCTCGCCCCGTTTGGTGGGCAGGCCGTTGGGGTGGCCGGCCAAACGGAGGCGTTCTCAACGGAACATTTGCCGTTTGGGGGCGGCCCCACTGACATCACCAGTGATGTCAGTGGGAGAGCTTCCGGCTCTGTTAGAGCCGAAAGCTCTCTGGGGCTTGCGAACACGAGACTCTACCACAAGGGTCTCGTTGCAAGCCCGATGGTCGCGATGGTCTTGACCATCGCGACCAACATCCTGGCCGCTTGCTAATGCTGTGGGTGGTCACCCACAGCTATGCGAGCGGCCAGGAGGTCGCTCCAACAAAAAAACAAAACGTCCTAATTCAAAGCAAGCGCTCTTTCAGAGTGTCCGGCTCTGAATCAGGCCCTAAGTTTCTTCATGTAGAAATGTCGGCAAGGGGAAGATAACGTGTGTTTTTTTTTTTGGCTCACAGTAGAAGTTTATTGTGTTAAACATTTAAAATGTAACTACTTTAGGGTAAACACTCTATTGTATAGGTATTGTGTTTCATAATTATATATTAAATGTGGATATGATTTCATTGGATCCTCCTCTGTTCCCTATGGACCCGCCTTTGTGCTAGCAGTGGAATACTATAAGTTCACAGTGTCTCCATTTTGGCAGATTTGTACAGATTTTCAGACAGGAAGTGACAGGAAATGGGTCTGACTTTGGTAAAAGATGGTCGTGGTTCCTGAATTATCTATTTTCAATGAAGTAATGAGGGACAAATAGGGCGAGGCAGGAGAAATGGGGTTGACTTACATTAAAAATAACAACTTAAAAATATCATACTGCAGACCTCCCAACTGTCCCAGCATGACAAACCCACATCCACACTCCGTGCCGCATGTTGCATGGCCACGCCCCTTTGGCAAACGCACAATGTCCTACTGCCAGTCTGGGCATGCTGTAGGCGCTTGCCTGAAAAGGGGGCATGCCCTCTTGGTATGGGTCCTTGCCTCACATAACACCCATCTTCCCATTATTCTGGGGGTATGCCCATCTCTGCTGGAGATGTTGGGCTGCCCCCGGACTCTCCCTCTGCACGGTATCTAATCACCTATTAGTGCTCCCCAAAGTTCCCCTCCATGGGACACTGCAGGCTTCAGGAAGAATGGCAGGACAATGCCCCAAAAATCCATCTATCTATCTATCTATCTATCTATCTATCTATCTAACTGGCTATCGGACTCCATGTTCCAAGGACCATCCTGGTTTTTGACAGCCACCATAGGTGTGGCCTGTGGGAGAAGGCCATTTGTTCATGTCATATGTGTGTGGTCTGAGCAGAAACTGTCCAAACAAGACAAGATAAAGAACAAAACAAAAAACATTATAAAGCATGGGAAAGGGCACAAAAGGTGGAAGTAATGGCGATGTTTTTGCAGTTGGCCAATGATGACGTTTTTCTCACTGCACATGCGTCTGAGTCGTACTGTGCACGTGTCGCGATGGACTTAAGGTGGAAGTCGTAGGGCCAAATGTGATAGGGTGAGAGTTTAGAAAATGATAGCAGTAAACACTTTTTAAACTCTCCCAAAGTAATGGAGACCGAGAACATGGAAACTCGCCTGTTTTTAGACTCCAAATATTCTCCCGATTTAAACTCTCATCCAGATGTTTTCCCATCTTAAAGATAAAACTCCACCGATGTACGGTCATAGTGTTACTGCTTATCTCTCACATTCTATAAACTCTCTCTCTATTACGTTTGCAGAAGGTAACGGGGTGGCGAGTATAATGATGGCGTGCCACGCGAACATTTCAGAGCCGGCAACTGGCCCCAGCATCTCAGTTCCGACGGACATTCGTGGCTACCATGCGGTTGCTCAAATATGCTGCTGTGACCGAATTTGCGTCCATCTTATAATCATGCCCATAATAGCCACAAGAGCAGCGCTGGATGAAAACAGATTTTCGGTGCTGGTGTTGGCAATGGGGAGAAGATGATGGCATAAGTGAGTGAAGGAAAAGTACATGGGGGTAGTGGGCCTTGCGCGTAGGAGCTTACAATCTATAGGGGATGTTGCCCATCTCTGCAAGACCATCAGTAATTAAAATAAGTAAAAGTATTTCTCACAATCTGTACAAATGTAATATATCGCCTAATGATGACATTACGTGTTATGTGTTTTATCTCATGGCGTAATGTGGCTCCGCAATCAGACGGTGCTTCTATTATGCCGTGGTGAAGATGAGAATGAACAGGAAGACTTAGGGCCATATTCAATTTGAGGCGAAAAGTCCGTCATTTCGCCTGTTTCACTTATCCCCATATTCAATTTTAAAGAATTTTCGCAGGTGCGTAAAGTCTTTGTTAAAAAAATGGGGATAAGTTTTCACCATGTGATACATGGCAAAAAAAAGTGTAGAATTGGGGTTTAGGGGTGCAGGCTTAAAAAAAATAGCCTGCACCCCTGGGAGTGTCCCCTATAAGTAATCTGTGTAAAATTATTATTTTTATAAATCCTCAGGACACTCCAAAAAATGTACTTTCATTTTGGGGGATAAGCGGGCACGCGCCCGATACTTTATCCCCATCAAAAGCTCAGACGATGGCAAAAAGTCCAACCTCAGACTTTTTGCCTCAAATTGAATATGGCCCTTAGGGGTATATTTACTAAAATGCGAGTTTTTAGAAGTGGAGATGTTGCCCATAGCAACCAATCAGATTCTAGCTATGATTTTCTAGAAGGTGCTAGATAAATGATAAGTAGAACCTGATTGGTTGCTATGGGCAACAACTCCCCTATAAAAACCGCACTTTAGTAAATATAACCCTTATTTCCTTGAAAACACAGGAAATAAAACAGCTACATTACAATTATTCTATTTGGATAGACGCAGTAAGGTAACATTTCATTGTTGCCTTCCACAGTAGAATAATATCATACATTCAGGGGTATTCAATATGGGAGCGATAACATTGTTTTTGCGTTAATATCGCACTTTTGACGTCATTATCGCAGGTTTTACGTTTACACCGTATTCAATTTCAAAGACTTATCGCAGTTTTGAAAAGTCTTTGATAAAAAACGGTGATAACTTTTCACCATTGAATAGGTGTCGAAAAAAAGTGCAGAATTGGGGTTTAGGGGTGCAGGCTTAAAAAAAAATAGCCTGCACCCTTGGCAATGACATTTAAAAATGAACTGTGTCAAAAAAAGTTTAAAAAAAAATAGGGACACCCCAAAAAATTTATTTAAAAATTGGGGTGAGAAAAAAAAAAGGGAAAAACTTGTTTAACAATAGGGAAATAGGTTCAGGGCTATTCTGCAAGTATGCGGCAGGTGTTTTGGAGAATAGATTTATAGCGGCAGGTGCACAAATGCAGAATTTTTAAAAACTTACTTTAGGGACATCAAAATATGCTAGTACCCATTTTCATGTACCCCAAATTTGATGGGACCACTTAAAAAATCGAAAAAAATAACCTAAGTGCTCTTCTGCATCACTTCTTCAATGTCGGGAAAAAAGCACCTGCTGCGGCTATTTAAATCCCCGACTTTCAATTAAAGGCTAAAACGGGGGTAACCATAGTGATCCCCCATGTTTTTACTACTTTAGGGGGGTCTTACAATTTTTTTAAGGAAAAATTCGTAACTTTACGCAAATCCAACTTCGGAGTTTCCCGTTTTCGTTAATTTTATATTGAATATGGGTATAAGCGGGAGCGCGCCCGATACTTTAACGCAGGTAAAAACTCCGATATGAAACGTTAACTTCGACAGTGAAGTTAACGTTTCATACTGAATTCCCCTCATTGTGTGTTAGAGGATATAAGACAAATGTAATAATATATTTTCTTTTCCACACGGGAATGAAGATTAAAACAAAACACAAAAAAACCCCAGAACACTTGAAATCAGCTTTTCTGTCAGATTTTACACAGAACAAGGAGAGGGATGAGGGAGACGCTGAGGCCGCTCGCACTTGGCAGAACACTTCTCTCTGAAAACCGGTAATAAGAGATGGGATAGTGGAGTCTCTTGACGCTGAGAGGCTGCAGTTGGATTTAAAATTGGGTTTAGCCAATAAAGGAGACACGAAGCCGAAGTCCTTGCAAAGTGGAAAAGTATAAGAGTCGGCGGCAGCAGCAGACAGTGAGGACAATATGACCTGAGCATTCAGTGCTTGTTGGAGACTTTTGCAATATTGGAAGTGTCTAAACTGGGAGTCAAGAACCCAACAGTCCGAGTGCGGCAGCACTTGAAGGAAAATACACGGGGAGCAGAATTCCTCCTCTACACTCACCGGAGAGAAAGACATTTGCTGGATGCTGTTAATGTTATGGCTTTTATGGAACATCTGAGGAAAAACAATTTGTCATGTTTGTCTGAGACATATTATGGGAAATATTTAATACTAATCGGGTCCCAGGCCTGATAAAGGGCCTGATTCAGACCCATTCGCGAGCGGCTGTCCGCTCACAAGTGGGTCGATGTTCTGCACTGAGCATGCGCACGACAGAGGGA
This sequence comes from Taudactylus pleione, assembly GCA_031769625.1. Taxonomy (NCBI): domain Eukaryota; kingdom Metazoa; phylum Chordata; class Amphibia; order Anura; family Myobatrachidae; genus Taudactylus; species Taudactylus pleione. The sequence continues at coordinate 5,032,543 of JAUIMM010000244.1, read as the reverse complement.
GCTCTGTCGTGCGCATGCGCCAGACGCAACGAGCGAAGGACTTTCCTTGGTCTTGATCATCGTGACCATCGGGCTTGTGACGGAGACCCTGCGGTAGGGTCTCGCTGCCGCAAGCCCTGGAGTGATTTTGGCTCTATCAGAGCCAAAATCACTCCCACTGACATCACTAGTGATGTCAGTGGGGCCGGCTTCAGACGGTAGGCGTTCCCATGGGAATGCCTCCGTCTGGCAGGCACGCCCCCGGCACGCCCACCAAAGGGGGCGTGCTGTCAATCAACATCGACAGCACGCCCCCTTTGGTGGGCGTGCCGGGGGCGTGCCTCCCTGACGGGGGCGTTCCTAAGGGAACGCCTACCGTCAGAAGCCGGCCCACTGACATCACTAGTGATGTCAGTGGGAGTGATTTTGGCTCTGATAGAGCCAAAATCAGTCCGGGCCTTGCGGTTGAAAACCTCAACCGCACGCTCCGGCTCGCAGTTTCGATGGTCGCGATGGTCAAGACCATCGCGGCCATCAAACTGCACGCTCGTATAGGCTGTGGGTGGTGACCCACAGCTATACGAGCGTCCAGGAGGACGCTCCATAGTTATGGAGGACGGCCCTCATTCAGAGCGTGCGCTCTGCTCAGAGCGTACGGCTCTGAATGAGGGCCAAAGATTCTTATATCCGGTATTGGCAGCAGTACAAAATTATAGATCACCGGGATGTATGAAGAAGCACACGCAGGCACAGGGGCTTCGGGAACGGATCCAGAGAGGGACCCAATGCCGTTTAAGCAGTTGAGTGATTATCGTTAATGTGCACGTGTGTCTTGAATCGAACTGCGCATGCGTCAAGTATCGTTACCAATGTCGCTAGCGGTGAGGATTCGTTTGTAACGTGACTGACAGGCAGGGACCGTTTGTGGGTGGTAACGGGGAGGTGGCATTCCAAACGCAGGCGCGTCGCGACAGTTTTCAGGCCGCGTCGCTTCCTGCGAATGCGATCCTGTAAGCAGTGAAAATGGCCCTGGCATCTCAGATCTGGCGCCCATTCTGCACGAGCATAGGGTTACTCACAAGACCGATAAGCGACTGACCTGCGTCCGTTGTTGCATTTTTGGAGTCAGTCCCTTGGATTTGCTCAGTTGGTGGTTGGCGTCTTAATAAAAATCCTGGCAGCGGCGACATTTACATATGTTTGGACAGCGGATGCGTACAAATTCACAACCGTGGCGACATTAGCGCACGTCTTTGAGTTAGGCCCTTTGTAAGGTGTGTTATAAGAGACGTGACCGCTAACTTCCCCTTTGCGAGCCGGACTGGTGAGTTGAGATGGCCGGGGAGCCTCTTCCTGTAACTCTTGCAGAATGTAGCCCGTAGGCTGGAATGGCTAATGCCACCTGGAGATGCCGTCAGCTACTGAGGCCATGCTTCTGTTAAATTCGGCAAAATGTTGTGACTACTTAGTATTTGGGCAGTGTCGGACTGGAGCATGAAGGGCCCACCGGGGGAATGCAATGGTAGGGGCCCATGCTTTGGGGTGTGGTCAGTTCCTACAGCGGATGAGGCCAGTCCCTACTGTAACTGACCCTCTAATTGAGTAACAATGTTTAATTCAAGTGCACAGTCTGGAACCTGACATTAGAGCAAGTGGTGGGGCCCTCAGGCAGTGGGGCCCACCAGGGATTCCCCCTGTACCCCTGTGGGCCAGTCCAACCCTGTATTTGGGGGTACCCCCCAAAGACGAGTGATAGGTAAGCGTGGGTTTTTTAAGTTAGTAGCGGTACTGCCAGGGGGCAGGCAGTTGGCGATGGCGGGGACGAGTTATACATTCTCCACCAGGACTTATTTCTAAGAATATTAATACTGTAAGACCCTTTTGTAAGAGTACTTCATAGCTCCCCTGAATAATACATAGGCTGCAGTAATTCCTTGTGTTGTATACGTAAACCTCGACAAAAATGTATCATGTCAAATTTACGTTTATACTATACACAAAGCAACAAATAGAAGTATATAAGTTTTATGCCACAATTTATACAAATGTGATTAAGATTAGTTATACTTACCTCTCTAGACGATCGGGATTTCTCCTGTGTCGGGCAGACGCTGTCGGGATTTGAACCGCCGGCCATGCGGCCGGCGGACGCAATGCCGACCGCCGGCTTCCTGACTTCTTAATCCCGGCAAGGGTTAAATGACAGGCATCGAAATCCTGACGCCTGTCGTTTCACCTACGCCTGGAGACTGGCGCCCGGAATCCCGTTCGAAGGGATTAGTTATACTGATTCCGATACATGGGCCCCTTAGTCTGCGAATGTATGCTATGAACCCAAACAGAAACAGCGCTGTTCACATACTAACATAGGTGCAAGACTATAAAGGCGCTTAGGCACATGCACATGGGCAAACATACTAATTTCTTCTATGCAACTTTGTTTTCTTATGTCTGACGAATATCAGCCAAACAAAACATATACACAAACAGTACACAAGTCACCGGCATTGTCTTTGTGCTAAGCGAGCAATAAGTGAAAAGAAATCTATATATCCACTCTATTTTAAATTCACGAGAGAATCCGCACTGCGCCCGGGCGTATAGATAAACAGGGCAGATGCCATGCCTTGGGGAGGTTTTGATAAGGCAGATTAGCATACTAACACAAACTGAAATGTTTATTGACATTCGTGAAGTCTTACGAGCTGCAACTGCGTCCGCAGACACGGCTGTGTCCCCATTTGAAGCGTCTTGTCAACAATAATCATTACCAAATAAGGAGCCAGCCACAAGGTGCCGTTCCTATGAAATAAATACGCAGAGGAGGGAGAGGGGCCCGGAGCAGAACGAGACTCCCCGGGAACAATGGCGTTCTTCTCATGTCCCTGTGATAAGACGCAACCGCGCACAATTGTGATTCATAAATAATTCTCTTTTTGTGGACAGAAACATCAAAGGCTTTCTGCCACCTGAGCGCTCCTTATTATCCCTCTTTCAGAGGGAACTTTTAAAGATCTGACTTGACGTTTTGTGAGGTGCTAATGACGGGGGGAGGGCATGAAAGCCTGCTCTCTGCTTTGGGTAATTGCTTGTCATGAGGTTTTGCTAAAATGCGTAAAGTATTCCAGAATTATTATTATTATTTTTTTTATTAAAACATATTTTTACTGTTTCTGTTGCTGCAAATTTTTGAATGCTCTATGTTGATAATGTATACATTATGCATTTGCACGCTATACAGAGATGCCCGCATACATCATACTTCCTTGCGCGTTAAGCAGCCCCTATGCATAGGGGGTACCACTACTGGGGGCACTGCATAGGGGGACTACTACTGGGGACACTATATAAGGGGCTTACTACTGGGGGCACAAGGGGCGCTGTACAGGGGGGCCACTACCGGGGGCACTGTAAAAGGGGCACTGCATAGGGGGGCGCCAAAAAATATATTCGCTTACCAAAAAATTTGGGCTAGGGCCGGCCCTGAGCGCGACTGAGACACTCAAAGAGGAGTAGCGTACCATATTTTATGCTAAAAACTTGTGACTTAGTCGCATCAAAGTTACTGGGAAAAGCCGCTCACAGTATATTAGAGACGCTGGGAAAAGCCGCTCACAGTATATTAGAGACGCTGGGAGAAGCCGCTCACAGCATATTAGAGACGCTGGAAAAAGCCGCTCACAGCATATTAGAGACGCTGGAAAAAGCCGCTCACAGCATATTAGAGACGCTGGGAAAAGCCGCTCACAGCATATTAGAGACGCTGGAAAAAGCCGCTCACAGTATATTAGAGACGCTGGCAAAAGCCGCTCACAGCATATTAGAGATGCTGGGAAAAGCCGCTCACAGCATATTAGAGACGCTGGGAAAACCGCTCACAGCATATTAGAGACGCTGGGAAAAGCCGCTCACAGTATATTAGAGACGCTGGGAAAAGCCGCTCACAGCATATTAGAGACGCTGGGAAAAGCCGCTCACAGCATATTAGAGACGCTGGGAAAAGTGGCTCACAGTATATTAGAGAAGCTGGGAAAAGCCGCTCACAGTATATCAGAGACGCTGGGAAAAGCTGCTCACAGTATAATAGAGACGCTGGGAAAAGCCGCTCACAGCATATTAGAGATGCTGGGAAAAGCCGCTCACAGTATATTAGAGACACTTGAAGTGGCTGAGTCGCACGGGTCCTGGCTCCACTAGAGCGGCTATTTGATGCGACTGAAGCCACATTAAGGAAGGACACGTCTGTAGCAAGCTGTTCGTATACACTGCGCTCTATGGAGCACAAATAGCTGTAGGTGCTGGCAGCCGTGGAAGCAGGATTTACTTCCTTCTGCTAATGCCAGATTACGTTCTTGTGTAAGCAGAAACCCCCGTGCCGACCGTCGATTTTGCTCCACACTCACCTACTCTCGCGGAAGGTGCGGGAGACTCACAAGTTTTCTGGTAGTCTCCCTAGACCCAGAAAGATTGGAAGGATCTCCCACATCCCGCCCACTTCCTAGTGATGAGGGTAGGCTGGGGAGATAATGCTGGGAATCTCCCGGAGAGGAGGAATTCAAAGTCGGCAAGTACGTATTACGCCAGCCGTGGCAATCATTAGTGTCGGCACATGCACCAGCCCCAGGCTCGGTGCCAGAGATACGCCAGAGACATGCTTCCCTTCCTTTTACACGCGAATCAGAATTGCACAGAGCTTTAGAAAGCACGCCTACGACACTCCCATGACACTTTCACATGTCAGAGTGGGTTCCGTGTGAACGCATTGTCGCCGTGCCGACATGTCTTATAAAGACAGATCCTGCCCAGTTCCATCCGACTCAGAAGATGACGGATATTCGCACAAATGCGTAAATGCACATCTTTGCATGAGCTGTATACAAAGACCTGCCGTTCGCGTCAGTGCGCTCAGATCCGTCCGACTGAGAATTAGCTCCTATAATTCCTTCCTCTGTACCTCACAGCTTTTCTGTCGTCATTGATCACACTGACAGCTGAGTGATACTGAAGGCTGAACTTACCCCTACGCCAACCAGTCTGGATAAATATGTGCTTTCTTGAATTAGCTTTAGGCTTCTAGCTTCACTTTTGTTTAAAAAGAAAGTGATAAAATAGCATTAAAAATAACAAAAATACATTCTTACCATGACGTGTGGTTTATCACAAAAAATAAATAAATCAAAGGAAACTTTCCTTGAATGTATAAAGCCTGTTGTTCTGCAGGCTACCCCTGCTGCTGCTTTCCTGAGATGGGCGATAGCAATAAGAGGATTTCAGCAGTACCATGTGTTGCCACTGTCCTTCCTAAATAAGAAGCTTTGGCTGGAGGAACCCTGCTTCTCCAGCATTAACTCTTTAGAAGATAGGGAGAAGCTTTCACTTCTGCAGAAAGGTCTAATGTCCTATTAATCAGGGCCGGCTCTAGGGATGTTCGACCAGTGCGGTCGCACAGGGTCGCACCCCTCCCCAGCATCCCGATTTCAGTGGGACAGTACTGTCCTGCTGTTCCACCCGTGGGCCGAAGTGGCCCGCGGGTGGTTAAATCGGGAGGTTGGGGACCCCCACCCCTGATGCTGGACCCCCGGAGTGTGAATGGCGCGCGGCATCCATTCACTGACGGCAGAGGGCTGGGGGAAGCCCAGCCAGTGACGAGGGCTGGGCTTTACCCCCAGCCTGACGTTATTTGGAGGTGTGCCATGCGGGCACGCCTCCAAATAACGTCACACCCCCTGTGGCCTATGGAAATTGGGGGCGTGGCCTATGGAAATGAGGCCATGCCCCCAATTTTGGGGCGCTATGTACCTTGCCGGCACAGGGTGCTCAGACCCCTGGAGCCGGCCCTGCTATTAATAAATAGACAGCTGAAAAACCTGGTGACATCTTATCTCTGAAGAGTGCAGATTCCCTCAACCCAATCACCAGGGCCGGACCTGTGTGACCATTTTTCGTCGTCCAACCCTGGAGTGCGTGGTATCCATCCAGCTTCATCGGCACTGCTGCTATTTGCTTAGCAAAGCAGAGTTACGGTGGTGCCTGAGTGTCCTCTACCTCCCGACCGCCCACGGGACACTTCGACCTGTTGGTGGAACAGCAGGACAGTCCCAATAAAATCGTGATGGTTGGGGGGGACTGCGCCTTCTATAGGGTGGCGCTCCTGTTCGACCGCACTGGGTGAACACCCCTAGAGCAAGCCCTGCCAATCACATTATTTCATTGGATAGAACGGGGTAGTTGGCTTTGTGTAGAACTGGTTGAGGAGGGCATCAAAAGCCTCAATATAAGACAATCACCTATCACTGCTATCCAATCATATCATGCCCTCAGTAGCATATCAATAATGGGTGGAAGGAGTGCTGTGCACACAGGCCCCTGGTTTAAGGGGGCCCACACTACACACCCTCTACCCATTGAATGGACTCACTTTGCAGCCAACGCTGCAGAAATCACAGGGAAAATTACAACATCATCAGTTTCCCAGGGATAGGTGCATAGTCAGTAGACAAATCACTGGGCCTCTGCAGCCAATCAGCGGCACTTAGTGTTGTGCTCGGTGCCTGCGCATGTACTCGTAATTGGCAGAGGCCACGACTGTCGCATGCGCACAAAATTCTAGGGGCTGCAGCCGATGCTGGGTAGGGCTGAGGGAAAGGCAGGGGCATGGCTTTCCATAGCAAGTGCAGAGGGAGGTGTCTAATCACTGACGGCAATAGGGTTCCAGCAAAGCCTTTTTCCCGCCAGGTTGAAGAGCTATTCATATACACGGGTGGCCAACTGGCACGCGCATATGACAGTAACCCGTTACTGGCAGCATCAGCCTGCCAGAAACACTAGAGTGGACACCGCAGAGGAGCGAGACACCACTAGACAACGCCGGACAGGTTAGTGATGTTAAATATTGGTGGCATAATAGTAATTAATCCTATCACTGGGAGATGCAATGATTCTAAACTAAATATAACACCAGCAACTAGTTCCAAATGGAACCTTTCATCTACTGTAGGTCTACCACTACCCTTTGTAGCAGAGATCTGCTGCTCTCCTCCGGGCCCACATAATCACCTAGTAGTGCATAATATTATACCCTACATAGTTAAGTACACTGTGGCCCTGATTCAGAGCCGCTCGCAAAAAGCGAGCGCTCGCTCTGAATCAGGGCGGCCGTTTTTTTTAAAAAATCCGGCCTCCTGGCCGCTCGCTAAGCTGTGGGTGATCACCCACAGCTTTTGCGAGCGACCAGGTGATGGTCGCGACTTGCAACGAGACCCTCGTGGTAGGGTCTCATCTGCCACAAGCCCCAGTGAGCTTCCGGCTCTAATAGAGTGACCACTTGTGATGTCAGTAGGGCCGCCCTCAGACGGCAGGCATTCCTTCAGGAACGCCTCCGTTTGACCAGCCACCCCCCTCCCCGCCTACAAAACGGGGCAAGCTGTCGATCAACATTGACAGCCGCCCCATTTGTAGCGAGCCCCTGGAGCGAGTGAAAACTTCAACCGCAGGCTCCGGCTCGCAAATTCGATGGTCGCGATGGTCTCGACCATCGCGACCATCACAATGCACGCTTGTATAGCCTGTGGGTGGTGACCCACAGCTATACGAGCGTCCAGGAGGACGCTCCATGAAAATGGAGCCCGGCCCTCATTCAGAGCGTACGGCTCTGAATGAGGGCCATGGAACTTAAACATTAATTCAACAACCTTTGAGTCATGTCACAATTGACAGCAGTGGGAGGATTACTAAGCGATGACATCAGAACTTACTGATAATAAGCGATGACATCACAACTCCCTGTTTAATAAAATATAATTGACAGGGTGTAGTAACTAGAATGATAGAATTTCTATTTACAAACCTACTTGGATTTTCCAGCTCTACAACTGACAGGGTGCTTTCCTCGCCCACCTGTTACTATGGCTGGGTTTTATATTTTAAATGAGTTTGTTAACAAAGATTTGTAATAATTCACTTAATGCCTGGCTGACAAGAAGTCATTCGTGTGAGCATTAGGTAATTGCAGACATCATGCGATGCGCTGCTGCTATTTATAGTAACCAGGGATAAACATGCGATTTTTACTCTAGAACAAATTACGAGGAAATTACCTGCGCGTTGACTGTACGTGATGCATCGTGTGTGGAGGAAATCTGCGACATTGCATCCCCCTAAATATCCCCGGCTCAGCTCTGCAAACTTTTGCCGGCAGAGTTAGGACTGAAACTAGGGAAACATTACTCATCCGTACATTGAGTACACAGACTGTTCTAGCCGTCCCTCTATCCTGTTATATCAGGAATAACAAAACTGTCAGCTTGTACGCTCAGTACATTTCTGAGCCTCAATACCCACTGTGCCAGCACATTATCACTCTTTTAAAATTTTGGATTATGTCTACCTTAAAGAACCACTAAACCAAACTAAAATTTTATATATCATTTCTACGGGATAACCAAATTGGTCTACGTTGCCTGAGGATGCGGTCAGTTGGGGATGTAGACGGCATCTCGGCGTGCGGGATGCCGACTGGTCTGAATACCGGCGCGGAAATCCTTGCACCGGGAAACGCGTTCCAAGGGCCCTTTAGGTGAGAATTGCATCTTTTATTTTTTTTTCATTTAGTTTATGGTTTATTTTTATAAGTGTTTTTTTTTTAAAACTATGTTATTTTTAGTTTTTTTTTAATCCATTTTTTTTTTTTTACATATGTGTTGGTTCAGAAACTTTTTTACTTTTATGTTCATTATTATATTCATTATTATCCACTTTTACTTGAAGGTTATTTACTTATTGGCAAACATTATTTATGAGACGGAAGAGATTAACGCCCTCTACCTGTGATAACCTGTTTGTGTTATAACGATGTACAGAGAGTGAAGGATTGAACACCCGGGTGTAGTAGTGGGTGTGATATGTATTACCGCTGGCCGCATGGCTCAATTCCCGACAACGACTGCCCGACAAAGGAGGAAATCCCGATCGTCCTAAAGGTAAGTATTTACTAACCTAAGCCCCCTAACCCTAACCCTTCTTAGGGGTGCCTAACCCTAACCTCCCCCCCCTGTGCCTAACCCTAATCCCCTCTCTAAGGGGCCTATTCATTAAACTGAAAAATTCTCTAGAGATAATTAGCTTTAGAACTCTCATGGAGTTCTAGATAATTATAGGTGGAATTCATCATTCCACCTCTCCATAAGTATCTATTCCTAAAAGCTGTCATTTTTGCGATGACAGCTTTTCGGGAAATAGATACTTTTCCTGCCTACACTACCTTATCGCGTCTGGAAACAGTGCTGCGCATGCGCTGTTACATCTGTAATACCAGCGCATGCACAGCTCTGCCTACAGATGCGTTAAGTTTGTGTAACCCCCCCACCTCCCTCCCCCCTCCGCTCACCTCCCCCCCCCCCGACTTACCTGTCCGCGCAGCAGCCTCCGGCTCCATCCTGCTGGTCTGTCATGTGGTTTCCCAGCAGACCACATGACAGATTAGAAAAAAAATAAACATTTTTTTTTTTTTTTCTAAACTTTCTTGTGCTCTGCTGGGGAGCACACATGACAGACCAGCAGGACGGAGCCTGAGGACGGAGCAGAGCGCCGGAGGGACTCGTCGGGGGACCTGCACACGCGGATACAGGTAAGTCGATTCGGCTATTCGCCACCTCACAGTGGCGAATAGTAACTGCATCAAATTCCGAAAATTCATAATTTTCGGAATTTGATGAATACCACAATTACCACATCCCCATACTAATGTACTAATGTACTAATGTACTAATACTAATGTATGGGGAGTGTGGAAATTAACGCAGGGGAACTTAGCAAGGAGATATCTGTGATATCTCCTGTGCTAAGTCTGTTCATGAATACCAAAATAACGTTATTTAAGGAAAATGTCCTTAAAAACGTTATTTTAGTGTTGATGAATAGGCCCCAAAGTGCCTAAACCTAACCCACCCGTCCCCGCTGCCTAAACCTAAGTCCCCCGGGGGGGTGCCTAACCCTAACCACCCCCCCCCCTGTACCTAACCCCCCCTTTCTCGCTGCCTAAACCTAAGTGCCCCGGGGGTGCCTAACCCTAACCCTGCCTTCCCCTAGCCTAACCCTAAGTCCCCCCCGGGAGCCCTAAACCTAACCCTCCCCCCCGCGGCTGTCACTTCGATCGGGATGCCGGGCGTTGGTCTTCTGGCGTCTGGATAATGACAGGCGTCTAGATTTAGACATCTGTCATTAGTACCATGCTGGGATTAGAACATCCGGAAGCCGGCAGTCAGGATTTAGACTGTCGGCTTCCAAACTACATTCCGAACACCCTAGTAACTATATAAAGTGACCCTTTATTCTAAATAAAATTGCATTTTACTATTGGATGATCCCATGTTACTGAATGCCTCCTTGACATATCAATTTGGATGTCCCTGGCCACCTCATAAAATAATAATAATAATAATGAAAAAATACTTAGTAATAGAAATAATATTCTCCCCATCAAACAGAAGTTACTGTACCTGTCTCATATCTCTGGGGATTACACGACAATAAACCCACAGGCTTCCTTGACTCAGAATTGCTCTTTTTTCCCCTAATCCGCTCTGTATCCAAATCTTGCCGCATACATCTAAGATATATCTCCAGGGTACGCCCATATCTCACCCCCATTATCTTCCACACTGGCTTTTGCAATAGTCTCCTTACTATTATTATTATTATCCTTTATTTATGTGGCGCCACAAGTGTTCCGCAGCGCCTTACATGGTACATAGAACTAATAGGTGAACAAGAAACAAGTAACTTACAGAACATTACAGTGCAGGACAAGGACACGATTTATATACATTGCTGCAATAGATATTAAAGCACTCACAATAAGCAGCCGGGAGTCAGCAGTCGCGTGTTAGGTGCTCTTATGGGGAGTAAGGAGTAGAAGAAAGTGTAAGGAGAAGCATATGAGGGAAGAGGGCCCTGCCCGTGAGAGCTTACATTCTAAGGGGAGGGGCAGACAGACACAGATGGGGTAGATAGGGAGGAAAGAGCATGAGGTGGGTTAGGATGAGAGCTGGAAGGCCTTGATGAAGTAGTGGGTCTTGAGAGCCCGTTTGAAGATTTGTGGAGAGTCTGATAGGGAGAGGGAGAGAGTTCCAGAGGTAAGGAGCAGCACGGGCAAAATCTTGGAGGCGGGAGTGGGAGGAAGTAATCAGTTGGCAGGAGAGGCGGCATGCATTAGATGAGCGAAGTGAACTGGCGGGAGTGTGAAGGGAGATGAGGTCAGAGATGTAAGTGGGGGAGGATTGGGTGAGGGCTTTGTAGGCGAGTGTAGTCTTCCCCAGACCTGTACCCTAACAGTCTATTTTGAATGCAGCAGCCAGACTGATTTTCCTTGCAAAATGTTCTTCTATTGCTGCTTTGCTTTGCCAGTCCCTACATTAGTTGCCAGTATTCTACAGTATCAAATCCAATATAAGTACAGATTCTGAACCACCCTCCTAACCTCTATAGACTATACCACCCTTGTGTTCTTCCTCTCTGTGTGTCTGTGGCAGCCTGCTGCAGAACATTAGAGTACAGCACTGTGTATACTGTATACTAGAGATCAGGGCTGTAACTAGGGTAGTGCGACCAGTGCCATGGCACAGGGCATTGCAGGGCAGGGGGCGCTGTTTGGGCCTGTCACTTTTCCTGTTTATTATCAATCTCACTTCTCCTCTTCTTTTATCCTCGGCATCTCCTGGCCTCACCTATCTCTTCCCTGGCCCTTCCCCATGAGGCCATGGCCCTTTTTCAGGTGCACTATCTAATGTCCCTATTTAAAAAATTGGGGTGGGGGCGCCAATGCTCTCTCTGGCACAGGGCACCAAAAAGCCTAGATACGGCTCTGCAAAAGATGTACGTTTCGGATCCTCGTGTTTTGGTTTTTGATCTGGGGTTTAAAAAAAAAAAAAATTGATAAAAAGCTTTTTAAAAACCAATAAAAATCGTGTCCTTTCTGCGGTCTGAAATTGGAATTTAAAATCCGTATTCTGAATCGTGGGAAGAACAGAACCGCTCATCTCTATATGCCGAGTCATGCACAAACACTACAATTATTCAGCTCTGCAATGTACAATTCTGGATGCCTATTGATGGGAATTAGTAGCTCTTAAAGATGAAGGACCTGATTCAGCATGGATCGCAAATGCGACCGCAGCTGCGAAATCGCACGTAACGCAGCTGTGAAAATGTGTTAATGCCTGCCACCGCTCAGCCAGCATAGACGCCCACTTCTCACATCCATCTAGCACCTCTGCGTATACATTGCTAACCTTGACAGACATCGGCCAATTACGCACATTTACAGCAGGTCTGACCAGCCGCAGAAACTGCAAGTCTCGTCACACAGTGAGTACGCCATCGCAGTGGTTAATTTATGCACGTCCATGAAACGGCATTCAAACGGACAGGCTCATCTGCGTTTCTCCAACCACTCCCCCGTCACCACCCCCAAACGCTGACAGCCTGTCACTCGCTCTGCATTGGATACCTCTCTGCGTGCGTAATCGCAGTGTGATCGCAGCGCACGCACATTGCGGCTTATACGCATGCGTGGTGGCTAACAATCGGCCGATCTGCATGTGCAGTTGCAATTGCGATCCGTGCTGAATCAGGCCCTAATATTGCAGGAGCATTATTAGGCAGAATACAGATTGTATTTTCGATAAACCAATTATGCACATTGTATATTAAACCATGTAACTTGCATTATATCATTGTAAGGGTCTATGCAAACATATGTTCACTAACAGAACTTTTTTTTTAAACCTTATAAAAAATAGAGTAATTCTAATGATGATAAGTTTCCCAGCACTTGCACTTACTTTAAAAACACTCCAAGCAAAGGATTTGAACACAAACCTCTTATAGAGCACCTGGGACTTGAACTCACAATCTCATACACCACAGTCAGATACCTAACACTATTTGTCCTGGGTAGGGAGCCTGGTAATTCTAACTATATGAAGCTAGTACCAATTATCAGTTTGAAACCATTGCAGGCAGCTAAGCATATATATATATAGTGTGCAACTACACATCCAATCACCCGCAGCCATACACTACATAGATTCTGCTTAACTGCAATGCTTCTAAACTCACAGTTACTAGTAGCTTCATATATTTATAATTACCAGGCTTCCTGTGCAGGAACATATAGCACCATGTGTTATAAAAGGTGTATGACTGTGGTGTATGAGGTTGTGATTTTGAGTCCCAGGTAAAGCTTTGCTAAGCAATGTCTCTTTTAAATACAGGGGGGCGTAACTGAAGTAGCACATATCTCCTGTATGGGTGCAGGAGTCAATCAACTTGATTATAGACATGGCCACCAAGAGTATGGTGGGGCGGGTACAGATTATCCAAGACAGGGTCTGTCCACAGAGCCTGGGCCAGGCGGGTAGACAGTGCTAACCGCCATTTTGCAGAAACACACACATTGGTATCGATGTCGAGCACGCCACCTTTCCACATCTGACCACACCCCCACTTCCGGACTGGGGACCATCTCATGTCTCGGCGGCTAATTTACAGTTTATTAAAAGCAACATATCAGGGTAAAGGGCTTGGATCTGTTAATCATCACTGACCACAGCCAGACAATGCTAAATATCGCAGCTGATGATAATGCAGGGTTATATACCTGACTTTTAGTGCTGCTCGTTCAATCCCTCCAACCAGAATGCAGACTGGCTCTTTTCATGCTTCATTCATGTCTGCTGCTACAAAGTGGAACAGCTAAACCCATTTACCAGCTTAGAGAGATATTTTATGCATTTTCTTTGTAGCATTAATCTTATTTTACTGTTTTTTGATGAATTGCTACAATTTATTATCATTTTTCTCTCTGTCTCTTCATTCATTCAAATCAGGTCATCGAAATCCATCAGATCACTTCACTTAATCCTACTCGAGAGCGGAAATCAACAAGTTGTAATTATAGAAAGAGAAGCTCGTGATGTTTGTATCCAAGGAAATTCCATCACAGTTCTACTACGGAAAGGAGAGAAAGGGAAAGAGTTGCAAAACGCTGGACCTACAGAGAGCAGTAGCGTTCGGACAGCGCGGAGATGAGGATTGCCACGGCTAGCGTTAAAGTCTATTTGTAGACAAGCGTCATAGACACCAGAGGGAGAATGGTGTATTCTCAGTTATTTATAAAGGTGCATTACCATCTACAATCTAATTAAATACAAACAATTAAATTAAATCAAGTTCATTTAAATTAAATACAAACAGCTGTTGTTTTTCCCTTTTAAAAAAAAACAATGAGAGTCTTAATTTCTACCGTAGAACAAATAAAAATGTCAATTCAGTTACGCCAATAGTAGACGCGATAATATCACATGAGGCGTTAATGAATTCAGTACCATCAGTTAGAGGCCTCAATATGCAATAAGTCAGTTATCATAAGTGGACAGAATAGGCTGCTGGTTGTCATCATCAATAAGTGCCACAACTAGGACTGGACGAGCGGCGCTGCAGCCCAGGGCACAAGGCAGAGGGGGTGTTACCGTCACTGCCACGGTGACACCTGTATTTGGTTCGCCGCAGGGCCGGGCTGGCCATCTGGCAAATACCAGAAGGGCCGATGGCCCCAGGGCCAGCTCGAGGAGTGCGGCTGCCGCTGTACAGGGTCGAAGTCACCTGCCCGACTCAGGAAGCACCTCCCCTCCCCTGCCAAAGTTGATGGTATGAGCTTAGGGGGAGGGAAGGGTTGGCAGCAATGATGGGCCGGTGTGGTCATAAACCCTTGCCGAGCAGCACCTCCTCCCAGCGCTCTGCTCAAACAGAATACTAAGAGGGCGTGCCGAGAGGCCGGGCACACGTGACTCGCGGAACGCCCCCATGAAGCTTAACCGCACCACTTTTCCGAGCGCGCGTCTAAGGCACGTGCACAGGGTGTTTGCCAGGGCTAATCTACAGCCCCAGTCCGTCCCTGGTTTACAGGGTGCCTGAAATGGCACACTGCCGCCTGGAGAGCTGCCCACTCAGCTTCCTGGTTGCAGAGTTCTCTTCGTAATGTCATGACGTCACATGGATGAGGGGGCTGGGCAGTGGGCCTGGCCCTTGGTGCATTACTGCTCTGCTATAGCACTGTCATCAGCACTATGTGTATTTGCAAAAGCAATCCTGCTGCACCTGTAATATATATACCTCATGGCGGGCGTCGTGTACTGTAAGTATACGTCCACATCTCAATGAGTCGTGAACACGGCCTTTCTGTGCCAGCCTATGCCCCTGCACGCCCCCGTCCTATCTCTGGGTATAAGAAGATGTTAGGACTCAGGAGATGTATCTTGTGCAGAAAAAAAAAATACGAACCCCCAGTTATGTACTCAGACAGAATCTACATGGAAAAGAAATGTATGATCCAGGGGCGTAACTAGGTATTTGAAGGCCCCATAACAAAGCTCAAACGCAAATATGGATGAATTCACGGTCGCACATCCAACTTCTTTGGAGCATCCCCTCCTCTAATCCACAGTATTAGGATTGTGAGAGACGTTGCATTTCCGCCAGGGATCCCGATGAACCCTTATGTCACACAGTGTTTAAACTGCAGACAAAGTACAGCCAGACAATAAAAGGTTTATGTAGCATTACATATTGAATTTGCATCTAATATAAAATGGTTCAGCGACTGAGAGAACTATAGTAATCATAAGATGAATGCCTCACAAACTATATATATTCACTGGCATTTTTAATGAGCCAAAAGCCTAGCGCAGAGTGAAATGCCAATTGTGGGCTGCCAGAAAAAGGTTACTTGTAAAAATGTGCCGAGAATTCTGCAAAGCTGCAACTGTTTATTGCTCCTGCGCGTCTTCCGGGAAAAGTGAAAGCTGTCAATTTTTAAAAAAATATATATATTCCAATCCAAGAATAGCACCGCGTAGCGTCGGAGAGCAGTTCTCTGAAAGCCGGAGCTCGGACTACTGTCCTTATTACCAAGCCGCAGTCTTCCAGGAAAAGTTCCCGTGGTCTCTGTTACTGTAATAATCCAATTTAGTTTTTGGTCCATTCGTTTATTGCCAGTCCATTATGACATGGCTGAAGCTGAGATAATGAGTATCTGACACCAGAGACTCATTGTAACTACGCTAGTAACGTGGAGGTGAAAGTTAGGATGGCAGCTAAACTGTATTATTTAAAGGGAAACTATTCCCTAATCAGAAGTAGGATTAATTCCCATTTTAATAGCTCAGAGCACTAGAGGATAAGCCCCTCGTTAAGGAGCCACGTCCCCATGTGGGCAGCGTGGTACCGCCACTGTTACGATGACTATAAAATGCTATTGTCTGGATGACCCCCCTCCCAATGCATAAACACATGCACACATCCGCTATAATTAATGAATATTATTTTGAAATCATTCGGCCAGGACTGTACCAATATTTGTGCTGCCGGTTCCATCGCCCAGGGTGCAAAGCCAAGGCTTTCCGGGATAATAAATAATCATTGATAAGGACTGCCATGAAAAGGACATTATAAATGTGGAGGAAAGGAGACAAATACGTATGGCTATTAGAAACCGCTGCATTTGTGACGTATTTACAGATGCGTCTTCTTCAAAGAAACACCTTTGCTGCAATGTCGCCAAATTCCCCCACTTGACGCACCACGGACCTTAAGACTTGCAACTGACAACTTGGGCTTGCGGAACTTGTTCCTCTGTGAGCGACTAAGAGGGGAATTCAACTAGCCACGATAAGCCGCTTTTCCAAGGAAACGGCTTATCGCGAGAATGTGAACTTTTCGTGCAATCTTATTAGCCGTGACTTTTTGCGGGTGCGAACCCTCCATACCATTTGTCGCAAAAAAGAAAAGTTTTCACCAGCTCGATGAAAAGCTGTAAAATAAACCCTGTTCATGGTAAAAAATTAGCTTTATTTGGCCAATAATGACATTATTTTTGGGGTGAAAAATTACAAAGTGCAGGAGAATGGGATAATTCATGTGGGACAGGTAAATCGGGGGGCTTTATGAATAGGACAGGTATATGGGGGGCTTTATGAATGGGACAGGTAAATCGGGGGGCTTTATGAATAGGACAGGTATATGGGGGGCTTTATGAATGGGACAGGTAAATCGGGGGGCTTTATGAATAGGACAGGTATATGGGGGCTTTATGAATGGGACAGGTATATGGGGGTGCTTTATGAATAGGACAGGTATATGGGGGCTTTATGAATGGGACAGGTATATGGGGGCTTTATGAATGGGACAGGTATATGGGGGTGCTTTATGAATGGGACAGGTATATGGGGGTGCTTTATGAATGGGACAGGTATATGGGGGTGCTTTATGAATGGGACAGATATATGGGGGTACTTTATGAATGGGACAGGTATATGGGGGTGCTTTATGAATAGGACAGGTATATGGGGGTGCTTTATGAATGGGACAGGTATATGGGGGTGCTTTATGAATGGGACAGGTATATGGGGGTGCTTTATGAATGGGACAGATATATGGGGGTACTTTATGAATGGGACAGGTATATGGGGGTGCTTTATGAATAGGACAGGTATATGGGGGCTTTATGAATAGGACAGGTATATGGGGGTGCTTTATGAATGGGACAGGTATATGGGGGTGCTTTATGAATGGGACAGGTATATGGGGGTGCTTTATGAATGGGACAGGTATATGGGGGTGCTTTATGAATGGGACAGGTATATGGGGGCTTTATGAATAGGACAGGTATATGGGGGTGCTTTATGAATGGGACAGGTATATTGGGGTGCTTTATGAATGGGACAGGTATATGGGGGTGCTTTATGAATGGGACAGGTATATGGGGGTGCTTTATGAATGGGACAGGTATATGGGGGTGCTTTATGAATAGGACAGATATATGGGGGTGCTTTATGAATAGGACAGGTATATGGGGGGCTTTATGAATGGGACAGGTATATGGGGGTGCTTTATGAATAGGACAGGTATATGGGGGTGCTTTATGAATGGGACAGGTATATGGGGGTGCTTTATGAATAGGACAGGTATATGGGGGTGCTTTATGAATGGGACAGATATATGGGGGTGCTTTATGAATGGGACAGGTATATGGGGGTGCTTTATGAATGGGACAGGTATATGGGGGTGCTTTATGAATGGGACAGGTATATGGGGGTGCTTTATGAATGGGACAGGGATATGGGGGTGCTTTATGAATAGGACAGGTATATGGGGGTGCTTTATGAATGGGACAGGTATATGGGGGTGCTTTATGAATGGGACAGGGATATGGGGGTGCTTTATGAATGGGACAGGTATATGGGGGTGCTTTATGAATAGGACAGGTATATGGGGGGGCTTTATGAATGGGACAGGTATATGGGGGTGCTTTATGAATGGGACAGATATATGGGGGTGCTTTATGAATGGGACAGGTATATGGGGGTGCTTTATGAATGGGACAGATATATGGGGGTGCTTTATGAATGGGACAGGTATATGGGGGTGCTTTATGAATGGGACAGGGATATGGGGGTGCTTTATGAATGGGACAGGGATATGGGGGTGCTTTATGAATAGGACAGGTATATGGGGGTGCTTTATGAATGGGACAGGTATATGGGGGTGCTTTATGAATGGGACAGGTATATGGGGGTGCTTTATGAATGGGACAGGTATATGGGGGTGCTTTATGAATGGGACAGGGATATGGGGGTGCTTTATGAATGGGACAGGTATATGGGGGTGCTTTATGAATGGGACAGGGATATGGGGGTGCTTTATGAATGGGACAGGGATATGGGGGTGCTTTATGAATGGGACAGGGATATGGGGGTGCTTTATGAATGGGACAGGGATATGGGGGTGCTTTATGAATAGGACAGGTATATGGGGGTGCTTTATGAATGGGACAGGGATATGGGGGTGCTTTATGAATGGGACAGGGATATGGGGGTGCTTTATGAATGGGACAGGTATATGGGGGTGCTTTATGAATAGGACAGGTATATGGGGGTGCTTTATGAATAGGACAGGTATATGGGGGGGCTTTATGAATGGGACAGGGATATGGGGGTGCTTTATGAATGGGACAGGTATATGGGGGGGCTTTATGAATGGGACAGGGATATGGGGGTGCTTTATGAATGGGACAGGGATATGGGGGTGCTTTATGAATGGGACAGGGATATGGGGGGGCTTTATGAGCTGAACAGCTTTTTTAAGATTGCAGGTGGGTTTTAGAGATGTATTTTGAAGGTTTATTTAAATGTCTTTTAATGACACGAATATATATTTATAGGCATTTGAATGCACCCCCAATTTAAAAAGAACATTTGCTTTCTATTATTTCACTGTTTTATGCATATAATTACCATTTAACACATTTTAAGAACCTCAAATACTTTTATTATGGTCACTAATACACTATTATATTGTTATCCTATATCAGTTCGGCTTTTTTTTGGGGTACAGGCAGATTTTCCCATTTTTACCTATACTTATCGCTACAAAATACAGAAAAACTTATTTTGCAAATGCCACATTGCGATTTTTTTTTTGCAATAGGATTGCATGAAAATTGCGGATGCACATAGCCAGGAAAAGCAGTAAAAAACCTGCAAAGGGTGCGATAGCTTAACGTACATTGTTATATCATTATAGCGGCTAATTGCATTACCCCCTTAAGTCACAAATCTGTGTCAAAAATATTCCGATACCAGCGACTGCGTCTCATTTTTAGTCTGCGACCTTGTACATATGTTATACCAATTCATTTGCAACGAAAGTCAAATCTATCATCCTTGGTTCACTGTGAGCAGCTCTGTATGTGGCTACGGTGCGACTAAGACGCAATTTTTAGGAAAAAGTGGCGAATCCTCTAAGTCGCACCACGCGCCTCGCTTCATATGGTGAAAAGACGTTAAGTGCATGAGAACACGTCTGTATATACAGCATGCATAACCATTTCATCGCTTGGATCCTGGGGCCTGATTCAGACCCGTTCGCAAGGCTGCGTTCGTATGCAAATCCTGCGATCGCTAGCAAGACATTAGCACGCCCACTATGTCTTGCTGTGCGATTGCGGTATGTATTTAGACGCCCACCAGCCGTCACAAGACGCATACTGTCCCTTAGTAACACGTCATCTCCAGGAAGTGTATACAACAATCGGTAACATCAAGTAACATCGAACCCATCCGCAGCCCTTGTGGCTGACCATTCCCTACCGCAAGCACTGCGAGTGCTTCAGTGTGTAATTCAGCCATGTGACGTGTATGCTGACGCCGCGTCTTAATTATGCACGCCCCTGAAACGGCATTCAGACGCACAGACACACCTGCGCTTGCACAACCACACCCCTATTACCATCGACCACCCCCTGTCACCACCCACAAACTGCACGTCCTGTCACTCATGCTTGCGGAGCGTCTGTGTACAGGGTGCGAACGCTTACCGATCTCATGGACTAGTTTGCGCACGCGCACTGCGTCTTGTACGCATGCGCAGTTTGCAAACATCGGCAGACTGCCTGCGAACGCAGCCTTGCGACCGGGTCAGAATCAGGCCCCTGTATCAGTAGGCCTTTATTTTGTCGCCATGTTGGGAAGAGCCTCACATTCACGTTGGTCTAAATGTGACAGAACTGATTAATTACGTGCAGCTGCGTGTTCCGTTATCCTCGCACACGGGCATTAGATAAAAACAATAAGAGATCTAACATTATAAAGGATCAAGTTCGGCCTATAGGAACCAGCGGCTGTTCCTGCTCTGTTCAGATGATTTTTTGAGGAGGTTTACTAACAATATCTGCATAGTAGGAGCAGGTAATTAACCAACGAGGAGAGAGGGGAAAGTGCCGGTGATTATTCTAAATTTAGTTCTGCAAACCGCAGAGGATAATGATCGTGACCTTCTGGTTTGCTAAATGATGAATAAAAACAGAATTTCAATTGAGGAAGGTTCTAGTTGATTTTATACGGCTTTTATTTACATCTAGTTTAGACTGAATGACTTGATTGATATATGAATCAATCCGCAAGCACTGGCGGTCTCCAGGGCCGGATTAACAATGGGGCGGGTGGAGCTTCAGCTCCAAGCCTCCCATGAAAATAGGCCCACACAGGATCCCCTGCAGTGCACAGTAACAGTGGTGACAGAAACAGTTTTTCCTGTCACCACCAGCAGCCCAGCACATTATCCTCCAGACCGGCAAAGGCATCGTCCACTCCATACCCCCCCCCCCAGCATTGACCACCAAAGCCCCGCCCCCTACTCTCGCTAAGCCCCGCCCCCAAACTTGTGTCATTAGTGTAGGAGCCACCTGGTCGCGGTAAACGCTGCCTCCTGGTTGCCCTAAGATCCGTCCCTGGCCTTTCCGAAGTCCTTTCCCACAGCGGGGGAGCCACCTTGTCACTTTAAGCTCCGCCCACTTATCGAGGTAAGCTCCGCCCCCTGGCCACAGTAAGCTCCGCCCCCGGCATACGACACTGTGTCCTCAGTGTGCTTCTATGCCTTGGTCTCGCTAAGCTCCTCCCCTGGTCTCCTGGAAAATGTGCCACTAGTGTGGGAGCCCCCTGGTCCCCTGGTTTTTTTCTGGCAAAACCCTCCAAACCCCGCAATCGGGGAGCAGCAGTTCCTGGACCCTGGACCAAGTACAGCATTGTACAGTAACTCTGCAACCCAGGAGGGGTGAGTCAGTGGTACAACCGATTTTTACTTACTGTACTTCGTTGTATTCCTTGTAGTTGTCTGTAATGCAGGCAGCATATTGTGTTTTAAGAACATTCAGAGATATACAGAGTCCCATTGGTTTATGTACATCTAGGATGTTTGTGGGTGTGTGCATGCGAGTCCTGCGTGGTCACTCACAGTCCCATACTGTGGCGTTTGGGAGACCGAGTGGGGGTGGTGACCTGGACCCAGGGGCGTTTCTAGAGAGGAGGGGGCCCGTGTGCAGTCTCCGACATGGGTCCCCTCCTCTCTGTCCGGCAGCGCACTGAGCTGTGCGCGGCCAGTGCCGGAGTTATAGACTCTGGGCACTAGAGTGCGCCCAGAGTCTATAGAGGATGCGCTGGTCACCGGGAAAATGGCTGCAGTGGGTCGATGGTGGCCCACAGCGCATGCGCACGACGGAGCTGGCTCCGTCGTGCGCATGCGCGAGACCTGGCTAGCGATGGGTAATCCGTCACTCCAGGTCTCGCACCAAAGGGGGCGAGCTGTCGATGTTGAGTGAATACTCCCCCGTTTGGTGGGCGGGCTGTGGGGGGTGGCTGCCCAAACGGAGGCGTTCCCGAGGGAATGCTTGCCATTTGGGGGCGGCCCCACTGACATCACGAGTGATGTCAGTGGAGAGCTTCCGGCTCTGTTAGAGCCAAAAGCTCTCTGGGGCTTGCGATGAATGAGACCCTACCACAAGGGTCTCGTCGCAAGCCCGATGGTCGCAATGGTCTTGACCATCGCGACCATCTTCCTGGCCGCTCGCTATAGCTGTGGGTGGTCACCCACAGCTATGCGAGCAGCCAGGAGGCCGCTCTAAAAAACAAGAAGGCCGGCCCTGATTCAGAGCGAGCGTTCTGTCAGAGCGTCCGGCTCTGAATCAGGGCCAGAGGGCCTGATTCAGAGCCGGACGCTATTTAAAGTGACCATTCGCTCTTTGCGGTCTGTTGACGCCTCCATGTCTGAACGAGCGAACAAAACATGCGGTCGTTATTTTGTTAAAAACGCCCCCTGGCAGCTTGCATCATACGTCATCTCCGCTATTTATAAGATTAATCGAGTACATCGAAAGGCGTATGAACTGCTCGCTATTCTTGTGGTTGCATTTTCCTACCGCAATCATGCGAGCAGTTCAGACTAAAAGACAACCAACTGACGTGGTCGATGACGCTGCTTTGTTAATTATGCACACCCTTAAAACGCCCGTTTTGACCTTTTGGCACACCTGCGTTCGGAATTCCACTCCCCGTTTTCAAGCACCTTCCCCTGTTACCACCCACATACGCCTCACCCTGTCACTCAAATTAGCAGGCATTCGCTATTTTGCGAGCACATGATTTCCGACAGCACTGACTGGTTCGCGCATGCGTATTACAACCCATACGCATGCGCAGATGTGCGAACATCGCTCGGAACGAACGAGCGGCCGCTTACGAGCAGCTCTGAATCAGGCCCAGAGTTACAGAGCACTTTACATATACATTAGGGACCTGTGAGAAGGGTATAATTCACTAACAGGGTTCTACAGGAGCTTCTAAGCACTGTCTACACTGCCTAATCCTATTGAGTGGCTGAGTGGACTTTTCCTTTTTTTAACTATATTTTAATTTTTTTAATTTGACAATTTTGTATGAATCTTATATGTTGTGTCGTAAGTGTGTAATTTGTATACCAGTATCAGGCCATCACAACATACATTTCTAATTTTTATTTAACTATAAGATCTACAATTATTTCTATGGGGCATATCAGGTTTCAGACCCAATAATTAGAATTTCTTATCGCCACTATTTGCGGCAATAAGAAATTAACTTTCCCCCAAATGTACAAAAAAATCAACTGCAGGAACTGGGACTCCAAAAGGAGCTCGTCCCTGCGATGTGTAAAGAAGGGAAATGATCACAAAATGAATCATTTCCCTTCTATATCCGGGGCCGTCCTGCGCATGCACTGTCAGCAGACCACGCATGTGCGGAGGCCATTTCTGAGGTGGCCTCTCCCTGTAATTTTTGGCCATAGGCTACTATAGGATAACGCCATCTGGAGATGCCGTTATCCTATCGGGGAAAGCTCCGAAATGTGAAAGGTTCATCTGACAGCTTCACAGCCCCATAGAAACATATGGGGGCTGCAGCTGCTGTCGGAAATGGAAGAACCTTCATACATTCAAGGGATCCTTAATATTTTGGGGTAGTTCCCAAAAACTAGTGTATTCGGGGAATATCCTCCAAATATTATTTGAAAAGTAAGCCCCTACATCATTTGATAAACTACTCATAATTGACCTATTTAGGGGTCTATTTACTAAGCTGTGTTAAGAGATAAAGTGAACGGTGATAAGGTACCAGACAACCAGCTCCTACCTGCCATTTTTCAAACACAACCTGTGACATGGCAGTTAGGAGCTGATTGGCTGGTACCTTATCACACTTCACTTTATCTCCTAACACAGCTTAGTAAATAGACCCCTTAGTGTTATATTAGTTTATTTTTAAAGCATATCCCTCTAAATGTATACTCTATTAGCAGAAGTAGTTCTGGTTATGCACTAGGAACTTATACCCCAACAAAAATCCTGGGTCTGACACGGGATTTGGAACATGGTTCCAAGCCGGGTCAGATGCGGGATTTACCCCTTCTCCATTATGGCGTTGACCCGGTCGATTCCGTTCACACTGCACCCGGGTGCTGTGCTGGCGCTTGGCGATGACGGCATCACTAAGTCCCGGAAACTCCACCCTGAATGCCGGACCGGAGCAAACCGGGCACCAGGGGAGGGGGTCCTTCCTAGTGGGGGCAGTCATTTGGGAGGCTGTCTGTGACAGCTGTCACCGGGCAGAGAGAGATTACAGCCTCCTAGGACCCTTTTCCTCTGAGCCGCTGCCGGGTTGACACGGCAATAACCCAGGTATTTTGGGCAGTGGAAAAGAGGTATTAGATTACAATTACAATGCTGACGTCTGTATTCAAGCAGTGAAGTGACTACTATCCAATGGGTGGGGATGCCAAGCTGAGTCTTTGCCTCAGGTGACAGAAAGCCTAGCTTCCACCATGTGTGCGTATATACTGTGTGTGTATATATACATTATATATATATATATATATATATATAAAGATATACATACATGAGGCAAACAAAGGCGGCACTCAGGAGCACAGGCCACACCACCTGTGTAGACCACACCCACACAACACTGGTCACACCGCCCTGGCGACACACATTAGGCCCTTCATAAATTTCAGCTCCAGGCCCATGTGGACATTAATCTGGCACTGGCGGTCTCAGGGCCTTATTCTTTACGGATCGCAACTGCAACAGCGTTCGCAGATCAGCTAATAGTGCGTACTGTGCATGTGTATGCCCTGCAGCGCGCGTGTGCAGCAGCTGGATTGCGATCGCACTGCGATCACGCAGAACACAGGAACCCATCGCAGAGTGAGTGACAGGTAGTCCGCGTTTGAGGGTGGTGATGGGGGAGTGGTCGGAGTAAACGCAGGCGTGCCAGACCGTTTGAACGCGGTTGCATGGGCGTGCATAAATTAGCCACTGCGACAGCATACGCACCTTGAATGCTCACTTGGTGCGACGAGGTTAGTAAGGTCAGACCTGTAATTGTCCGTGATGGCTCGATGTTCCCGATATATACGCAGGACTGAGAGGTATTACGGATGTGAGAGAGCGCTAGTGGGCGTGTCTATGCTGGCTGTGCAATTGCATTCATTAGCATATGTTCGCAGCAGACCTGCATGCGTAAACGCAATAGCGATTCGTAATAAATCAGGCCCTCAGCCCGTGTGTGGATACCTGATATGCCGCAGGCGCATATGCGGCTTTCTTTCACTGGCCCATGCGCAGCAGGCTGAAATCTGCGCCATGCGTCCGTCTCTGCGGATACGGCCGTCTCAGGATCATGCCCTTTGTGCGCTCAACATGAGGCGCCGATCCTGGCCCATAGCTCATCCAAGGGGGGGAATCTAAGATTCAGGGGTCTATTTACTAAGCAGTGTTAGGAGACAGAGTGAACAGCGATAAGAAAGTGATAAGGTGCCAGCCAATCAGCTCCCAACTGTCATTTTTCAAACACAGCCTGTGAGATGACAGTTGGGAGCTGATTGGCTGGCACCTTATCACTTTCTTATCACTTTTCGCTCTGTCTCCTAACACTGCTTAGTAAATAGACCCCTCAGCATCATCGAATGCACATGGTAAACCAACGACCATATCCAGGGTGAACTCCCGAACAAAGCAACATTATTCACACATTGGAATGATCATGCCATGGCATTAGGTCAGATCAGCCTCGAAGTGCCTTCATTTGCCCCCCCCTCCTGAACTTGCTGCCTGCCATTTGCAATGTTCTCTCCCTACTTTTTGTGAAACATTTCTCGCCTCAGAGAGTCAGAAGACTGCACAGCGCCCGGAGGATTCTGCAGCCAAAGCTCATTTTTTTTTTTTTAAACTCACCTTTTGTATTATTTATACATTCTGATGCAGATTTCCCCGTGGTCACTGTGAGCAGTAACGGCTTGCACACCCTGGCCAATTAACCCCCCCCCCCCAGCTGCCCTTGTGGAATATGACACGGCAAGTTACAGCAAGTGGCGCGATTTCTCTCCTCTCACAATGGAGAAAATGATGATGTCTGCAAAGGGTTTTTTTTTTTTAACTACTTAAAATTACAACCTTCAGGCACAATTTTATTCAGTCATTTATTAGGTTTGTAAAAACTGTTCAAAGCTACGCGCTGCCCGATTATAAAATACATCCACAGTCTCATACGTTGGCAAAGCCCACCATCGGCGTCCGGTGCAGCGAATGACGGTTTTAGCAGACGATTTACAATGACGATGGAATTTAAAGGCGGGTGGTGGGGTGTTTTGTCTGAAGGTGGATAATTGGGTGCTGCCAAATTGTAAACTAACCTATAATTGGACTCATTTTTCTTAGTCAGCCATCTGCGAATTACAATTATGTTGGATTGTATAAATTTTATCCAACATAATTTATATATGAAAAATGGACGATATTAGGCCAGTGCCTCAATGGAACAGGACGATGACTTTTATGAAAACTGCACTGGTAACTCATAGCAACCAAACAGAAGTTTGGTTAGAACAGTGGTTCCCAAACTGTGTGCCGTGGCACCCTGGGGTGCCTCAGGACACTTTCAGGGGTGCCTCAGGTTGGTAGTCCAGCACTAAGGGGTCTATGTACTAAGGAGTGATAAGTGACAGAGTGAATAGTGATAAGTCTGTGATAAGGTGCCAGCCAATCAGCTTCCAACTGTCATTTTTCAAACACAGCCTGTGAGATGACAGTTAGAAGCTGATTGGCTGGCACCTTATCACAGACTTATCACTATTCACTCTGTCACTTATCACTCCTTAGTACATAGACCCCTAAATCATATTATTTATCGTCAATGTAATGTAAATATGTAGACAAACAGAAGCTCAAACCTGTCCAACATCACAGCCTAAGTATGACAGGTAAGAACAATTTACTTGACTTTATTACTTTACTAAATTTTTTTCTGCATTTCCCAATAGCAAACGTTTGGCTTAGGGGTGCCGTGAAAACAATGCTGATACTCTACGGCGCCGTGATTCAAAACAGTTTGGGAATCTCTGGGTTAGAAAACTAGATTGGTTCGGTCGGATGACACCAACGTTTCAGAATTATTTGGGTGGAATACTGGTCAGTAATGTTCTCCAATGTGTGGCTAGTACACAGCAGATCTTCCTCAAACATTCTCTACTGTTCTAAATTATCTTCTTGACCTTACAGAACTTACAATGTGAGTCATACGAGTAGATATGGCCTGTTATTTATGAATGCATGTAAATACACCAATCTGCTCAAACAACTCATAAGTTACTGCTAACCAGTTACTAAGACCCATCAACTCTCTCCCTACCCATCCCTTAGTTGTACAGTAAGACAGACAGATGTCATCTTTCAGCAAGGGAATGGGACGGATAGGCAGCAGAATGTAGTTATATTCATTCAATTAATGCCTTGTTATGTCACGTATCAATACGTTTTAATGCAAAATGCTTGAATATATTGTATAATACCTTGTAGCACAGAGGCCTTCTGGATCCCTATACATCAGCAATAACAAAAAAAAGAAAAAATTCACAGATTCTGCAATTTTTTCCCCGATTTAACAATTCTCCACTCCCCCAATACGCGCCCATACATTGACGATCTTTTTCAGTGATTGTACTGAAAAATCGGCTTTTATACACTAGCAATCTACAGCCCTGATTGGTCAGTGAAATACAACATGTTGGACAACACTGATTTAGATCACTTTATGGCCCTGATTCAGAGCCGGACGCTCTGACAGAGCGCTCGCTCTGAATCAGGGCCGTCCCTGCTCCTTTTTGGAGCGGCTTCCTGGCCGCTCGTATAGCTGTGGGTAACCACCCGCAACTATAGCGAGCGGCCAAAATGATGGTCGCGATGGTCAAGACCATCACGACCATCGGGCTTGCGACGAGACCCTGCGGTAGGGTCTCGCTGCCGCAAGCCCAGGAGTGCTTTTGGCTCTATCAGAGCCAAAAGCACTCCCACTGACATCACTAGTGATGTCAGTGGGGCCGGACCCAAACGGTAGGCGTTCTCATGGGAACGCCTCCGTCTGGGCAGCCACACCCCCAGCATGCCCACCAAAGGGGGCGTGCTGTCAATCACCATCGACAGCACGCCCCCTTCGGTGCGAGACCCTTAACGACGGCTTGGCCGTCGTTATTCGGGTCTCGCGCATGCGCACGACGGAGCCGCCTCCGTCGTGCGCATGCGCACTTGGGCACCATCGACCCGCTTGCGAGCGCTCGGCGCTCGCGAGCGGGTCAGAATCAGGCCCTATGTTCGGAATCAGCAATCGGTAAACTCCATACAGAACATTCACAATTTTGTTTTACCCAATCATCTGCAAAACACAGAATTGCCTCAATTGATTGCTGATGTATTGGCCCCATAAATTTTAATCCAGGCCAATCCATAATTAAATGATGCATGTAATATATAATTTATTATTCTTTTGTAAATGTCAAGGCACACTTTTTTTATTTTATTTTTTACTCGCTATTTAAACGTCTTATTAAAAACTTTGTAAAAACTAACAACTTACTATCAGTAATCAACTGCTTTCTAGAAGGGTGTTTGATAAATGGACTATATCTGACCTAACACTCTTATTTTCCTGTTGCGATTCCCTTCAGGTTTATCGTCTGACCTTTTCATTGAGCTCTAAGCCGTAGATGACGGGGCCTGGATAAATATTTGGATAGGTTAGGAGAGTGGCACAGTTCTTAAAAGACAGATAAGTTGAGACGAAATAACCATCAGATCAGTCAAAGAAATAGATGTACAGGGGGCTAAGCACTCTCTTCATACTTGCTGGGGCTTAGGCTGGCCGTGTGCAGTGTATTGGGTAAGAGTTGATCTCCAAAAGCTCAGCTGACATTAATATAAACATAGAGAGGACAGGAAAAAAGACAAGTTCATGTTGAGGATCTGGTTATTCTGGAATATAGTATGTACAGTAGTTCAGGTAAATCATGTAACCCCTTTGTGAGGTGATATTTGACTTGGCACTCAATAAACAGCCGTGCGGTGTCGGCAAAGAGTCTTCGGTGATGGCAGATAGACCGCCTGTTGCCTAATTAACCTCAAATTGTCTTGCGGATCCAAATATTTAATGTTGACTAAAAGTTCAGAATGTTTCTAAAGGACAGCAGTTGACATTATTCAATTTATTTTTATCTTTAACAATGAAAACATACAAAGTTCACGGCTGTCCACCTTTCAAATTCAACAGCATGATTGACATTGAGGCCAAAGGATCTTCGGCTCGGGGTCTGTCAGACCTTTCTTAGAGATGGCACCGTAGCTAATAATTGACTTCTCAGCGTAGTTATTCAACAGCATATCACAGTGTGCAAACAATACAGCTTCATTTATGGAATATTGTCTCAAGAAAGCCTTTGCATGCATTGGGGTGTTTACCTCCCCGCTGCCTGGCAAGGGTTTCAGGGAGTCATAGGCAGGGTCGGACTGGTCCACAAGGGAACAGGGAAAATCCCCAGTGGGCCCCATTCCCACTCCCACCTCTACAGAAAGGTTCCAGTCTATGCATTCAAATAATTAATTGACTCTCCATTTGGTGGTCAGTTACCTGGTAGAGCAGGAACATGGGTGCTTAGTTTGTTTCTATAGCAATGACACCAAGATTCGCCTTCCTGCCAATACAAATTAGATAGGTGGACCCTGTTTGGAAGCTGAGGTTTACTCGGGATATAGAACATCACTTCAGTAATTACAGGCCATATAAGCTCCTAATTTTGGTAGGAGTCCATCTTCACCATAATTGATGTAATATGTATGAATTGCCTGCTGTTTTGAATATAGCCTGTTTTGCACATAAAACTTTGAATCATTTTTAACCAAGGAATTATATTAAAAAGACATGGGGATATGCAATTAGCAGCACTTAGCAGCATTAGCTGCTAATTGATCGCAGAGGGGCTATCCAATTAGCCCCGATGTCGGCACTTATCGTGGGTATTTTTCTGGACCTGATGTGTCCCAAAAAATAATCCACGATAAGTGCAGTTTTTTCACCACCTAAATGGTGAAAACACGTAGGTCCGCGAGTCTATCTCGGATCCTATGTGTTTTCGGGAGAAATATCCTATCATATCGACCAAAATAATAGGATAGGGTGAAAAAAAACAATTGAAAACGGGGATAATCAATGAAAAATCTCTGTTTTTCGACAATCGCTGCTATCCATTAGCACCCGAACAATGTTCGGAGCTAAATGGATACCCCACCCATATTTAGACTTGCTTATATTTGGGCTTTTATGTAAATTATTATTTCTAGTAAAGGAGGAACTTAAGGCTACATGGAAATTAGAGATGTGCGCTGACCCAGTGTTTTTTTTTTTTTTCTGGATTCCTTTTTTTTTTCATTTGGATGTTTTTTTTTTTTTAATTCATGAAAAGTTTTTAAAAACAGCTAAAATCATATAATCTTTGCAATCCAAAAGACAAAATTCGAATTTCAAATCCAATTTCAAACCCGCGGGAAGATCTAAACCGCTACTCGGATCTGTCCGGATCTCCTCAGGAGATTGTAACCGCTACTCGGATCTGTCCGGATCTCCTCAGGAGATTGTAACAGCAACTCAGATCTGTTCGCATCCATGAAATTCGTGTGGATTCGGATTTCTCTAGAACTGAACCGTACATCTCTAATGGAATACTGACAACTTGAAAATATTTTTTATTGAATGTAACTGAAATTTTTCAATTGTCATACAAAAAAAATCCTTTTCTTTGATGTGAATGTATTAAGTATAATGTGAACTGGTTGCACTAGATTGTGTTCATCTTCTCTGCACATGGCCATTGTATGTAGAAGAATTTTCCTTTACAACTAGAAGATCCAATTGAAAAGGAGGACAACATTGTCTTACCTAAGGATAAGTAATATTCTAAGTTTTTAAATATAGTGATTGCGGTACTAGACGGATACAGTAGGTGGAATATCCTTCCTATTGAAATCAATCAAACTTAGCGGTTGTTTTAAATTATCTAATGAGACCCAGACCAGGGTTGCCGACTTTCTGCCTGCCCCTTCCGGGAGGGGGCAGCCAGATCGGCATCGCAGGTGGGCGTGGCCGGTGTTGAGGGGCGGAACTGTATGTCCTCTCTAATGGTTGGCCAAGTCTCTGTAGTGGCTGGTCACACCCCTTAAGCATGGACCCCTACTGCCTTCCCCTGGTGGGCCCTTCATGCACCAGTCCGACACTGGTAGGCACTGTCCACCATTGCTTTGTGCACTTTGTATTGTATTCGTATTGAGAGCACAAGTTCCAGGAACACTTTGCCGCTGGACCTAGGGCTAGTAGACTCCAGTCTTGAACATGACCACTGACATTATACAGTATAATTATTTTAGCACACAGAATGAGTTCATAAGATGAGAATTACATCCAAGGAGCTGCACTGTGCAATTTACATGAATCTTCCAACATTAATAGCATCCGAACACCACGAGGAGGAGGTGTGGCCACCGGGTGATGAGAATGCCGCCAAGTACCGCAGGGGCAGAAGGCCTAGTGCTTCTGAAGCTGTAAGACGCCTCAGCACCCTCTCCTCTGCAAAACACCCCTGTACTGCCCTGTGAACCAGTGGTCAGTGCCCACAGTGCGTGGGACATACTACACCACGCTAGTTTGTGCCATACTTACCGACTTTCTGGGGGCGTGGCAGCGGCGTAAGAGGGTGGTGTGGGGGCGCGGCAGCACGATGGCGTCATCACGACCACGTTTTACAATGCCGATATTACCGGCACTGCAATGCAGAGGGCGGGGCAATGATCACGCGATCACGTCATCGCCCCTCCCACTTTTGTTTGATAGGTGGGTGCAAACGGGGAGGGGGACAATTCGGGAGAGTCGCCTTCTCTTATAGGGGGGACCAGGAGCGGTAGCCAATTTTTGGGAGGCTCCCGGGCCAAACCGGAAGAGTAAGAAACCATGGTTTGTGCAAAAGTCTTGTCTGTCAGGGACTGTCATCTTATTTTGTACCATTGGGGGGCAGTGTCACGATAGAATATTTTCCTTGCATAGTAATTCCAAGTTTCATGTCAGAATGTAAAGGTCATACAGTATCCATGACTCAATGCCATTTTCCGTTACGGCTTCTTACATAATTTTTCACAGCTGAAAACTTTGTTTTATTTCACAGAGATTATGGAGAAATAATTCCTTCTTCCAACGGCTTGAAGTGCTTTTTAATTGGAACTTAAGGTAATTACCTGCCCAGTACCTTAAATAGCACTTACCGTCGCCTGCCTAGATAATAATCACATGAGTGTTAAAGGCAATTCAGAGCCTGAGTAGGTTGTCCCGGGTCATTAAATCCATCTTTACAAGAATAGTATAAGCTATTGTTACATTAGTTCTAATGATGCTAAATTTCTGTTACAAACCCTACTAAGGGCTCCTTGGTACTTCTGTTGTGTTCACGTGTTTTCTATTCGCTGTAAAAACGTATATAAAGCAATACAAAAGGCCCCCTGGGGCCCACAGTGCAGTTCCCATTTGTGGCAATGAGCTGAAACACTCTGCGTTGCTGTTAACATACAAATGCGATCCAGTTGCTCTCTTTCAAGCTTGACAACACAGGTGGATGTCAGATGACCCAACGCCAACGTGCATCTCCTTACTCATCCTCCGACCACATGTATCTATAGAGCAAAAACACTTCAGGATAATTTCTGTCAGTGACATTTTGCAGTCAAGTGACAAAAAAAATAAAAAAATCTTATTATTAATATTATTTTATTTTTAAACATTTTTGCTCTAATTAACATGTCCAATGACTGATGGTTTTCAATTTCCTTATTATTGATTATTGCGGTCGTTTTCTAACAACATACGCTGGAGTAGCAGGTCGTTCGCATGATACAATCTAATGCTACGTACACATGGGACGATCTGTTCAGCGAACGATATCGCTGAACGATCTCCCTTGAAATTCCTGGCATGCTGGGTGGACGATATTGTTCATCCACACACCAACGATATCACCAAGGATGAGCGACCAACGATCGCAAACCCCTATCGTGATATCGTCCAAATTGGCCTGTGTGCATGACCGATGGACGATATCGTTATCGTTCAGCGGGAGCGCGCATCGTTGGTAGTTCATTGCATACAAACTGAACGATGTGAACGATATGTCGTTGAACTATATAATTATCGTTCATATGGTAACGATATATCGTTCCGGTGTATGCGCACCTTTAGGACGGATCAAGAAATTCTTAAGAACATCTTGATGCAGCCATAAGTTTTGAACCATAAGATTGTGTTTATGTTTGGGCCGAAAATTGCAGCCAACTCTCTAAACAAGTCCCTTAATGGTGCAAACTGCTCATAGCTGTTAATATGGATATTCCTGGGAAATTTTGTTGGAGAAGTGGTGGGAGGGGGGAGGAAGGAGATTTTCAGGGATGCCCTGCATTGACAGACAACCTGGTACCATATTACCCAGGCAGTCATGTTTTTCATATTTGCAAAGTGACCTTAAAGCTTGCCTATTAAACATCCACCCCTGGAAGGGCGAATGTACGGTTTAAAATGGACAAGATTGTACATGTAATTGGCTGGTGAATACATTTGGAATCCACTAACTTGTATAGCAGCAACATGTAAGGCAGGATGGTCATTTCACTCTGGAGACACTTCTGGATTGACAATCATGTACAATTACGGAATACCTTCTAATTTCACAGCGCCACAATTCCCTGTCAGGTTTTTTTTTTTTTTTTAAACTTATTCACTCTTGCAATGAAATACAGTAAAGCCATTTTCATATCAAATGACTGCAAATGGAAACCTGTGTCTTTCTGAGTTTAATAATATAGCTGAAACGAGAAATCTGTTTAGGAGGGTGGTGCTTCTCGTTGTTACATCATTCTTAGACAGGGAAGAGCCAGCGTGTGATTGGCTGTATTGTTTTTTTTTTTTACTGTTAATGATGTTCTAAAAAGACTGCAAATTGATAAATTGATATACGGAGCATTCTGGGGTCTAACTAGCCCTGTCAGCAGCCAGGAATTTGCCAACATGCAATGATGAGGTTGGGTGATGAGACAGCCTTATACCCCTTTTACACCAGAGCAAAAACCTGGGTTTTTGCTGGGTTTACCCGGGTCGCAGCTCAGTGTAAAACAGTCCCTGAAAAATAACCTGGGTCAAGTGACCCTGCAATCCAACCCAGGTAGCTACCAGGGTTGGACCCAGGATGGACCCAGGTAATGGTGCAGTGTAAACGGTGCAACCCAGGTTATCTGACCTGGATCATGCCTAAAATGAGCGGATTGGTGGTTGTCGAGCAGTCACCTCCCACTTTTTATGACCTCACAGGTTTAGCAGGACAGACCTGAGTTCAGTGTGAACAGGGCTGACCTGGGAGTAACCCAGATCAAAGGTGCAGTGTAAATGGGTCTGACCTGGGTCTGACCAGGGTTGGAACCATGTCCAAAAACCCAGGTTGGACCTGGGTTTTTGGTGGAAAAGAGGTATAAGAAACTGCTAGACTTGCCCTATGTGGTCTCGTCCATTGTGAAGCTGCAATGTCCTTTAAGGGGAAGTCTTACATTCACAGTTTTGAGGTTAGCTACACCCCCTGGCTTGCTGATGTGGACATGTGACGTCATCCGGTATTCCCAGAACCGGCGGTGGTCCGCTGAATTGCTGTCTGCAGCGTGGCCTGTCGATTACACCAGGATCCAGAGGACCGTCCATGGTGGAGTTTAATGATTTAGACTTTGATGTACGTGATCAAATGTTATAAGTAAAATTGTTATTTTTCACATAATCACGAGTGCGCTCTCCTTTCAGCTTGCTTACCTCTGAAGTCTTACATTATTTTTTAAAAAATTGTGTATTTTAATATAATGTCATTATTCAAAAATATCATCTAGCGTTTACAAATATAAATATTTTAATAGTTTCTACACAAACCGCAGGCATCACGCACAATTGGTAAACCTCAAGTGTGAGCCACAAACTTTGAACTACAAACTAAAATTGGGGCCATCCGCCGATCGTTCGGCAAACATTCCTGTGGCCGCCAAGTCAGTGATGTTCGAGCGAATTGCAAACTGTTTGGTCATTTTCCCAGCATCTGTTGATCGATATAATCAAAGGTCGATAATTCTCGCAGCGCATGTTTGTTCTCTAGGCTCTGCTGTTCTGCAGTTCGTCGTGGCACAGTTTTGCAGTCCTGTCCCTGAACTGACTGAGCAATGTAATATTTGTGCATTATTAATGCAGAAAAAGGGAGAGTCTTTAAAACGCATCATATGCCTTTATGTAATCCAGGCATTAAAATTTAATAGACTTCCTAATTCATGTCAGACAGAGTGGTTCTTTACAGGTCCTCTGTGGCCGCAGACTCCGTCCAGAGCCATCCTTGGTAAACACCGATGGGATTACCGTACAGTTACCGACTCGCAGATTCTTATTATACTGAAAATATGCAGAGAAGTGCCATAATCTAGTTACTGATACCGACAAAAGCCACCATGCATTGATTTTATTCAAAGCTGTCATTCCTAGATAAAAGTCTGATATTATCATATTGAATGTCACATTTATTATGCTGGTCCCGCTTTATCGGAAGTCGCAGGATCCTGCCTAAGTGGGACAGGAATTTAAATTTCCTTTTTGTAATATCTCTCTATGAAGACGGGGCTAAACATTCCATCCCTCGCAAAGTGGGGAAGTGGAGCTCTGAGGAACAATGTGCTGTAACTTTTAAATCATTTAAACTGCAGGAAAGTTTGCAGCGTAGATTTATCACGTCTAGTGTTCAAAGCCGCTGGATTCTCCGGCCATGCTTAATTCCCACCTCTGGCGGTTGATTTCAGAAAGCAGCTTAATCCCGATGTTCAAAGTGGTACAAAATCGCCAATCAATTCCACCTGAATGCACAGCAGGGAGGAACAGGGCCTGTGATCAGGAGTAGACCTCGTCTATCCCTCTCTCACCAGCCCATCCAGCCTCGCAGTCTCCAGATTAACCGTGGAAGTTCCCCTGGCTCAACTGAAATCACCATTTTCTCATTCAACTGTACATACAAAATTTATCTATGTTGTTTAGTGGTGAGGTATATTTTGTCGACATTCATGATGTTGGCATTCATAATGTCAACATGAGAATGACGACATGGTCTTAATGTTGACACATTTGTCACGTCGACGCTGAGTACGGTGGCATTTATCGAGTCGACACTGATGAAATGTAGACATGTCAGCAAAACATTCTTGGCGGTCTGGTGGTGACTTAATTGGTGACATGTGCAATGCCGACATCTAAAAAATGTCGACATCATAACTGCCCTGACTGCCTTCCGCTAGGAATAGTATACTGCCAACATCTCCGTGTTCCCCTTCAGCAGACTTCCCAGAGGGGAGATGCAGGTGGTCACTGTGGTGGGCAGGGCGATTTGCTGCATTTAAAACCCTCTACCTGCGGCAAAATGCTGCGAATCAACAAGACCAATATTACAGGATTCTCTGATCTTGTCATCACCCCACCGTCCGACCCAATCTCACTAGTAAGGGAGCGTGATGCATTGTAGGATGACCTACTTCCCGAAGTCTGTGGTGTCTCCCCATAATTTAGAAATCCCACGGATGTCCCCGGAGAATAGGCATCACCTCACCATCCAGTGTCGGACTGGGGAATGAAGGGCCCATCGGGAAAATGCAGTGATAGGGGCCCATATTTAGTGGTGTGGCCAGCCTCTAAAGGGGGTGTGGCCAGCCTCCACAGAGAGGACCTCATTCAGAGGCGGTCGCACAGAGCGTGCGGTCGGTCTGAATGAGGGGAGGACCTCTTGAATTTTCAAGACGTCCTCCTTTGCGGTGGTAAGGCTGTGGGTTAACACCCACAGCCTTACGACCGCCTAAGGTGATGGTCGCGATGGTCAAGACCATTGCGACCATCGGGGCTTACGACGAGACCCTAGGGTAGGGTCTCCCTTGTCGTAAGCCCCGGAGAGCTTTCGGCTCTGTCTGAGCCGGAAGCTCTCCACTGACATCACTAGTGATTTCAGTGGGGCCGCCCCGAAATGGTAGGCGTTCCCATGGGAACTACCCCGTTTGGGCTGCCACCCCCCTGGCCCGCCTTCCAAACGGGGCGAGCTGTCAATCAACATCGACAGCTCGCCCCCTTTGGAAAGAGACCCGCTACGACCGGCGCTGTCGGTCGTAGCGGGTCTCACGCATGCGCACAACGGCGCCGGCGCCGTCGTGTGCATGCTCTGTGGGGGGCCGTCGACCCGGTCCGAGCGCAACGGCGCTAACGACCGGGTCTGAATGACCCCCAGAGTGCATGGACTGGGCTCTTTAAATATGTATATATAGTGAATACTTCTAGTGCATGTATGATAATGTACCAGATTAATAACATTGTAGAAAATGCACCATAGTACTGTGCAGTATAATGTACCATATGTATAATGTATAGTTCAAGTGCACAGTCTTGAACCTGATCCCTAGAGGAGGGGGTGGGCCCACAGGTAGTGGGGCCCACCGGGGGATTCCCCTGAACCCCTGTGGGCCAGTCCAACCCTGCCACCATCCCACCCATCTCGCTAGTAAGGGAGCGTGACGCAGTAGGGTGACTTTCTTTCCCTGGAGTCTGTGGTGTCCCCCTATAATTTAGGAATCCCATAGAGAATGGACACCTAAGATTGTATAGATTGCCAGCTGCAGGCACACAAATAAGTGAATGATGCCGGGAAGGGTGATAGAAAGTGTGATTGCCTGGATGTTATACTGCAGCAATCAGAGGGTAAAATGGATCTTGATAGATCATAATGCAAATAAAATGAATATACATGGATATGACCCTGGGCTCCACTCACAATCACTGTTATTAGCATCATACTTACCTACTCTCCTGGAAGTTTCGGGAGGCTCCCCGCACCCCTGAAAAAGTTTCCCGATATTCCGCACCCAGCCCACTTCCTAGTGATGTGGGCAGGATGGGGAGATATTTGCCAGGAATCGCGGCTCCATATGGAGGGGGCATGAAAATGCACTCTTCAGTCCCATCCTCTCCTCGCGATACGCGTCAGTTTGCCGTGACGGGGCCTAATGACATAGGAGCCCCTGCTCCCCGAAGTGGCCAGCTGGGTCTCCTCTCCAGGCTTCTCCCGGAGAGGAGATGTAGAAAGCCGGCGAGTATGCTATCATGTGCCTGGATTGCGGTAGCGTTCCATTCTAGCTGCAGTGTCTGGAATGCATTGTATCATCCGTATGCGTTTGCTATGGGTAAATGCACGTAAGTGATCTACAAACGCTCCTGATGAACGCATGCTTGGCGGATGACACGGGTGATCACATGCATTTTCACTAGCGGTTATAGAAAAAAAAAAAAACTGCGCTGCCAGTGGCATCCTACCCTAACATGGTATATATTATTGCAGATAATACAGTTGCAAGTTTATTGTGACCTATTTATGTCTCTACACAGTCTAACATGTAATAAATGAATCATGTACTAATGTGCGTGAGGGCGCAGGCTTGCCATTGTAATAATGTTTGTAAGATAGAGATATTTTGTTACAACTAATTTGAAATATGCTCACTGGGATTGAAGGTTTAAACAACCCTGATTTACATACATATGTAACCCATTTCCTCTGCAAGTTGGAAGCTGTGATGTTTTTTTTTTACAGATAATGCCAAATGATTTATTGTGAAGGGAACAGCAGAATACGAGAAGCAGGGGGTAGTCTACATAACAAGCATGGCGGCAGTACATGGTCGCTGCAGTTCTGTTATCTTATCTCAGGATGCTGATAACACAAGAAAATGAATGAAAAACGCTTTATATTTTTTTCATCTATGATATTTTTACATGTCAATATTTAGGGAAAAAAAAAATCTATGGCCCTCATTCAGACCCACTCGCGAGCGGCTGTACGCTCGCAAGTGGGTCGATGGTCCGCACTGCGCATGCGCACGACGTCGTGCACATGCCCGAGACCCGATGAGCGAAGGACTTTCCTTCGCTCGGAGTGTCTCATCAAAGGGGGCATGCTGTCGATGTTGACTGACAGCATGCCTCCTTTGGTGGGCGTGCCGGGGGTGTGTCTGCCAGACGGAGGCGTTCCCAAGGGAACGCCTACCGTCTGAAGCCGGCCCCACTGACATCAACTCAACCACAGGCTTCTGCTTGCAGTTTCGATGGTCTCGATGGTCAAGACCATCGCGACCATCATCCTGCACGCTCGTATAGGCTGTGGGTGGTGACCCACAGCTATACGAGCGTCCAGGAGGATGCTCCATATTAATGGAGGTGGGCCCTGATTCAGAGCAAGCGCTCTGGTCAGAGCGTCCGGCTCTGAATCAGGGCCTATATCAACTAAAGCAGGGGCGTAACCAGAGGTATGGGGGCTTCATAGCAAAATTCCCATAGGTCAACCTATCCACCATGCAGTACCCCCTGTAGTAGTACCCCTTATGCAATGCCCCCCTGTATAAGAGGCCCTTAAGCAATGCTCAGTAAATGGCCCCAGTAGTGGCCCTTATGCAGTGCCCCAAGTAATTCCCCTAGTAGTGCCTTATGATGTAGCCCCAGTAATGCCCCTTATACTGTGCCCCCTCCCAATGTAGAACAGGTCCCACTCCCCTATGCAGTACTTAACTCTCGCGCTGGCCGCTGGACACCGCTCCAGCCCACGTAGACGCTGCCGCTGACTGGATCTAACTGGATCCTGCAGGTGCTGAGCTGGCGTGCCCCCTAAGCCGTTGGGCCCCATAGCAAGTGCACCCCTTGCGCCCTCTATAGTTACGCCACTGCGCTAAAGTCTTTCCAAGGGGGTGCGGGTGGTGGAGAGTGGCAGAGCAGAAGACTGAGAGTGGGTGGGTCGGGACAGAGCAGGGGGCACGTCGCAGTGTCTGTTTACTTATACAAACACATACAGATGTGTCCTCATACACCTAGCCTCAAAACACCATGTGGCGCAAGACACTTGGTTTGTCGCCCAGGTCTCATGAGTCTCGTTTTTGTGCCAAGCATCTTTTTCACCCGAAAATGCGTCTTAGGTGCAATGTGTGGAAAAAAGCCATTTCGTGCACAGATTCAGACTCGCACACATGGGCCCGTATTCAGTTTGAGGCGAAAAGTCCAGACTTTTCACCTGCTGGACTTTTCGCCTCCTTCGACTGTTTTCCAGGCAGAAAAGTATAGCGCGCGTGCCTGATTATCCCCGTATTCAAATCCAAAGTAGGCGAAATCGGGAACAGGCGAAACTTTGATCGGCAAAAAAATAAGGGAATTTTCGGGAAATAATTGTAGGACCCCCTAAAGAAGTCCAGACCAGGGGGATCACTATGGGTACCCCCGTTTTTGCCTGCAAAAGAAAGTCAGGTTTTTAAATTGCCGCGGCAGGTGTTTTTTTCCCGGCATTGAAGAAGTGATGCAGAAGAGCACTTAGGGCCTGATTCAGACCCACTCGCGAGCGGCTGTACGCTCGCAAGTGGGTCGATGGTCTGCACTGAGCATGCGCACGACGGAGGGAGCTCCGTCGTGCGCATGCGCCAGACACGACGAGCGAAGGACTTTCCTTCGCTCGTTGTGTCCGATCAAAGGGGGCGTGCTGTCAATGTTGATTGACAGCACGCCCCCTTTGGTGGGCGTGCCGGGGGCGTGCCTCCCTGACGGGGGCGTTCCCACGGGAACGCCTCCCGTCAGAAGCCGGCCCACTGACATCACTAGTGATGTCAGTGGGAGTGATTTTGGCTCTGATAGAGCCAAAATCACTCCGGAGCTTGCGGTTGAAAACCTCAACCGCAGGCTCCGGCTCGCAATTTCGATGGTCGCGATGGTCACGACCATCGCGGCCATCAAAATGCACGCTCGTATAGCCTGTGGGTGGTGACCCACAGCTATACGAGCGTCCAGGAGGACGCTCCATGAAAAAGGAGCCCGGCCCTCATGCAGAGCGTGCGCTCTGCTCAGAGCGTACGGCTCTGAATGAGGGCCTTAGGTTTTTTTTTTTTTTCATTTTTAAAAGTGGTCCTATCAAATTTGGGGTACATGAAAATGGGTACTAGCATATTTTTAGTTCCTAAAGTAATTTTTTTTAAAATTCTGCAAAAAACACCTGCCGCTTATAGCCTATTCTAGAAAACACCTGCCGCATACTTACAGCATAGCCCTGAACCTATTTCCCTATTTTTAAACACTGTTCCCCTATTTTTTTTTTGCACCTCAAAATTAAAAATAATTTTTTTGGGATGTCCCGATTTTTTTTTTCCTTTTTTTTGCACATTTCATTTTAAGGGGGCATTCCCAAGGGTGCAGGCTATTTTTTTTTTTAAGCCTGCACCCATAAACCCCAATTCTGCACTTTTTTTCACCTGCTAAAGGCTGGGGAATATTTATCCCCGTTTTTTTACATTGACTTTTCGCACCGGCGAAAAGTCAATGTAATTGAATTATTCGATTCCGACATTTCGCCTCAAATTGAATACGGGCAAGAGTGTGCATATCACACTAATCAGTGCAATATCCTGGTGCATCTCTGTTACATAGCATTGTGACTAAAGGCCCCCATACATCAGCAATTGATTGCAGCAATTGTGCAATTTGCAATCGAATGTGTATAAAAATCTTTCCCTTTTCCAATCGATTGCAGATTGCAGAATTGCCACAATCGATTGAAAAAAGGAAAGATTTTTATACACAATCGATTGCAAATTGCACAATTGCTGCAATCAATTGCTGATTTATGGGGGCCTTAAGATGCATTTTTCGGCCTAAAAGACGCTCGGCATAAAAGACGCTCGGTGTAAGCCGAGGTGACGGAACCTGGGGCACCAAAAGCCAAAAATGATTTAACATATATGGAGATCAGAAACGTTCTTAAAAGTCCAAGCAAGTTTGGTCCCCCATCGCCCAACTCATGTATGAAGACTTTTTTAAGGATGATAGAACCAGACTATTTGACCTCTACACAAAATCACAGTGTTCAGTACAATTTGAGTAAACAACTAAAGAACAGCTCTTAAGCTGCGTACACATGTTCAGATAAATTGAACGATTTAAACGATAACGATAAGGCTCTTATCGTTATCGTTCAAATCGTTCACTTTAATGCCCCTGCAAACGACCAAACGATGGTCGATGCGCGGGCACGAATGGTCGTTATCGACCATCGTCTGCTGCCCGGGAAAACCGGCATACATGGTTGATTTTGACCATGTAAGCCTGTTTACTATAGGGACCCGCGATCGTTAATCGCGAGTCGTTATAGGTTAATGCATGTGTTGGATGTTCGATAACGATCATCCAACACACGCAGAACAATCAGATAACGATCGTTATCTGAACGTCACGCCGTCGTCCTGCGTGTACGCACCTTTACATTCCTTCAATCTAACACATTCCTTCAATCTAACAACCATATTGTTGTAAGAACAGCAGATAAAGGAGGAGCTGTTGCTGTACTAAATTATAGTGATTACGATGCTGACATTATTCAACAGTTTAGTGTAAAAGAAACATACACTAAAATGAACTATAGCCCTATGTATGAAATAAAGAGCAGGATGGATAGGTTGTTGGATCAGGTAATAACACACAGACGACCTAATGAATCCTTGAGCAATTTGTTGAAAATCCATTATGCCCTATTTTATTTTATAATATACCGAAAATTCACAAGTCTTTGACTAAGCCACCTGGCCTATCGTATCTGCCAGGGATTCAGTGTTACAACCCATAGCCCAATATATGGATACTTTGTTGCAACTAGTAATGGTCAAGTCCAAAAGTTACATCAAGGACACTCCTGACTTATTGGC
The DNA here is from genome assembly GCA_031769625.1 of Taudactylus pleione. NCBI lineage: Eukaryota > Metazoa > Chordata > Amphibia > Anura > Myobatrachidae > Taudactylus > Taudactylus pleione. The sequence continues at coordinate 4,989,456 of JAUIMM010000244.1, read as the reverse complement.
AAAGTTAAGAAATATTGACGCACTTCTGCTGGATACTGTATTATTATTATATAATTATAATTATTACCAGTTTTTTATATAGCGCTCACATATTCCGCAGCGTTTTACATGGATACATTCTTGTCATTCCTCGCTTTATACCATCATCCCAAAAAGTATCTACAAGAGGAGTGTTAGGTTTAGGCAGTGTAGTGGTGTTAGGGTTAGGTTTTGGGGGGTTTAGGCAGTGTAGTGGTGTTAGGGTTAGGTTTTGGGGGGTTTAGGCAGTGTAGTGGTATTAGGGTTAGGTTTTTGGAGGGGTGGGTTAGGGTTAGGCACAACTGATGGGGGGTTTGGGTTAGGCAATAATGGGGGAGGGTTAGGTTTAGGCACGTAGGGGGGAGACTTAGGTTTAGGCACTAACGGGGAGGGTTAGGGTGCAGGGTGGGTTAGGGTTAGGCTACAAGAAGGGAGGGTTAGGGGGAGAAGGGGGAAGGGTAAGTATATTTAACCGACCCATGTCGGGATACCAACCATCGGGATGCCGCTGTCCACATTTTGACAGGAGGCATCCCGACAGCCAGCACTACATACCGATTTCGGCAATAGAGTTGTCACCGCAACACAATACGATGCCAAGGCTAGTGTCTTCTCTAGGGCCTTACGTAAAACCTGGCCGATTATTAGGACAGACACAAGTTTGGGGAATATTCAAAATCCACCATTAATATCCTGCGGAAAAGGCCCTAATCTTAAACAGCTATTATTGCCGCCTATGATGAATTTTGATCAGTCCAAGCAAATAACGTGGCTTAGTCATAAAAGCACCGTCTGCTTTTGCTGCATAGACTGTACGCCGTACACCGTATGCTGACTAGTAAAGAGTTTGCGCACCCTCATACCAGGCCCGTTGAGGGCAGCAGACAGCCGGCCCAGGCCCGATTCATATCGGGGTGTGGCCTAATCAGGGGAGGCGTGGCCACTCCCCCTTAGGAAAAAAAACACTATTTGCACCGGGGAGGGGAACGCTGTGAGAACCTCAGCCCCCTGCAAATCCAGGGGGGGCACGATCAATGTGATTGCTCCTCCCCACAGGGAGAGGAGACATATGAGCCCTGTTACGGCGCTGCACATATCCCAAGGCCATACTGGTATAGCGGTGACTTGCCACTTCAGGCTCCTCCAGAGTATGGCTATTGTCTATCTTTTTTTTTTTTTTTTTTTTTTAGAGGAATCTTTTAACTCGTTGCATTCATATAAAGCCTTGAAGCGGTTTACCCGACTGCTTGTTATTCTATGCGCCCAGCTTCACCTACACTTGCCACATTTCTTTTGATCACTGGCTCATCGAAAAAACCCCACTCTACGATTCCATCAAGGTCCCGCAAGTTTCAGAGGCCGCCTGCAAGTAACAAAACTTTTCTGCAGCGTATAAGGGGGCGATGTTGTTGGTTTGACTGGAAAGAGGTTTCAATTATTTTCCTACAACGAGGAGCTTTATTCTTACAGTGAATATTTGAACTCTTTGCGATTGAACAATTTCTGTAAAGTTCCACAGGCAGCAAATAGGTACAAGCGTTTGTTGGTCTCATTCAAACTTCATCTACAGACACAGGTTATTTTACAGACCCGTCACAGCGATGTTTAGTCTACGACTTACTGGTTTTTTTTTTTTCCACCTTCTCTTTTTTTAGTTGCAAAATGCCTTTATTAAGCTCGGTACCAAATCGCTCTTTCTGCAACTGTCCAGATCAATACTCCATTTTCTTCAGTTTCAGGCAACTAGTTTGTGGCGAGAATAACAGATTTTTTTTTTGCTATATTTCAGGGTGAATTTGATACTGGAACAATAGGCTCTGCGGGCTGGAAATCCCCTCAGCGCAGCGGGCACCCCCTTACTTTCTGCCAGGGCGCCATCTTCCCAGTGATATTCTGGAAGATGTTGCAGCCAAACAATTCCAAAGTCTTTGCTATTACTGCAAGGCGCCATCTTTCTGAAGATGCCACCTGAAAGATTGCGCCTCTGACACTTATTATGGATATGTCTCTGGTTACATCTCCACTAGCAACTGAACGGGCAGCAGAGGTACCCTCGTAATAAATGAATGGTTTGCAGGTGATGTGGGTGGTCACAAGTACTGTATAGATACATTTGCATATAACTAAATTCCTCTATGCAGATTTGTCACTGTTGCCTAATTTTATCTATTCCCTGGGGCTGTGCACTGTCGCCGAATGATCTGCAGATTTTTAGCTTCATTTAGGTTATTGCTGGGCATAGTTTAGTAAATAGAGGCGATATAATTTAGTAGTGGCCCAAAGGGTGTTCTGGCTGATGCAGTGCAGCTTTGGGAGGTGACAGGAGCTTGATGTAGAGGGGACGGGAGCTTGGCGTGCAGTGGGGACTACATGAGTTTAATTAGCCTAAGACAAGTCCCCCACCTGTGAACAACTCATTTTTGCTAATGTGACTTTTTAAAGGTGAGGGACATCAACAATACTGTGCTAACCCACCTTAGTAGCAACATTAGCCTTGGCGTTTATTCCACCAGAGGGCGCTAAAATATATATTAGTTTACCAAGGGCCGGGTCGGTGGAATTGTAGACTATTTATTATCTGTTTGCTAACATTTATTTATGTAGAACACACATATCCGCAGTGCTTTACAGAGAATTTCAGTCCCTGCCCGAGTGAAGCTTTGGGGTGTTTGTACTGTACTAAGTCTTGGAGAGAGATAAAGTAAATGGAGACAAGTAAAAACCAATCAGCTTCTAACTGTCATTTTTCAAACAGCCTGTAAAGTGACAGATAGGAGCTGATTGGTTGATACTTTGGGGTCTATTTACTAAGCAGTGTTAGGAGACAGAGTGAATAGTGATAAGGTGCCAGCCAATCAGCTCCCAACTGTCATTTTTTAAACACAGCCTGTGAGATGACAGTAGGGAGCTGATTGGCTGGCACCTTATCACTTTCTTATCACTTTTCACTCTGCCTTCTAACACTGCTTAGTAAATAGGCCCCTTTATCTCCGTCCACTATATCTCTCTCGAAGGCTCGAGACCCCTTAGATTCTATATTCACTATCACATGTACACTCTGTGGTAAAATGTTTTGCCAGGATCCAACTACTTTATCAATATGTGTTTGTGTGGTGGGAAGAAACTAGAGGAAATCCATGCAAACATGGGGAGAACATACAATCTCCACACAGTTAGAGCTTTGTTGGGAGTTGATCTCCAGACATCAGTGCAGGTGAGGCAGGTATGGTGAGCACCACAATAAGCATGCTGCACTAAGCGGTGACTATGCTTCGTTGTGAATCTCCTGCACCTAGGAAACGGGTGGTACTGGTGCGCCCTATGCGCACGGGATGCAGAGGTGCGTATAATGCAGGGTACACAATGAAGTGATGGACAAAAAAATTAACCTTAGTGTGTGTGTACATGTGATAGAGAACATAGGGCCTGATTCAGAGCCGCTCGTTCGCTCCGAGCGATGTTTGCCCAACTGCGCATGCGTACGGATTGTTATACGCATGCGCGAACCAGTCAGTGCGGCCGAAATTCATGTGCTCGCAAAATAGCGAATGCCTGCTAATTTCAGTGACAGGAGGAGGCATATGTGGGTGGTAACAGGGGAAGGTGCTTGAAAACGGGGAGTGGAGATCCGAACGCAGGCGTGCTTAAAGGTCAAAACGGGCGTTTTAAGGGTGTGCATAATTAATACAGCAGCGTCATTGACCAAGTCACTGGGTTATTTTATAGTCAGAACTGCTCGCAAGATTGCGGTAGGAAAAACCAACCACAAGAATAGCGAGCAGTTCATACCCTGGTCGATGTACTCGATTAATCTAATAAATAGCGGACATGACGTAGGATGCGAGCGGCCAGGGGGCGTAGTTTCCCAAAAAACGACCGCAAGTTTTGTTTGCTCGTTCAGACCTAGAGGCGTGAACAGACCGCAAACAGCGAACGGTTCATTTGAATAGCCACCCCTATTTTCTGGACGAGCGAGCGCAAATAGCGACCGGCTCTGAATCAGGCCCATAGATTGTAAGCTCCACTGGGGCAGGGACTGATGTGAGTGACTGAAATATTCTCTGCGTAAATGTGTGCACAAAAAGAAGGTTAATAAATAACATTCGGTAAATGAATTACAAATAGTTACCTAAGCACTTTACAGAACATTTAACATTTCACCGCCCCAATATTACTATACCTATTTTCTTCCAAACTGTCCTCCTTCTGGGACTGCTGTCATTGATCATATTATATATATATATCAGTTATCAGTAGAAGAACTGAAGGTGATATTATGTGAACCAGAGGAAAGATCAGGCCCAGAATAGTATAATACCCCTGTCACACTAGCAGCACTAACCCGGGTTATTGAACATGAACGCGCAGCAACCTGGATTACTGTGCAGTGTGAAAGGGCCAGGTTGAAATAAGACCCGGCATTTCAACCCTGGTCACGAGAAGGGGTGAACACGGGTTCGACCCGCCTCGTGATGCAGTGTGAACAGGTAACCCGGGTCAATGCGGCCCAGGTCCCATTCACTGCATAGGAGAATCTGTCTCTTTGAGATGATCTCATCTCCAAGTGCCGGCTCGGCATGGGATGACGGTGACGTCATTGCCGGGTCGGGCCTCCAGTCTGAAAGAGGTCTCAGCCCGGTGGTAACTGGGATGGATACGTGCACATAATCCCAGGGGGTGACCCGGCATTAAAGTGCGAAAGGGGTATACGTTTAGGAACTGATCAAGTTCAGTCCCTGTTTTTGAAGAATGAATCTGCGCATCTCTGGGTACTGGCTCTAGCAAATAAAAAGAATTTAACTTCTTCCTAATGTTTTGGATGTACAAAGAGAAAAGTACTGTATGGGCTCTTTCTCCTGACACTGACAGACTGAAGCTGACATACCCAGGGCAGCCAAGAGCCGCGGCGGGCCCGTTTGACAGGGGGCGTGGCCTAATCAGGGGAGGCGTGGCCACGTCCCATTAGGAAAAAAACACAGAATAAAAAAAACATTTTAGCAGCGCCACTTCACTGGGAGGGGGGCACTGTGAGCCCCTCAGCCTGGCGCACAGCCAATGGGGGTCACGATCAGCATGATCGCTCCCCCCATAGGCATAGGAGACTGCTCCAGCTGCTGCGAGCACTCTCCCACTGCAGCCCAGCACACAGCAGCGTGTGCTGGGCTGCTGTGATGTAGGAGGGAGGGGGGGCGGTGCCGGATCAGGGCCCCCGCCGGGCCCCTCCAGCAAGCCTGGGCCCGGGTAATTTGTACCTGCTCCCCCCCCCTCTCGGCGCCCCTGGACATACCTCAACAACTGGCTCAATGGCGCATACAACAATGCATCCCGTTCCGTGTGGAGTCTTCTCGCAGTGATTGGTAAGTCAGTAACACACATGTAAATAAATGAAATTAGAATTGAGTCTGAAATCTATATGTGAACTATACTTTCTCATTCAGCGAGTGCTCAACTCGTCGTTTAAAGCAACTGTTTACATTCAGATCCAGTTTCTCCACATTCATCTCTAACGATTTCTCTTCAAAAGGTATAATGATCACGCCTGATTGAATTATCTTGCTTGGCGTTTATAACCAGGCAACAGTTTGTGTATATATGGAGGCGTAGAAGACTGATTTCAAGTTTCCCCCTTTTTTACTGCTTTTATCTCTAATTCCGCCGGCTCATTGTGACATGCAGCCATCATAGGAGATTGAAAAATATTCTCAGTCTGAAAAATAGGGGCAATCGGCAATGAAAAGTCTATTTATTTTGTAATCACATATTCACAAGCCAAGGTTACGGGGGATAGGATGTTAAAAAAAATAATGCAATCCATCGATTCTGTGGAACATGAAAAATAGCCCTTGGTGAAGGCAGCCATTTTGTGGCCTGAAGCAATGTAGAGATACAGGGGAAATGTCGCACACATTCTAATGAGGGGAAGAAGTTGCTTATATCAACCAATCAGCTTTTACCTAACATTTTATAGAATGAACTTGATAAATGATAGGTAGAAGCCAGGGGCGTTTCTAGAGAGGAGGGGGCCCGTGTGCAGCCTCCGACACGGGCCCCCTCCTCTCCGACCGGCGGCTGGCAGTGCACTGAGCTGGTCGCGGCCAGAGCCGGCGTTATAGACTCTGGGCACTAGAGTGTGCCCAGAGTCTATAGTGCCTGCACAGGTCACCGGGAAAATGGCCACGGCGGCCATTTTCCCTGTACTGCGCATGCGCCACCGTGGGACTCCGGAGAGGTAAGTAATATTATGGGTGCAGGGTGTGCGGTGCGGGGCCCCCCTGGACCCAGTGGCCCGTGTTCCCCGCACACCCTGCACCCATTATAGATACACCCCTGGTAGAAGCTGGCCACTTCTCCACTCAGTCCCCTGAAGCTGGATACACATTGAGACGATGTTGCTATGTTTTGGTCAAATCGTAAAAACATTGGAGAGACATAAAATGGAGAGAGTTAAAGTACCAATCAATCAACGTCTAACTGTCATCCTACAGGCTGTGTTTGAAAAATGACAACAGCTGATTGGTTGGTACTTTATCTCTCTCCACTTAAATCTCTCTCCAAGCTTTAATAAATCTCCCGTCATACCTTTCCCGTAAAATCAATATAACGCTACCTGCTTGATTGCAGTAAGGGAGGGTCGGCAGGACCTTCTTTCAGTATTTTTTTTTTTCCCTATCAAAGCTCGTTATCTTTTATTGCTGTGATGATACATTTAATTATACAGATGAGACAGTAAAATATTGGTAAACGCAATATTGTTTTCTAAACCATTCTCTATCTCTTCCCAGTTTCAAAGTAAAAGTCACTGTTAAATGTGTATTTAATCAAAAAGGAGCCAGCAATATGATAGCATATTGTATGCAAGTAAGCAGTTGCCCACCTCCTCATAGCTTTATACCCCTTTTACACCAGAGCAAAAACCTGGGTTTTTGCTGGGTCTACCCGGGTCGCAGCTCAGTGTAAAAGGGTCCCTGAAAAATAACCTGGGTCAAGTGACCCTGCAATCCAACCCAGGTAGCTACCAGGGTTGGACCCAGGATGGACCCAGGTAATGGTGCAGTGTAAACGGTGCAACCCGGGTTATCTGACCTGGATCATGCCTAAAATGAGCGGATTGGTGGTTGTGGAGCATTCACCTCCCACTTTTTATGACCTCACAGGTTTAGCAGGGTAGACCTGAGTTCAGTGTGAACAGGGCTGACCTGGGAGTAACCCAGATCAAAGGTGCAGTGTAAATGGGTCTGACCTGGGTCTGACCAGGGTTGGAACCATGTCCAAAAACCCAGGTCGGACCTGGGTTTTTGGTGGAAAAGAGGTATTAGTTTATTGGTTTGCATTCCCTCGTGCAACTATTACTACCTTTATTTATTTTATTTCCTTACAAGCTCCATTGCGTGCTTTATGAACAGGCAACTTTGTTTATCCTTGTTGCCCTGAGATACAGCACGGTTGTACATTGGTACAACCGTTTCACTCCTGCGTTGCGGGATATGACAGGTCGCTGTATAGTACCACGGCTCCGTCACTACAGTGTACAAGAGATCAGTACAGCCAGGACTTCTGCTGTGGCCTAAACACACGCAACGCCTTCATCTTCATAATTGTTATTTTATATTTTTAAACTAGTTATTTTATAGATGGATTAATAGTTTTAGTGTTAGTTGGAGAGGAAAAATATGAACAACAAAGTCAGTAAGTAGAATCCTGTGGAGGTACTTTGACGATTAAAGAATGCTATGAATAATTAGCAAACTCTCCTGCCCAGCACGCAACCGAATGAAAGAAATTTATGTCTGTGACTGTTCAGGACTGAAAGCTCTGACAAATCAATGCACAGCTCAAAGCATTTCCATTTACCAGTCGTGAAGCAAATTCAAGTCTTCTACTTGTCCCAAAAAAGCCCACAAATATATATATTGTTTTTGATGAATGCATTAAATGGCTGCATTTTTATTTTTATTAAAGTAAAAAAGTTAGAAAAAGCTAACCTTTTTAATTTTATTACAAACAAATGAAACAAAAATGCAAAATAAAAGTATGAAATTTTTTGTTCGATTTTTGTGGTCATTTTAGGGAAATTAAAAAAAAAAATAGTAAATCAATTGTTTTTTGTTTAAATAAATTCATTATTTAAATTTGGGTTGCAAAAATTTATGAAAAATTTAAATTTGGCGGTATTTTGAAGCCATAGTGACATGTAATTATTGGACCAATTAGGCTAATTGAAAACTTCTAGTTGCCTAATTAATCATTAGGGGCTGTCCAAGGGGTTCTTAAGGGTTCCCTGACATTTTAGACAAATAGGAACTTTTTTTATTGTTTTTTTTAGACTTACACTGGGGCTACGAGAAAATAGCCACGATAATTGCTAGAGAAATTACAGCAACTGATTTTCTACCAGGTAATTGAATAGGAAAACCTTGCAACTGCAGGAAAAACCCCATGCCAAGGGTTTTTCAAAATTTTACTATCAATTGGATATGCCCGAGGCCACATACTGTATAGTAGGGGCGTGCCTGGATGTCACGACTCCTGCTAACAAGTGGGCAGAGCTAGGGTATGATGAATTACCCCAAAACTCCCCATCATGATGTTTCAATATTTACTTCATCAAGATGGTGGAGCAAGTCACGTGATGGTGATGCAATTTTCATCATTGCGGCACATTCATGCCTACTTTGCGTTACATGAGCACTAGTGTCTCAGCTTAGCCTGATCTCCCAGGAGTCCATGTAGCCTCCCAATTATCTAGTAGCCTCTATTTATACATTTCTGACAACTTGTTTTGTTTTTTTTGCAAATATTGTATGAACGCAGCCATTTGACCTAGTCTGCTGTTTTGCAGAACATTTTTAAGGTATTAGTTATCTCTGAATGATTAAACATTTTTATGCAGCTATAAATCAAGATATGCATAAAATCTGGGGTAAAAAAAGCAAAAAGTGAGTGGAGCAGGAGACTCTCTGCCACACAAAACTTACATACAGCAAAGGCCCCCACACACGGTCTGATTTTTTTTTAAACGATATTGCTGTTTTCGACCAATTGCAACAAATAGTTTAAAAAGTGCCGTGTGTAGGCACGATGCCGTTGCGCGTTCCCATTGGTCGTGGTCGGTGATCTCTTCAACATGCAGAAGGATCACCAACCTGTCTTTCACGATTTGCCGCACATGGTTCCGTGTGTACGCACGATGTTTTGCAGTCGTTTGTACAATCGTTCCATGAGTATGCACAATATCGTTTGTCCGGGAGTGTTCAGGAGTTCAAGGGAAATCGTTAACGAGATTGGATCGTTACCTACATCATTCCGTGTGTTGGGGCCTTTACAGTAGAAGCCAGAGGAGCAGAAAGCACTTCTGCGACAAAGAGAAAACAGTTTACCAATTTATTAGGAACACATGAAATCATTAAGGCACCTGATGTAGGCTGAATTTCCCCTTGTAGTACCCAGCACATGTGCTAGTGAAGCGCATTGCTATTGGACATCGATATTCAATATATTACTCAGCGCTCACTGCGGGGGTGACAGCAGATCTTAAAAAAGGTCCCCACCCCCCTTAAATAACACAATAATAAGAAGTGTGTGCCTGGGAGAATCAGAATTAAAGTACTGCAGGGTTATAAACTTGCCTATTAATGGTCCACACTGGGAACAGCGCTACTCAGGGTAAAATGGTCACTATGACAATAAATAGATGACAGTAACCAAATGTCTATTAGTAAATTTAACATTTTGACAGCAGTTTCGTCTTTAAGTAAATGAATCCGGTCTGATGCTGAGTTGGATGCATATTGTATAAAGAAAACTGACACCTGTCAGCAGTGCCGTAGCTAGTGCTCCTGACGCAGGCCACGCCCCCTCAGCATGACGTCACATGGAGGGGGCATGGCCTGCACACTGCAGCGGGTGCGGGTTATTACAGCAATGCCTGCAGCATCCTCAGGATGCTCCCGGGTGCTGTAAGGGCAGCATTGTGATCGTCAGGAGCGTCCTAAGGGCCTAATTCAGACTCGCTCGCTCGCAAGTGGGTCGATGTTGGCCAAGTGCGTATGCGCACGATGGAGGCGGCTCCGTCGTGCGCATGCGCGAGACCCGAATAACGACGGCCAAGCCGTCGTTATGGGTCTCGCACCAAAGGGGGCGTGCTGTCGATGGTGAGTGACAGCACGCCCCCTTTGGTGGGCGTGCCAGGGGCGTGGCTGCCCAGACGGAGGCGTTCCCATGGGAACGCCTACCGTCTGGGGCCGGCCCCACTGACATCACAAGTGACAAGTGATGTCAGTGGGAGTGCCTTCGGCTCTGAAAGAGCCAAAAGCACTCCAGGGCTTGCGGCAACGAGACCCACAAGGAACTCGTCGCCAGCCTGATGGTCGCGATGGTCTTGATCATCGCGACCATCATTTTGGCCGCTCGCTATAGCTGTGGGTGGTCACCCACAGCTATGCGAGCGGTCAGGAGGCCGCTCTTAAATTCAGAGGGACGGCCATGATTCAGAGCGAGAGCTCTGTCAGAGCGTCCGGCTCTGAATCGGGGCCTAAGGACGCTGCAGGCGGCTCTGCTGCAGAGATTCTGGCAGCAGGATGCCGTTACAGGCTCCCTGCTAACCAGATGCAGGAGCTGTGGGTGAGTGGCGGTGACGCCCACAGAGCGCTGCGCTCTGTGCAGCTGTACCGCTCACACACCCCTAGTTATCTTCATCTTTGGGAGGGTCTGCCTCAGTTGCCATAATGTGAACACACCCTCACTGTGCCCTGTCTACGTTATACCACCCCTTCCATCCCAGTTCTGTTTCTCCAAGCAGCGCGTCAGATCAGCGTACGGATGTAGCCACATGCACACGTGCATGTTGCATATATAAATGAAGCCGACGCGCATACATCCAATTCAGCATCAACCCGAAAATGGGTTACAACATGCCTGCATTTGAGTTGCACCCCCGTTACCTACCACAAATGCTCCCCGACTGTCAAACAATCTGCGTCCAATTCCTTGCCCATGACCGCCATCTCTAAGCCATAGGGACGCATGCCCCGCGTAACAGACGCATTCGCCGTACTAAAAACATTGGCATTGTGCTTAAAAATAACATACGCTGCAAATTCTTTTTGCACTGGATAATAATAAGGCATAAGGCACTGTATTGTGTTTAAAATAAATGTAGAAATATGTATCACAATCTATCGGCGGAGAAAAAGAAATAATCTAAAAAAAAACCTGTTTTCATCAGGCTGTCTGGAAAATAGCGGCTTCGGAAAGAGATGTGTGTCAGGCGCTGCATGAATGATTCTCATTGGACAATAATTCAGCCTGACTCAGTGACCTTTACAATATCTTATGTTGTATAATATTTCCCCGGCCCCCAACTTACAAAACACGTTCAATCCGAAGACAAGTGAAATCCAGAAGGTATTTTCTTTTCTTCTATTTTTTCCCCCCTTTGTGGACTGGGAGCCGGAGCTTTGCAGATACCGTGCTCTTCTGCGCATTTTCTTGCCGCCATCTAGACTTTTATTGCAAACATTTGTATTTGGGTCTATATGACTGAATGTGAGAGTAGTCAATTTCTCAGCTGCTGCTGCTTCTAAAGATAGCACAGATACTGATAATTCCTAGCCGCCTAATAATTCACCTCAATGAGCGGTGACTATCGGGGGTGCATTTTAAGTACCGTCTGACAGAGGTGCTTAAAAAAGTTTCTAGAAAGGTTCATTCTTGTTTCAACAGGCACATAAACAAGGTTTTCTGCTATTCGCGGCAATAATACATTCTGTACCGCCCAGATGAATTAATAATCACATGTGGGGTACAGGGGCGCCCGTCCCTGCGTTATGTAAAGCAAAATGATTGCTGGATGAGATCACTTTCATTTCTGCTGTGGATTGCGCGATTGCCCATTAAAGGGGAGGAATCCAGAGTTTCCCTCTCCCGGTAACTTATGCGGTGAGCATTGGTGAGCGCAGTAGCCGGAATAGGGGGTGCCACTTCAGCACATCCCACTCCAACTGGTTATGGACTATTCTGTACCCCCCCTCCCTCCGGGACATAGATGACTCACCTGGCTGCCCCTGGTGAGTCATCTATGCCCTGGTGGGGTAGTTCATGACCTGCGGCACCCCCTGTGCTGGCTTCTGCGCACGCCTATGGCTATAAGTAACTTATAGGCTACAATGGCTAAATCCATCTAAAGATATCGATATCTGTTGCAGTCCCCCCCTAGATCATAGCTGCCGACTTTCTTACTGCTCCTTCCGGGTGGTAGCAGCCAGATCGGCAGGGCAGGGGGGGCGTGGCCGGCAAAAGAGGGCGTGGTCGGGAGGGTGACTGATGCTTGTAGGCGTGACAGGGGCGGGGTCACCCCACAGACTTACAATAGACATGCTTGCCTATTGTCCCAGGAAGTCTGGGGGAACTCTCTTGGATTTTCGTCAGAGTAAGTCATTCTCTAGGGTCTCGCCTCGCTGTCTTCTGCAAATACAGAAATTGTGCCATTATGCAGTGGGGAGGGGCTGAGTGTCATGATGATAATACAATTGCATGGTCATGTCCCCAGAACTAGTACCTTGCAAAGACTGGAAAAAGGCACATTACATTTTAACCTTCCAAATCGCTGGGTATTAAGTCCAGTGGTGTGGAGGCCAAAGTAACAGGTGAACTGAGAGTATGAAGCAGTAGCCAAAAAATCGTGCCCTATTACGTTTTTCCCAAATACATATTTGCCAAATATAAAATATTACCCTCTGATAAAGTCCCCCGAAGGAGCAATACAGCTGGTCACTGTAGGGGTCAGAGCAGAGAGCTTCTCATCGTTAGGGTCCACCCACCGGGGCATAATGCCACGAATCGCAGGTCCGTGAAGAAGGAAGAGGGCAATGATTAAGCAAATGTCTGAGAATGGCGTCTCTGCACTCCCCTCACCCTTCCACCCATTTCACTATTTAGTTAGAGGGATGCAGGAGGATGACTGCCCAAAAATGTGTGCGTCCCCAAGGTTGTGTCCTGGAAAGTCAAGAAAAAGTTGTAGCGTTACAACAACGTTACATCGTTGAGCCACAGGTCACAAGTTTGGATGGTGAAACCAGTTTGGACTGTTTATGCGTTAGGTTTATCTCGCATTGTTTTATTACGAGGCCATCTACTTTTACAGATATAAATCCAGCACCGAACAGAGAGGGCCATGCAGAATACCACCCGCTATACTATTGTATAAGACCATTTGTGTGGCTTACTTACTGTACTTCTCTTTCCCATTCAACAGTTAATTAAAGATCTATCTTGAATAGTCCACTTTGGTAACAGAATCTTTCCTTGATTCATTGTGCCGGGTAGCTGAAGATGCTAGGAATAGAATTAGATCGTTCGCTGGTAATTTCTCTTCTGCTCATCATTACCCTACAGTGATGCGTTCCGGTGTGACTAATTCTGGTCTTACTAGGTCACTTCTCAGTGTTTAGACACAAGCAGTGTTTAGGTTGAGATTTACTTTGTGAAGCTGTGCTCCCCATCCGACTGAGAAAGCCGCAGAGCCCAAGCCAAATATGAAAGGACTTATCTCCACAGCGGACGGCACACACCAATCCCGACAGTCTGGATGCAAAAAGCACAGCGGGGAAGTGATTAGGAGGAAACGGTACAGAGGGGCTTTGGCACAGGCAATAATTTGGGAATTTTACGCACTCTCCAAGCAAACAGAAGACTCGGAAAAATCATGAAGTGCTGTAGACAATCCTCTTAAAAGTAGAAAAAGACATTGGGCAGTGCCCAAGTAACATCTCTTTATAAGCATGAAACACAGTAAATGAGTTTATCAGACTGCGCCACAAGCGTCAATCAGCTCAGAATGAGAAAATGTTTATCAAAAGTTTTTTTGTTTCTTTTTTAAATGTAATAGTTTTTACTTTTTAGGCAGAAACTTCACAGATAATAAAAGAGATAGAGACAATAAAATTAGGAAAATAAAGTATACAAGTCATTGTCCGTGACAACACTGTAAATGTTATTGCACAAGTTGCACATCTTTTAGTATACACTATAGACGGTATGCAGTCACATTGCCGACGCCCGAATCCCGACGCCTGGCAATATACCGGCGCCGATATCCCGACAGTAAACGGGATACCGAAGCCAGCATCACGAAGCAGCAGAATCCCGATCATACGGATGGGTAAATAATGGCAAAGTCCTCGGGCACCACTGGGGGGGGGGAGGGGGGTAGGGTTAGGCACAACCGGGGAGGGTTAGGGTTAGGCTAGGGGAAGGGGGGGGGTTAGGGTTAGTCACCACTGGGGCGGAGGTTAGGGTCAGACTCCCCCTGGGAGGGTTAGGTCAAGGGTGCGGGGAGGGAGGTTAGGGTTAGGCACCACTGCGGGGGGGGGTTAGGCACCATTGTGGGGGGCGTTAGGCACCCCCTAGGGAGGTTAGGGTTAGGCACCCCCTAGGGAGGTTAGGGTTAGTCACCACCAAGGGAGGGTTAGGGGGGGTAGGGGTAGGTTAGTCTACTTACCCACCGCTGCCAGCATTCTGATCCACCCGGCTTTCCGCTGTCGGGATTTCAGCCGCTGGCTAATCATACCGATTCCAGTATAGACAAAGAATCAAAGTTGCAGTGGGGAAGGGGCAAGTAACTTAATAATATCATTAACTAGGGTACCTCATAGCTCCCAAACTTGTAAAACTATTTTCATGGACACTTTGGTGCGGTGGTGTATTAACAATGGGCGCAAGGCGTGCAGTGCACACAGGTCTCTGAGCCAGGAGGGCCCCTGCACCCACTACTCTCCATAGCTACAGCTGGCCAGGAGAACTATATAAAGGTTGTACTGTAATTACAGTTGTGAAGGCAGGATATGCCTTGGCCACAGGTGATTGGCTTCAGTACATGGATATCTGTGTGTGTGTGGCCAGGCTAATGTGACTCAGGTAGACATGTTGGAGCAGGAGAAGCTTGGAATCTGACACAGCTCTGGGGATATTGGCTGTGGAGAAGGGGTGGAATGTTTTCATACTGAGGTCGAGCTGACCCATAATAGCTGCTGCGATGGTCTCTGGAAATCAGCCCAGGGCAGCATTGCAGCATCTCTCCTGGCTTCTGTATGGGCGAGCACAGGAGAGAGAGAGGCGCTATCTGGTATCACAATAAAGAATGGTGATTGGGACGATGCCTCTCCAGCATCCACAGAGAATGTTCCAAAAGATATAACCCCTCATGAGAGCGTGCTGACATTACTGGGCATGCCAGGAATCTTCTAATGGACCATGGTAACAATGTTATTTTATATGTTGGTAGACTATTTACTGATATATTTTGTGGATAAAAATGCTGTGTCCAATTCTTGTCAAATGTCAGATTTAATTTTAATTGTAATTCTCTCAGTTTCTTCCAAACTTAACATAATGCCTCTTAAATTCTATACAATAATGATAGGCTTTAGAAATTGTTGTCAGATGTGAACATTAAATAAAGTTTTTTTTGGCCCATTTGTCTCTGAAGAGGAAGTGTACCAAACCTAAAGAGAACAAGAAGAGGTGTTCCCATGGCAACAATCAACTTCTAGCTGTCATTTATCCGTTACATCATATGCAATGCTAGTTAGAATGTGATTGGTTGGTACGGGTATCTTCTCTGCCCATCCTTTTCAGGTTTGCTACCCCACTAGATGTATATATGCACCCATATACAGAGTTGTAAACATCAATGCATCATATTCATACGCTCACTTTGATACTGATCATCATTAAAGGGCGCACTTGCACAGGGTTGTACTGATACGCTGTGTATACAGCACAGGCATATGTACAATTCCATCCAACTCTAACTGCAGCCAACCCTAACCGCTGCCTAACCTAACAGCATCCAAACTCTAAGTAGAGCCTAACGCTAATTGTAGCAAAACCTAACCACTGCTTTACTCTAACCGCAGTCTCTCCCTAACCGCTGCCTTACTCTAACCGCAGTCTCTCCCTAACCACTACTTTACTCTAACCGCAGTCTCTCCCTAACCGCTGCCTTACTCTAACCGCAGTCTCTCCCTAACCGCTGCCTTACTCTAACCGCAGTCTCTCCCTAACCGCTACCTTACTCTAACCGCTACCTTACTCTAACCGCTGCCTTACTCTAACCGCAGTCTCTCCCTAACCGCTGCCTTACTCTAACCGCAGTCTCTCCCTAACTGCTGCCTTACTATAACCGCTGCCTTACTCTAACCGCAGTCTCTCCCTAACCGCTGCCTTACTCTAACCGCTGCCTTACTCTAACCGCAGTCTCTCCCTAACCGCTGCCTTACTCTAACCGCAATCTCTCCCTAACTGCTGCCTTACTCTAACCGCAATCTCTCCCTAACCGCTATCTTACTCTAACCGCAGTCTCTCCCTAACCGCTACCTTACTCTAACAGCTACCTTACTCTAACCGCAATCTCTCCCTAACCGCTACCTTACTCTAACCGCAGTCTCTCTCTAACCGCTACCTTACTCTAACCGCTGCCTTACTCTAACCGCAGTCTCTCCCTAACCGCTACCTTACTCTAACCGCTACCTTACTCTAACCGCTGCCTTACTCTAACCGCAGTCTCTCCCTAACCGCTACCTTACTCTAACCGCTGCCTTACTCTAACCGCAGTCTCTCCCTAACCGCTACCTTACTCTAACCGCTGCCTTACTCTAACCGCAGTCTCTCCCTAACCGCTGCCTTAGTCTAACCGCAGTCTCTCCCTAACCGCTACCTTACTCTAACCGCAGTCTCTCCCTAACCGCAGCTTAACCCTAACTGCAGCCAAACCATAACCACATCCTAACCTTAACCACAGCCAAACCCTAAGCGCTGCATAACCTTAACTGCAGCCAAAGCCCAACCGCAGCCTAACCCTAACTACAGGCTAACCCTAACCGCAACCAAACCTTAACTACTATCTAACCCTAACCACTGCCTAAACCTAACTGCAGCCAAACCCTAACCGCTGCATAACCTTAACCGCAGCCCCAAATCCCAACCGCTGCATAACACTAACCGCAGCCAAACCATAACCACATCCTAACCCTAACAACCTTAACTGCAGCCAAACCCTAACTGCTGCATAACCTAACTACAGGTTAACCCTAACCGCAGATTTACCCTAACCTAACCGCAGCCAAACCCTAACCGCAGCCAAACCCTAACAGCTGCCAAACCCTAACCATAACGCTGATATGTTCATAAAGTAGACATGCATAATCTCGCCATTTTCAAAATGTCAACATGTTATCAATGTCGACATTATGACATTCTGAATACCGATAAAATGACTGCAGCTTTTCGCTGTACAGTGTATCTATCAAGGGTTAATTGGACTAACACAACTCAGGACAAGCTATTGTAAACTGCCGGCGATCCTAATGAAATGACACTGCAATATAACGTTTGGTAACAGCAACTGAGCTAAGCATTAACCCCCTCTGAAGTCTGCAGAGGGTCCAAAATATATTTCTCTACCAATCTTGTCAGTAGTCAATAGCTTTCCGGTATTTTCACACAGCCGAGCGATAAAGCTCAGCATTATATATATATAATGAGGCCGTAAAAGTGCGTTAGACATTAACTGTTCCAGAAAGTACGTCGGCAAATTTTCTGTCGCCTTAAAAAAAAAAAAAAACGACAACAGAGGAATAACCTGCGGAAGAGCCATTTTTAGCTTTGCAAAAGCCATGATCAACAACCCATTTTATTAGCTGAACCAAGGGGATGAGCAACCCCGGCCATTCTCCGGCAGTTATATAAAAACACACAACCATCCCTCCCCGGAATGAGAGCATGCTCCATTAGTTTGTGTCTACAGGAATCATGAACTAGATTTTATATAAACCATTAGCATCTTCCCCAAGTGAAAGGTGACTCTTACAATGTGACCTAAATCTCTATTCAGTAGCAGCGGATGAAATATTACGGCCTCTTTTTTATTTTACATGTACAGTCTCTTTTTTGGGCTATACACATGCTGGCAGAGAAGAGAAGGAGATGAATGATGGCAAGAGGTCAGATATACTGACACAGTATAACGTGCAGAGGCGGAACTACCATGGGTGCAGGGATGAGACCACTACAGGGCACTGGGGTGTGGGTGACCTAGCAATGCTGGGTCTCTGCGGCCTCTATATCCACCAAGCCCCACTGCATTCCCCAAGACCTCCTGCTGTGCTCTGTACAGAGTGATGTAATAGGTGCATGCGCCAATCTGCGAGATGCAGGTCTGGTGATTGGGTACAGGGGCTGATGTTGGGGCAGGAGAGAATCCTGGTGCAGAGCTGTCAGGACTTACTGTATGTTTGGAAGGGGAGAGGCGAGGTGCAGGGCTATTATCGGGGGAGGAGGAGATGGTCCTGGGTGCAGGCCAAGCTGGCGGAGGGTCAGGTCTGGTGCAAGGCTGATGGATGAGGAGGGATGGATTCAATGGCAGTGTTGATGTTGGAGTTTGAAGAGGGCCATATGCCAAGGTACCAGGCTGGTAGTAGGGAAGGGACGTGGCTAGACTGGAGCTGATGCTGCTGGATGTGTGAGTCTGCTGCAGGGCTGAAAGTGGGGGATGGGTGGTGCCAGCAGTAGGGCTGGTCACTGAGAGAGGGACAGGTGCAGGGTGATGCTTGGGGATGGGGGAGACCTGGTGCAGGTTGATTCAGAGTGGATTTGTGGTCCGTGTAATTTTTGACTGAGGCCACTGGAAAGGATGAAGAATGAAGCAGACAAGACGTATGTTTGCAATGTATGAAGAAATGTAATGTAACAGGTTTGCAAAAATAAGATATGCCTTATAATACACAAGTTTCCATATGAAATCCAGCCAATTTGTATGATGTGCAGGTGTCTTTCACCTTTACTGCCCATTAATTTTTCCACCACGGAACTCTAGGTCATGTGACCCAACTGACATCACTATTCATCAAGTATATACATATAAATGGATTCTACAGCACTGACATGACATCACCACTGTCCAAATCAAGTAATGACATCAGCACTCATCAAATATGGTCTTATATATATAGATAGGTAAAAATTGGGTCACAGAGTGACCATACTGTAGGTGTCCAAATCACATTGTAATATGACTGAAAACTGTGTTTAAAAAATATATATCATCCAATTTATTGAAAACAATTCAGATATTAAAATAGCATATAGTAAAAAAAATAAAAATAAAATATATATATATATGAAACAAAGCAGCGGCACTCACGGGTCTTGAAATAAAGCATCACACCACACTGGGTAGTTCGTTCAACGTTTCAGTCACTGCTGATTTTTATTAAGAAGGTTCGTGATACCCAGGACCTAATTCAGAGTCGGTTGAAGTGGCCGCACGGTCGTACGCCACCGATGTTCGCTATCCTGCGCATGCGTAAAGTTCGCAATGTGCGTGCGCAAACTAGCCGCTACGATCAGAAATTTCTCTCTCCTTGAACACAGCCAGGTCGGTAGTTTGAGTGACAGATTGAGGCGTCTGTGGGTGGTAACAGGGGAAGGTGCTTCGAAAACGGGGGAGTGGAGATCCGAATGCAGGCGTGCCTAATTATGCGAACGGCGTTTTATGGGAGTGCATAATTAACAAAGTAGCATCATGGCACATGTGACATGGGAGGTTTTTACACTGACATGATCGTAGAGCTTAAGAGAGGGTATGGTCAACCTTAAGCTCTACGACCAGTTCCGATGGTTCCCGATGGTCTCGATTAATCCTTATATGGCTGGAGATGACGTGTAATGCGTACGAGAAGGGGGCGTATTTTTTTGTCTTCCGGCCGCTTCCTCCCCTTGGTCGGCCAGCTACCGATCCGAACTTAGGGACGCAACTTGCGAGGGAATCGTTTGCATATCCGGCCCCTTTTCCTGTACGACCGAGCGGCCGCTTCGACCGACTCCGAATGAGGTCCCCAGTGTGGTGTGATCCTTTATTTCAAGACCCATGAGTGCTGCTGCTTGTTTCTTATTCGTATCAAGTATTCCTATACTTCGAAGGGCACCAGGGCCAGTTTAACTTGATTACGGATGAGTGCCAGCTCTGTGCTTGTGTATATATATATATATATATATATAAAAATATCATACAAACTCGGCACTCACATGCTTTTCAAACTGCAACTCCTTTGAACATAGGGAATGTTGGTTCCAAAATATTGCAATGATTTGTTAAGCTGGCCACCGCTTCACGGTCATTCCCATCTAGCCAGTCCCTACACTGATTCTCAGATAAATGAACTTGATCTGCCATCTTGGCCTCAAGCTTGCATACATTTTAAACAGAAAACTGGGTCCTGCCTTAAAGAGACAGGACCACACCCAGGGCTATCAGTTAATAAGCACCTGGAAAAAGAAAAAAAGTTTGTCTTACATTTGAAAAACAGGGTGCCCTAGCAAGTGTGACCACAAAATTTAAATAAACGACAGGCTCAATCCACGGCACTCGACCAGATGGTCGAGTGCCGTGGATTGAGCCTGTCGTTTATATATATATATATATATATATATATAGTACATATATATTCCTGTCACTTGTGCATATGTAAAGAGCTGTAACTAGACTTTTTGGTGCCCTGTGCCAGAAAGAGCATTGGTGCCCCCCTCATTTTTCAAAGGGACATAATACACACAAAAAAGGCCCATGGGTTCATGGAGAAGGTCCAGGGAAGAGATGGGAGAGCCAGGAGATACTGGGGATGAAATAAGAGGAAGCTACAAGCAAGAATGATAATAAACAGAAATTTGATAGGCCCAAACAGCGCCCCGTGACCTGTGGTGCCCGGTGCGATGGCACCGACCGCACTACCCTAGCTACAGCCCTGCATATGTGAGAGAGACAGAACAGATTCTCCATTTCTTGTTTAATGATCAGCATATCAGCATAATAG
The DNA here is from genome assembly GCA_031769625.1 of Taudactylus pleione. Classification (NCBI taxonomy): domain Eukaryota; kingdom Metazoa; phylum Chordata; class Amphibia; order Anura; family Myobatrachidae; genus Taudactylus; species Taudactylus pleione. The sequence continues at coordinate 4,968,571 of JAUIMM010000244.1, read as the reverse complement.
TAGGTAAGTGCTTTTACCATGTGTTATGTCCTAAGAGACAGTTTGTGTCATGATCAGTAATCCTGTATGTGACAAAAAGATTTAAAAATAGAAGATGTTTAAAAGTTAAATAATGAATCGTCAACACAAAACTATTTACCACACGACTGAAAACACTGTACAGAAAAACAACGGGTTATAATATGCAGTGTTTGCCTTATATGGACGGATTTTGCACTTTCCCCTCAGTCATTATGGGGACAATTTGTCCAATTTAGCCCGATATGACGGATTTTCTGTAGCTAGTCATTGCAGCTGATTCATCCCCAATATAAACTAATGGGGGATGATGAGTGATCCCTACACCCCGGCACTGGCCGCTTATGGTGAAATACACAGTTAATGTCCGCGCAATGAGCACAGTGATATAACCCAGCAGGGGGAGCCAGCAAAGTCACCCCAAATATCCGAGCGTTTCCTTGGGAGGTAACTATGGCCATCGTTCTGATCAGAACACAACATTAAGATGCAAAGGAAGGTAGAATGCAGATTAGCCGCCAGAAGTCAGAGAACCCGGCCACGTTAAAGTAATGTACTCTGAATGAAACTAACAGTTGCCCTCCTTTAAAACTGCTTCATAGAAAAACGTCTTACTTTGAGGAATGTGTACGAGCAGCAGTGAAGCTGCGATGTAGATATATTTTGCCGAGAACAATTCCTTAATTGAACAAGATGAGATAGAGAGTGCTCCCGAGTAACTCTATTCCCATGCTGTGCCTGGCATGCAAATCATGTTTATTCCTGTACTGTCACTGGCAACGGCTTCAAGGAATCCAAATACTCTGTTTGGGTTCTCAAGTATATTTCCAAAAAGTAAATATAAAAAAAGCCCATCTGAGTTACACCATTACTTGTCTATTCAAACAGCTGTGCAACAGAGTGTCAGCGCATAGTATAATAATCTGAACTGCAGAACAACGCTTCAGTGCAACGCTGGAATCCAACGGTATTGTATCTTGGAGTGGCAAAAGGGCCACGGAAACGCACAGACGACTCAAACGAAAGACTATGCGGCCTGAACTTACGTGAAGCATGCAACATTTTTGATCTTGCTAAAAAGGTCATGCAGCTGGAGGCGTCATGCCTCCTGCATGCATTACTGATCTGTGCCGCGTCCATGGACGCAGCATCGGAACATCTGCGTGTCCCCCCGGGCCGGCTGAGTGACCATGGGGTCGCGCAAGCCGGCCGTCGCATGTGATGAGAGAGAGAGGCCAGGATATGTCAGTCGATGGAGATCCTGGCCTCTTCCCTCCCCTCCAACGATGACAGCGCACTTCCATTTTGAGAAACGTAGAGGGCGTTGCCACCTCCTCCCCTCCCACATATGGCAGTAGACTGTCAATCACTGACAGTCTGCTCACGCTCTGTGTACGGTCATGTAAGACCCGTTTTAACTAGAGATGAGCGGTTCGGATTCTGTGGAATCCGAACCGCTCCGAACATTGGGGATCCGAGTCCACCCGAACCCTGTTCGGGTGTTCACCGCCTGACTCGGATCCCCGTTCGGGGCCGAACGGCGGCCGCCTGATGTCGGATTCTCACTAGAGAATCCGACATCAGGGCTCCTATTGTGTAGGGCAGAGTGCTGTGATAGCGCTCTGCCCTACACAGACACAAACACACAACCGCCAGTCACACAGACTCTCATTGGCTGCTGTACGGAGGGAGCCGGCTGGAGCTCACACATGAGCTCCGTCTTCCGGCTCCCTCCGCAGCGTGTGACAGCAGAGCGGACGGCGCGGGAGCAGGGAATCAGGTAAGTTTTTTTTTTTTTTAACTTGTCAAAGGTCCGGGGGCGCTACTGGGGGGGTCTGCTACTGGGGGGGCCTGCTACTGGGGGGGGCTATACTACTGGGGGGGTCTGCTACTGGGGGGGCTATACTACTGGGGGGGTCTGCTACTGGGGGTCCATACTATTGAGGGGCCTGCTACTGGGGGGGCTATACTACTGGGGGGGGGTCTGCTACTGGGGGGGGTCTGCTACTGGGCGTCCATACTACTGAGGGGCCTGCTACTGGGGGGGCTATACTACTGGGGGGGTCTGCTACTGGGGGGGCCATACTACTGAGGGGCCTGCTACTGGGGGGGCCATACTACTGGGGGGGCTTACTACTACTGGGGGGGGGCATACTACTGGAGGGGCTTACTACTACTGGGGGGGCCATACTACAGGGGGGGCTATACTACAGGGGGGCTACTACTGGGGCAGCCTACTACTGAGGGGGGCCTGCTACTGGGGGCAGCCTACTACTGGGGGATGGCATACTACTGGGGGGGCCATACTACTGGGGGCCATACTACTTGGGGGGCTGCTAATGGGGGGCATACTACTGGGGGGGCCTGCTAAAGGGGGGCATACTACTGGGTGGCATGCTAATGGGGGGCATACTACTGGGGGGGCCTGCCAATGGGGGGCATACTACTGGGGGGCATTCTACTGGGGGCACTGCATAGGGGACCCTACTACTAAGGGGACTGCATAGGGGGCACCACTGCTGGGGGCATTGTGTAAAGAACACCGCTACTGTGGGCATTGTGTAAAAGGGGCACTACTGTGGGCATTGTGTAAAAGGGTCACTACTGTGGGCATTGTGTAAAAGGGGCACTACTGTGTGTCGTAACATAAATAAGAGACACTACTTTATGGTGTAATGTGAATCAGGCCCTACGTGCGGTGTAATGTGAATAAGATTGTGCACTGTGACTCCTTGGGCCGTAGCCCACTATGTAAACAAGTACTGTGACTCTGCTGGCCTTACCCCACTGGGTGGGTGCACTACTTTTCATTTCTGCCACTGCTGTGTGGCAATAGATGTACTTTATACTGTGGTGTCTGTGTCGTTGTGCCGCTGCTCTGTCGCTTACTGCAACCTTTGGCCAATAATGTTGAAAACAATATTATGAGCTGTGATATGGTCTAAATTGACTGGAAATTAATGTTATTGAGGTTAATAATACTCTAGGAAGAAAAAAAAGACCAATTTATGTGATTTTAGGTTTTTTTGTCAATTTTTGTAAAAAAATCCAAATCCAAATCCAAAGCCAGTCACCGCAGTTTGGCAAATCCAAATCCAAATCCAAAGCCGGACGACGAATTAGAACCAAATCCAAATCCGGCAAAAATGGTCCGGCGCACATCCCTAGTTTTAACATGTCCTGCACATGCACAGATTCATGATAATCGTGAATCTGTGTTCAAATTCAACGTGCACTGCTCAATGAGGCCTACAGTCAGGCTTGCCGACTTTCTGGCTGCCCCTTCCAGGAGGGAGCAGCCAGATCGGCATTACAGGGGGTGTGGCCAGCTCAAGGAGGTGGGCCGGCTGGGCTGTATTTGTGGGTAGGGCGGGGGCAGAACCATGTGATCGCGTCATTTTGGCTCCGCCCCCGATGCACAATGCCGATATTACAGGCAGGGGGGGGGCCAAAATGACGCGATGCAGCATGAATCGCGTCACCGCCCCCCCGCTTCGGGGGATTCAGAGGTGGTTGCGGGGGGGATAGGAGGGGTGGGCGGCAGCCGGGAGGATTGCCTGCCTTCTCGGGAAGTCGGGAGAGGCACGCGATTTTCGGGAGGCTTCTGACCAAATCGGGAGGGTAGGCAAGTATGCCTACAGTATACTATAGACTCTAGGCTGCGACTTTAACGCACAGGAACTGGTTTTTATGCCCGTACAAAGTCACAGATGAAACAAAACAAAACTTGGCGTGGGGAAAGGCCGCGACTGCTCGCATTGGAGTCCTCGTTATAAAGATGCATACTCAGTCGCACACAGATGTACAAATGTTGCAAGTCTCTGTGGTCAGTGCACAATAGCAGTCCAGTTTTGTCTCTTCCAGTTATGCGAATAAAATGCACATTTTGACCAAATAATAAACTTGGCGCGGCCGAGTCGCACAGTAACTGGCGCACCAAGGGGGGGGGGAATGTTTTACGTGACTGAAGCCACAGTATAAAAGAACACGTCTGTATATATTCTGGCTTTTCTTACATGTTGTTATGTTATATACAGTATGCATCTTTTGATTGTTTTCTATTGAATATTACGCGCTTCAGATTATTTCTAGTATCTGCATTGTCAGTCCAGCCGGAGACTATTTTTTGAATTCTATGGTGCGAAATCTGAGGAAATTTAAGATGTGCTAATTTTTCTACAAAACGTAGAGACAAATACGTATATATGCCACTTCCCGGGAGGAGGTGTGAGCCCCCACTTTGCACCCCATGATCGGAATCCTATACAGTACATGTTGACAAAACGTCAAAATGTGACATGCAAAAAGGACCTGATAACCTGTAATGAGATGTCTAATGCCCAATGCGGATAATGTAATGCAACACAGCAGACACTCACGGTAGGAAGATGTGCGTAGCGCAGGCCTTGAGAGGATGACACCTCTACAGATGCTGGTATTTTTTTTTTTGCTGATCCATGGCAAGAGAACCACCAGCAACTAATTATGGAGATGTACAAGCTGACAACGTCGTGCCTGGAGCTTATGTTCTTGAGATGCTGAGTTCAGAGGGAAGCGAGGTCAGGTCCTGCATGTCGGTATCTGTCAGAGCAACGTACGGTAAGATGGATGTCTAGCGTTCGTCTTTATACCGCACCAAGAATAGGACAATGAGATTCACAATGTGTGAAATTCACAATAGTGGTGAAAAACGGGTGCCTTTCACAGACAGGATCTGAATTTGTTGGACAAGTGAATCTATTGGAGAAAGTGCGTTCATCTCACCATCAGACTTTTGATGACATTATTATTATTATTTAATTACAGTCAGAATTTATTTTGCTCACTTGTATCTATCAGTTAACAGTTAAAAATAAGTTACCTCAGAGTCAAATATCCTTAAATCATGGGCCGGATTCGCTTAGCAACGGAAGCCGCCAGAATTGCACGTCACCTCCCGCTAGCGGATATCTCCTCGCAGCCAATGGGAGGCGCGAGCATGAATCAGCTACCATAATTGCCTGATATAGATAGCGACTCACGCCTAATGCAATACAACCTTATGCATTAATAAAGTAATGTTTTTTTTGAAGAGTAATATTAATTTACTAGCCTACTTCGGACATTTTGCATTCCATGTTCTTGTTAGTGTTTAGGATTATGATTACTTATAGCATTATTACATGGCATTATTAGTTATGGTGTATTACACTCATTTGTGTTTTATTTAACCTTTCCCACTGCTTGCTCTCATAACAGGCATCAATAAAAATAAGAACGTTTTTGTATTACTTGTCTCATCTGTGACAAAAACAGTAATATTTCTTAAATTAATAAACATGTATTTATTTATAGACAAAGGGGGTCGAGCCAATTAGAAGCGATGATCTCGCCAGCGAGAGTCATCGCGGCAATGGGCGCAACTCGCACCCTTCGATGCTAATTGGATCGACCCCATACAGTTTATTACTGACAGATGTTGCTAGAGGTTACTTTCTGTTGGTTAACATAATTTATAAATTATAATACAGTTAAAACAAACACAAACTCCTATATATTTACACAAACTCCTATATATTTACACAAACTCCTACATATCTACACAAACTCCTATATATTTACACAAACTCCTATAAATCTACACAAACTCCTATATATTTACACAAACTCCTACATATCTACACAAACTCCTATATATTTACACAAACTCCTATAAATCTACACAAACTCCTATATATTTACACAAACTCCTATAAATCTACACAAACTCCTATATATTTACACAAACTCCTACATATCTACACAAACTCCTATATATTTACACAAACTCCAACATATCTACAAAAACTCCTATATATTTACACAAACTCCTATATATCTACACAAACTCCTATATATTTGCACAAACTCCTATATATCTACACAAACTCCTATATATTTACACAAACTCCTATATATCTACACAAACTCCTATATATTTACACAAACTCCTATATATCTACACAAACTCCTATATATTTACACAAACTCCTATATATCTACACAAACTCCTATATATTTACACAAACTCCTACATATCTACACAAACTCCTATATATTTACACAAACTCCTACATATCTACAAAAACTCCTATATATTTACACAAACACCTATATATCTACACAAACTCCTATATATTTGCACAAACTCCTATATATCTACACAAACTCCTATATATCTACACAAACTCCTATATATTTACACAGACTCCTATATATCTGCACAAACTCCTATATATCTACACAAACTCCTATATATATATACACAAACTCCTATATATCTACAAACTCCTACATATCTACACAAACTCCTATATATTTACACAAATGCCTATATTCACTAGTCATTACTATTTACAAGTCATTATTGCACACAGAGCCGTCACAGGGCACGGTGCTGGCCCCGCCCATGTCATTATGTTGCACAGAATGGGGCGTGGCCAACTGCTCTGGTAAGTGCATCGCTGACCAGGCGTCCTCCTGAGGAGGCCCTATCGGCTGCATATACTGTGCAGGGTGCCCGTCTGCAGCGTCCAGGGGGCGCACCGCTGGTGCTGCAGCAGCAATCCTGGCTGCTGGGTACTGTTCCAGGCACCCTGCCAGGCAGGGGCAAGGGCCAGGGGGGGTGCCGCCCACAGAACCAATGCGCTCTGTGCGCTGATACCGGTCGCCCATAGCTAGTTACGGCCCTGAGCGCACATTCTGAAAACAATGGTCACATCCAGGTTTCTGTGCTGCTGACCTGGGGGATGATTTACCAGCTTTGACCAATGAAATTCAAAGGGCAATAGGAATTAGCGCTAAATCAGCGTGGTTTATCATTAATTACTATTGTCCATTTGAAATCCATCGGTCAAAGACATCAATCATTGGTGGCTTTGACAAACCACGCAATAGTATCCCCTTCCCCCATCAGTGTCTCTGGGATAGCCCAGAGCATTGATGATATCAGATAATCATGATAGCCAATCCCTGGGGGCACTCCGATCACAAAATGAACAGCTTGGTCCCATTAGCCAATCAATTATTTAATCAGTTTAGGCCCCCATACATCAGCAATTGATTGCAGCAATCGTGCAATCTGCAATCGATTGTGTATAAAACTCTTTCCCTTTTTCAATTCGATTGCAGATTGCAGAATTGCCACAATCGATTGAAAAAGGGAAAGATCTTTAAACACCATCGATTGCAAATTGCATGATTGCTGCGATCAATTGCTGATGTATGGGCGCCTTAACTTGTAAGTTATTGACCAATTGTAATAATGATAATAATAGTTGTGATTGGGAGATATTTTAAGCATAAAGCACTTTCATGACTGAGGGCAAAATCATGTAACATGTGAGATGAGTGAGATATTCTGTATTACACTTTCTAAAGAGGACAGATTCTGGCTATCACTGAATGTAGTATATTATGGATAGCTACATTACTCTGGTTGCTATGGGCAACTCCTGTAATTATCATCTTTAGAAGGTTTGAAACCCTATGTGAGATAAAATTCCAGTTAATGGGAGCACATGGACATAACTGAGTATAGGTGCTGATGTATCATTGAAACGCTCCTAAAAATGACTTCTACTATACCAAAGGAATTGTATGCTGTACAAGTATATGCATCCCTAGACCAGAGATAAGATTGGGCTGGTGGGCTAGCGGATCTGACTACAGTTCAGAAATAGATAGCAAAAAACAAAAACTCCACAGTCACGTTGTAGAAAGACTCGGACATATATAACAAACAAATCGCCGTGACTAACTGCAATGACAGCCAGGCCTGGGGGACAAATTGTGTAGAAAACGATGTTTCATGTTTTTCTCTATCTTCCCCTAAAGGTAGGGAAAAAAAAGAAAGAAAAAAAAGCACGACAGGCAATTTAAAGAAACAACGCAATTTCTCTGTTATTTTTGTGGATGCCGGCCTGACCTGCTTTCTGCCGCCTGGTAATTATACTGTCATTCAGTAACCTCACCACCTCCGCTGCGCAGACGTCCCAGCATTCAAAGGAGGCAGCGGGAGAGGAGAGAAAAAGCAGGTCATTGTTCCTGCCCACGTGCCGTATTGTAGGTCAGAGATTCCCTACACTAACGTTGGATTTCATGCATCTAGGTGCTTTAGTTTAATTTCACCCCTCAGCAGGGATCACACAAGCTGCTTCCTTGCAGAAACTACAGCAGCGTAGAATAATGATTGGTTGGTTTGTTCATTAATGCAGTCAACTTTTTTGAGTCATTTGTTTTTTTTATTATTTTTATATTTTCCCCCCATCGTTACCTGGTCGACTTTATTAACGCTGGAAGTTCGTCCTTCGGGTTTTCATCTGACGCTTTTTTTTTGTGTGCGGTGATTGTTAAAAGTGAGAGGAAGAACTGGGAAAGGATTGGGAGGAGATGAAAATCGTCAACCTGACATGAACTCATGAACCGCAGCGCAGTCATACAGGTTTTATCAGCACAAGTGAAACAAGTTTTATATATATTATATATATACATTAAACAACTTATTTCTGTATAAGAATACAATATTTGGGATTCACTAAGCAGAAAACCAGATTCAAATAATAAACCAAATTCGTAAACTGCAAGAGTCTCGCTTATCTCTAATTTTTATTGGCTTCCAAATGACTCTATACTTCCCACCCACGTTCCCGCCCTGTTGTGCTTCATCTTTCTACCCTTGCTTATAAAGCCAGCCAGGTGGTGACTATCCCTGTATCCTAGTCTGGGGGATACTCCCCCTACAGATACCCCTGAGGCACTACAGCAGTGTTTCCAAAACTTCGTACACAAAGCCCCCTTACAGTCTAGGGTTTAAGGATATCCTTGCTTGAGCAGAGGTGGTTGAATCAAAACGACAGAGGTACAATTTAAGTCACCTGTGCACAAACATGGATATCCTTAAAACCAGGACTGTTACACGGCTTTGAGGACTGAACTTTGGAAACACTGTACTAGAGGTTTATATAGCGCACACATATGCCGCAGCACGTCACAGAGAATATCTGACCATTCCCATCAGTCACTGCACCAATGAAGCTTTCAATCTATGGGTCTAATTCAGACCCGCTCGCGAGCGCTACCACAAGGGTCTCGTCGCAAGCCCGATGGTCGCGATGGTCTTGACCATCGTGACCATCTTCCTGGCCGCTCGCTATAGCTGTGGGTGGTCACCCACAACTATACGAGCGGCCAGGAGGCCGCTCTGAAAATGAAGGACGGCCCTGATTCAGAGCGAGCGCTCTGTCAGAGCGTCCGGCTCTGAATCAGGGCCTCTATTCCTTATGATATGAACACTCACATATACGCTAGGGTTAATATTTTTTGTCAGAGGTCAATTAACCTAGCAGTATGTTTTTGGATTGTGAGAAGGCTGGAGGACACAGAGGATACCCATAATAAGAACATACAAACTCCACACCGAGAGGACCTTGGTGGGAATTGTACAGAAGACTTCAGTGCAGGTGAGGCAGTAATTCTATATCAACCGTGCTGGCCCAAGAGAGTTCCTAATAAGTATTCTATCTTTGAGGAGTGGATGAACCAGCAGAGTATCACTTTCCATTGTCATTTGTTTAAAGCATATTTTAATATTTACAGCTTGGATTGGAGCAGGCGCGGGATGTTTATAATATTCAGCAAGCATGCACTCAGGCTGTGTATTTTATAGTCGTTAAGCTCTTAAATTTACTTCAAAGCCCTCACTTGAAGTGTGAATATGAAGTTATCATTTGCAGCTCACAAATAAAAATAGACTGAAAAAAAATGTAAAACGTTGAGGTTCGAACATCCGATTCTCTCACTTCATGGGCTTCTGAACAGGGAACATTGCTCATCGTTTGCATGGAAATTCGACTTCATCCAAAGTTTCAGAATGTATTGCACATTGATGAACTTTAGAACTGATATGAAAACAATTGAAGCGTCTCTTCTAGTACACACGTTCAGCATACAAATCGTAATAATATTGGCGAGTGATGGAAACGGCGCCCTTTCAGGTATCTCCTCAGCACAGGGGGGGCCTGGGTGCAGTCTCCGAGTGCCACCCCCCCTCTCACTATGGGGCCTATTCATCAACACTAAAATAACGTTTTTAAGGACATTTTCCTTAAATAATGTTATTTTGGTATTCATGTAGCCACTTAGCACAGGAGATATCACAGATATCTCCTTGATAAGTTCCCCTGCGTTAATTTCCACACTCCCCATACATTAGTACATTAGTATAGGTACATTAGTATGGGGATGTGGAAATTGTGGTATTCATCAAATTCCGAAAATTATGAATTTTCAGAATTTGATGCAGTTACTATTCGTCACTGTGAGGTGGCGAATAGCAGAATCGACTAACCTGTATCCGCGTGTGCAGGTCCCCCGACGAGTCCCTCCGGTGCTCTACTCCGTCCTCAGGCTCCGGAGGCTGGTCGGACGTGTGCTCCCCAGCAGAGCACAAGAAAGTTTAGTCAAAAAAAAAATATATTTTTTTTTCTAATCTGTCATGTGGTCTGCAGGGAAACCACATGACAGACCAGCAGGACGGAGCCGGAGGCTGCTGCGCGGACAGGTAAGTCGGGGGGGGGGGGGAGGTGAGCGGAGGGGGGAGGGGGGTGGGTGGGGGTCAGGGGGGGGGTACACAAACTTACCGCATCTGTAGGCAGTGCTGCGCATGCACTGGTTTTACAGATGTAACAGCGCATGTGCAGCACTGTTTCCAGGTGCGATAAGGTAGTGTACAGAGGGAAAAGTATCTATTTCCCGAAAAGCTGTCATCGCAAAAATGACAGCTTTTCGGAATAGATACTTATGGAGAGGTGGAATGATGAATTCCACCTATAATTAGCTAGAACTCCATGCGAGTTCTAAACCTAATTATCTCCAGAGAATTTTTAGGTTTAATGAATAGGCCACTATGTCTCACTGGCTCATCCACCACGTAGATTCCAGTAAAGTCTCTAGTAAAGTGGCGCCAACGCCATTTTCCCAGTGACTTGTGTGGGGTCAGCAGGGGTCCATGTTAGGGCTTATTGAAAATTTTAGTTTTGAGTATTATATATAAAAAGTCATCTATGATGGATGGATACAGGGCCTGACTCAGGTTAGTTCGCAAAGCTGCGTTCGCACGCACCCCGCTCGCTGCGAAAATATGCTAATGAATGCAATCGCACGGCCACCGCAGCTCTATACCAAGACGCCCATCACTGTATAAAGCCGCCCACTTCCCATGACATGCATCCTCAAGTCAGCAAAAACATCGGTACCATCGAGTAACATCTGCCAGCGTATGCAATCGCAGGGGATTAATTATGCACACGCCTGTAACGGCGTTTAAACGCCCAAGCACGCCTGTGTTTCTCTGACCACCCCCCCATCACCACCCTCAAACGGTCACTTCTTGTCAATCACTGTGTGAATACTCTGCGTGCTCACTGCGATCGCTTCCCGATCGATGTGGCCGGTTCGTGAATGCGCACTGGGTCTTATACGCATGCGCAGAATGCAAACATCGGCTGGCTGCGTGCGAACGCAGCCTTGCCAACCAACCTGAATCAGGCCCACAGCTCGAAGCTGCACCTCTGTATTCGTGCTTAGCGAGCCGATCCTCTTTGTCCATCTCACAGGTTCTTACTGGTTCTCCTATAGGATTTCTTCCTGCTCACTTTCCTAATCAATACTAATAAACTTGTTCAATCAAAGCAACTTCCCAGCTTCTGATTTCATTGGTTTGCTCATAGCCGCTGTCACTTCCTACCAAAATCATTACTACTGTATGTCACATCCATTCTCTGTTATTTACAGTATCCATAAGGCACAATTGTTTATTTCTGTATCCCTGGGAAACACAGCACTTTGGGAGGAAGGATTATAGACATTGAGACTACATATAATACAAAAGACCCATCTCTCTCCTCCCTTATGCATCCAAACTCCTTGAGCGTATTGTCTACACCCGCCTTACCACCTTTCTTTCCTCCCACTCCCTCCTTGACCCCTTTCAGTCTGGCTTTTGTTCTCTCCACTCCACTGAAACTGCCCTCACGAAAGTCAGCAATGACCTCCTTGCTGTCAAATCCCAAGGCCACTACTCCCTGCTCATTCTCCTAGACCTCTCTGCTACTTTTGACACGGTGGACCACCCTCTCCTGCTGCAAATCCTTCACTCCCTTGGTCTAAGTGACACCGCTCTCTCCTGGCTGTCCTTCTACCTCTCTAACCGATCCTTCTCTGTCTCCTCTCATGGCTTATATTCCCCCCCACATCCTCTCACAGTAGGTGTTCCCCAAGGTTCTGTTCTTGGACCTCTCCTTTTATTCCTCTATACGTCCTCTCTAGGTGAACTCATCAGCTCTTTTGACCTCCATTATCATCTCTATGCTGATGATACTCAGATCTACCTTTCCTCCCCTGACCTCTCCCCTCACTCGCATCTCCAACTGTCTCTCTGCTATCTCTTCCTGGATGTCCCAGTGATTTATTAAACTTAATGTGACTAAGACTGAGATGAACATCTTCCCACCCTCCCACATAAACACACTTCCCACTATTTCTTTATCAAGTGATGGCACAACTATCTCCTCTAGCCCCAAAGTGCGCTGTCTTGGAGTTATCCTGGACTCCTCCCTCTCCTTCAAACCACATATCCAGAACCTATCACAGTCCTGTCGTTTCCATCTCAAAAATATTTCCAGGATCAGACCCTTTCTCACCCAGGATGCTACTAAGACCCTAATACACTCACTGGTCATCTTCAGATTGGATTACTGTAACCTCCTCCTATCTGGTCTCCCCAACTCCCATCTCTCTCCTCTCCAGTCTGTCCTCAATGCTGCTGCTTGACTCATCTTTCTCACTAAACGCTCTACATCTGCCTCCCCTCTCTTACAAGCCCACTACTGGCTCAACTTCCCCTTCAGAACCCAATTCAAGGTTCTCATACTCACTTGCAAAGCCCTCACCCATTCCTCTCCCATTTACATCTCTGACCTCATCTCCCTTCACTCTCCTGTTCGCCCTCTTCGTTCAACAAATGCATACTGCCTCTCTTGCCAACTGATTACTTCCTCCCACTCCTGCCTCCAAGGCTTTGCTCGTGCTGCTCCCCACCTTTGGAACTCTCTCCCTCTCCCTATCAGACTCTCCACCTCTCTACAATCATTCAAACGGGCTCTCAAGACCCACTACTTCATCAATGCTTTCCAGCTCTCATCCTAACTTGCCGCTACATGCTCCCTCCTCCCTGTCTTCCCCATCTGTATCATGCCTGTATGTCTTGCGAGCAGGGCCCTCTACCCTCTTGTGCTTCTCCTTACTTTATTTTCATCTACTTCTTACACACCACGAGGACACCCACCACTTGGTTGCTTATGCACTGTTGCTTTTTTGGGTGTTATGGCCACCAATGTATCAATGTATATTATCCATGTCCTTGTCCTGCATTGTATTGTATTGTTCTGTAAGTCACTTTTTGGTTATGTACTCTGTAAGGTGCTGCAGAACACTTGTGGCGCCATATAAATAAACGATAATAATAATAATAATAATACAATTAAAGACGGCAAGATGAAAATGAGGGGATTAAACCTGCAGTACCGATTATGACCACCAGGCTATACAGAAGACTTCAAATCACAGCTATATTTCTTTTTTATTGACTGTATTGTACTTCTCAAATTAGGCTGTGTGGGGGTGATTCAAATGTTGCGTGGGCAGCGATGATAAATGAGCGCCCAGTTTTGCAATTCAATTGTTTTGAGTGCTCATTAATTATCGCTCTCTTCATGCCCTATAAGACTGGGTTTAGCCGTGTAAAACTTCGAAACCCACCTAAAGTTCTAGTTATGGCGCCCTAAGTGTGGTTAGCGCACCCTAACCACGGGTTACTCACAAATTTTCTCAGGGGAGTGCGAGCAGAAATGCCGGCGCTGGCGGCTATCACGCTCAGAGCAATAATTGAATTGGTCAGTCGCCAGATAAACAATTGGCTAGCCCCCACTGTGTTTTGCAGGCATAATAAGCGGGATGGGTACAGGACTCTTCCCCTAGTGCCTAACCCTAACCCTCCCCCTAATGCTGGCGGACAGGTTGCCGGCACCGGGATTCTGACGTGTCTGCATCTCTTGTCGGTATTGCTTCTATGGGGTCAAACTAATTTTGTGCGAAGGGTGCGATGTGCCGTTGCCACGGCGTTTAAATGCCGGCAACGGCATTGAATCTCGCACCCTACGCTACCTGACCCGAGCCTGGATTCGCATCATTTTGTTTGAAGCCCTATGGGGCTGCGAGCAATATTAGTAAAATCCGGACTGCCGTAAAGTGCGGCCATTGCCGTGATGACTCGCACTGCGAAGATCATTGCGTAAAATTGGAGTGACCCTATGACTTAAAGCAAATGTCGCTTCCCACAGTTAGGGCCATAGTGGGATTCGAACCCATGACCTCTCAAATACTGACCAGCCCCATGCCAGGTACAGATTTTATGTCAGAGTATGGCCTCCAATGAGAACGATGAAGCGTCTGAGTTCGCAAACCACTTCAGCGACACGTCCGTGTCATAACACGCCCATAAATACGGACCATCTCAGTGCATCTTTTTCGCCACCTCCTACTCGTTACACAGGAACGCCCGCCACTTGTCCACAAGATCTCTGATACCGTGCATCTTAAAGTCACACCAGCGCCTTTGTGCGTACACTCTGTGCAACGCATACGTCGTAGGAGTTTTTAGGGATTTTCGTGTACGCTCAACTTCATCGACATTGACATTGCAGGAGGCTCTGAACCAGACCCTAGGCCGGAGGTTTCCAAACTTTTCTGAATGACAGCGCCCTAGAGTATCGGCATTGTTATAACGGCACCCCTAAGCCAAACGTTTGTTATTGAGAAATTCAGGAAAAAATGTAGTGAAGTAGTAAAGTGAGGTAAATTGTGCTGCCCTTAGGTCCAGTTATGTGATGGGGACAGGTTTGCGCTTCTGTTTGTGCACATATTTACATTGCATGGACAATAAAGAATTTGATTTGGTGCTGGACCACCAACCTGAGGCACCCCCGCAAGTGTCCCAAGGCACCCCAGGGTGCCGAGGCACACAGTTTGGGAACCACTGCCCTAAGGGTTAAATTTACTAAAGTGCAGGTTTTCAGAAGTGGAGTTGTTGTCCATAGCAACCAATCAGATTCTTCTCATTATCTTCTAGAAGGTGCTAGATAAATGTAGAGTGTGATTGGTTGCTATAGGCAACAATTACACTTCTAAAACCTGCACTTTAGTAAATACACCCCCTAAGTGTCAGTGTGTCCGAAAATGAAAATATTAATGAAATGCTTTGTTTCTGTTCCCAAGCCGTCTAGTTGAAATGCAAATGTTCTCACTTAGGCCCACAACTCAAACCATCAGCCTATCTGTGTAGTCTGAAGACACGCTGGGACATTTAGAGAATGTCTCAGTCTTTTGGGGCCTCTTTATTATTTTCAAACAAAAAGCGCCGACAATCGATGTCCCTTACCGGCACTTATACTGACGAGAAAAAGTTCTTCTGAAAACCGGCTGTACCGGCAAATAATTGGAGGGAAGGGGTCAGAGATTGATACAAAAACATGGCCATTCCCATACAGTTCTAAAGGATTGCTGTTATGCTGTCACCATAGTTAATAGCATAATGTGCTCTGGGGTTTCTGTGTGGCATAATGTGCTCTGGGGTTTATGTGTGGCATAATGTGCTCTGGGGTTTCTGTGTGGCATAATGTGCTCTGTGCTTTCTATGTGGCATAATGTGCTCTGGGGTTTCTGTGTGGCATAATGTGCTCTGCGGTTTCTATGTGGCATAATGTGATCTGCGGTTTCTGTGTTGCTTAATGTGCTCTGCGGTTTCTGTGTGGCATAGTGTGCTCTGGGGTTTCTGGGTGGCATAATGTGCTCTGGGGTTTCTGGGTGGCATAATGTGCTCTGGGATTTCTGTGTGGCATAATGTGCTCTGGGGTTTCTGTGTGGCATAATGTGCTCTGGGGTTTCTGTGTGGCATAATGTGCTCTGGGGTTTCTGTGTGGCATAATGTGCTCTGGGGTTTCTGTGTGGCATAGTGTGCTCTGGGGTTTCTGTGTGGCATAATGTGATCTGGGGTTTATGTGTGGCATAATGTGATCTGGGGTCTCTGTGTGGCATAATGTACTGTGGGGTTTCTGTGTGGCATAATGTGCTCTGGGGTTTCTGTGTGGCATAATGTGCTCTGGGGTTTCTGTGTGGCATAATGTGCTCTGGAGTTTATGTGTGGCATAATGTGCTCTGGGGTTTCTGTGTGGCATAATGTGCTCTGCAGTTTCTGTGTGGCATAATGTGCTCTGCGGTTTCTGTGTTGCATAATGTGCTCTGCGGTTTCTGTGTGGCATAGTGTGCTCTGGGGTTTCTGTGTGGCATAGTGTGCTCTGGGGTTTCTGGGTGGCATAATATGCTCTGTGGTTTCTGGGTGGCATAATGTGCTCTGGGATTTCTGTGTGGCATAATGTGCTCTGGGATTTCTGTGTGGCATAATGTGCTCTGGGGTTTATGTGTGGCATAATGTGCTCTGGGGTTTCTGTGTGGCATAATGTGCTCTGGGGTTTCTGGGTGGCAAAATGTGCTCTGGGGTTTCTGTGTAGCATAGTGTGCCCTGGGGTTTCTGTGTGGCATAATGTGATCTGGGGTTTATGTGCAGCATAATGTGATCTGGGGTTTATGTGTGGCATAATGTGATCTGGGGTTTATGTGTGGCATAATGTGATCTGGGGTCTCTGTGTGGCATAATGTACTGTGGGGTTTATGTGTGGCATAGTGTGTTCTGGGGTTTCTGTGTGGCATAATGTGCTCTGGGGTTTCTGTGTGGCATAATGTGCTCTGGGGTTTATGTGTGGCATAATGTGCTCTGGGGTTTATGTGTGGCATAATGTGCTCTGAGGTTTATGCATTTAACACATTTGTAGTGCTGGGAACATTATACTTGTAATGACCCAGCCAGCCGCCTATCTTATTAAGAATTTTACTGGTCCCCACTAACCTTATTCCGGCCCTGATGGAAACTGACCTACGATTTATGATCGCAGAATTCATCTGAGCTTGTTGCTTTAATGTAGAAAATAGGGCAAGAGAAAAAAAAACTGTTTTGTACAGTCTCTTAAAATAAACCTCCATGTCTAATCCCTAATTATAGCAGCTGCAGAGTCACCAGAGCTTTCTACACTAAGAGAAAAGCTCTTAGGTTTAATTTCATAACGATAATAAGTGATATAGTAATCTAAGGAGAGCCTGTGAACTGGGGGCGGCACGTAGATCCTACAGTCACTGTAATGTGCATTTCTTTCTCACAATGCTGCTAATTTAGCTTGCAATAATAATCATATGATTTATTGTCTAACTGCTGTCATTAACCTTGGCCTTCTGCCTCCTGTTTGATCCCAATACACCAGGGCACGGCTTTGAAATCCACTGGCGACAGGTTAAGCCGCACTCGGAAACTTGCCGACGCTGGGGGACGCAGCCCATCAATAGAAATGACTTTCTCCATTGGAGGTGTTTGTTTACCGATTGGCCTAATGCTAGAATTCACTTCTACTAGTAAATGCAAGATTTAGAAACATAACAAAGGATTTTAATGTGAATAAATACATTGATTGGTGGATTTGGCCAGTGCTTCTGTGGTTCTAGGAAGCAGGGAAAACACAGGTTTTAATTGGCTAATTTATTATTATTTTGTGCTTGGAAACAACCTCTCCTGCTATGAAGGGGATGTAGCTATTGGGTCAACATTATCATTCGACATCTGTTATGACGACACCACAATGTTGACAGTAAATAGGTCGACATTGATAAAATGTTGACAGCCAACATGTTCGGCATTCGACGAATGTCGACAATTGAAATGGTTGATATTGTCAGAACGTTGCTATAAAGGTTAGGCTGCGGATGGGGGGGGCGTAAGAGTCTTTATAATGGGTGCAAGGTGTACGGTGCACATGGGCACCTGGGTCCAGGGGGCCCACACCGCACGCCCTGCACCCATAGTTAATAAATACTTACATCTCCGCCGATTCCGATGTGCCGCTCCGCAGCGCCGGATCGGCGCTGCACAGCAGCAAAAACTCACTGGGAAAATGGCGGCGTATATTTTTCTAGTAATCTGCACATGCGCAGAAAAGATGTCACCGGGAAAATGGCGCCCGCGCATAAGATAATAGTATAAATGTGGAATTAAAAAAATTATTGTATTTGAGAACGCAAGATGGGAATGCCAGCCAGCGACACCCCTTCCCCGCCCCCAAATAGAGACGCAGCATACAGGGCCGTAAGTGCAAGCACTGCTGCCGCACAGACCGCAGCACTCTCTCGGCGGCACCGCCGCTCAACCACAGCTCCTAGATCTGGCTAGCAGGGTGCCTGGAATCTCTGCAGCAGAGCTGCCCGGAGCGTCCTCCTACAGCCCCCCGGAGCATCCTGAGGATGCTCCGGGTATTGAGTGTTTGCGGGTGGGGAGGGGGCGGAGCCAGGCGATCGCGTAATTTTGCCCCCGCTACACACTTCCCATATTACAGGCATTGTGAAGCAGGGGGTGGAGCCAAAATTAGGCAATTCCGCCTGAATCGCATCACCGGCCCCCCGCTGCGGAACTTTTACATGTAATTGCGGAGGGATAGGACGGGTCGGCGGCAGCCGGGAGGCTTGCCTGCCTTCCCGGGAGGTTGGGAGTGGCACCCGATTTTTGGGAGGCTCCCGACCGAATCGGGCGGGTAGGCAAGTATGCCCCCAACCTGAGAAGCCAAAAATTTTAAACCTTGTTTTTAACTAGAAAGGAGAAAAAGATGAACACAAATACGTATTTACTGACCATCACATAAAATACAGGGATTTAAACAAAAAGAAAAATGTTTACATCTCCTTCAAAGCAATTATAGTTTTTTCGGGAAAGGTTTTCCGTTTTATTTTACTGCCTAACAAGATTTACCGCAGCACGAGGCTAACGTCAATGCCAGCTTTTAAACAACCCCGTGCAATTAATCTTTGGCGTAAAAGAGATTAAGGATGAAATTAATGGATGAACCATCTTTACTCAATGTCAATAATTATGTAAGCATTTGACTGCTCCATGTATCATGTAAAGCTTTCTAGGAAAAGTCCTGCAATCATTGCTTTACATTTATTTATTTATTTTAAATAACTTGATGAATTATTAATCTCTTCTGGTGTTTCTCTCTATTAGAACTCGCAGCATTCACCTTCCGTCTCATGATATAGGGATTCTAGAGGGCTGCTGTCGCGTCAGTAAAATAAAGAGTGAGAGTATATAGAGCGCTTTAAACAAATGATGCTAAAAAATAAATACAATCCTTCATAGAGAAGCTTTTACGTAATGACAGATGGGCCATGCTTGCCTAATTTAATTAACTCCTTTCCGGCAGAAGCCCGGAGAGGTGATGCAGCTGACAGCTTCAGGACGGCGGGGCTGGGCTGTCAACGCCATTAGGCCGCGATTTGTGTCATTTAAGCCACACCCCTCGGTACGGACCCAAGATTCCCAATGCTACCCACTTCGCTAGTAGTACCCCTTTTCCACCTAAATTCCGGGTCTGATCAGGAGTTGGAACAAAGGGCCTGATTCAGACCCACTCGCGAGCGGCTGTCCGCTCGCAAGTGGGTCGATGTTATGCACTGAGCATGCGCACGACGGAGGGAGCTCCGTCGTGCGCATGCGCCAGACGCGACGAGCGAAGGAAAGTCCTTCGCTCGTTGTGTCCGATCAAAGGGGGCGTGCTGTCAATGTTGATTGACAGCACGCCCCCTTTGGTGGGCGTGCCGGGGGCGTGCCTCCCTGACGGGGGCGTTCCCACGGGAACGCCTCCCGTCAGAAGCCGGCCCACTGACATCACTAGTGATGTCAGTGGGAGTGATTTTGGCTCTGATAGAGCCAAAATCACTCCGGAGCTTGCGGTTGAAAACCTCAACCGCAGGCTCTGGCTCGCAATTTCGATGGTCGCGATGGTCTCGACCATCGCGGCCATCAAAAAGCACGCTCGTATAGCCTGTGGGTGATGACCCACAGCTATACGAGCGTCCAGGAGGACGCTCCATGAAAATGGAGCCCGGCCCTCATTCAGAGCGTGCGCTCTGCTCAGAGCGTACGGCTCTGAATGAGGGCCAAAGTTCCTATCCGGATCAGACCCGGAATTTTGCCGGCGCTGACTCGGGATATTGCGGAGTGAAAGTGGACGCTTGGAGATGACGTCATCTCCAAGCGCCACTGAAGCCGGACCAATCGGCCGGCTAGCAGCGCACTCCAGGTCTTCGTGACCCGGAGTGCGCTGTTCCCATAGCAGGGTTTCACGGGCTACGCCCGTGTTAAACCCTGCTAGTTACCTGGGTTGGATTGCCGGGTCACTCGACCCGGCGATCCAACCCTCTGCCCTTTTACACCAGGGAGCTGCCTGGGTTAACCCTTCAAAAACCCGGGTTTTAACTCCGGTGTAAAAGGGGTATGAGTGGGTGAGATGTGGGAGAGCCACCTACTTTTCCGGAGGGGCAGGTAACGATCCATAAAATCGGGAGCATCCAGGGATTTCTGAGATCGTAGGCAAGTATTAAATAGCTGCAATAACTGCGATTTTCTGTCGCAGGTTATCGTTGCGATAGAAAATCAGTTGCTGCTGCCAATTATCAATAAACTATTATCATGGCAGCTTTTTTCGTTTATCACCATGGCTTTCAAGGTACTTCCGCAGTCCTTGTTAAACATGCAAACGTGGGGAACGCCAGCGAATCCTATCGCTATAGTATTTACCATATCGACTTTGATATCACATTATGGGGCTGAAGGCCAATTGGATATGCTATCCTGGGGCCCACAATGTTGGCGGTCAGAATTCCGGAACAGGAATCCTGACAGTGGAAATCCCGCGTGGGGCACGGTGGAAGTGGGTGTGTCTGTGTCGTGATGACACGTTCACGACATCGTAGACCCGCCCCCTGCTATGCAATGCCGATATTACCTTAGGAAGCGCTAGGTAGTGCTCAATTTACCGGTCCCGCCCATTAGGCATGACATCACGGCTTTAGGGGGCGGGACCGGCACAGTGCGGCTTAAAGCCCTGTTACAGCACTGATGGCAAGCTCCCAATTATACATCTTTGCACGGTTTACTTGCCACGTTTCCACATCATCAGTTTATACAATACTGTTCCTATAATCCAGATTCGTAGCACCGGCCGTCAAAAGTTGTATAATGTAAGTAGAATTCTGTGTTATACAAATAAGAATGAGGAAGGAATAGGATATAAATATTACCCAACGTTTTGTATCAAAATGTTCAACTCGTTCTTTGTACTGCTTTGCAAATCCCAAACTGTATATATTCTCCCTGTCTGTATTTCTGCTGCTAAGATTATAATGTTCTCTGTTTTTTTATATATTTATTCTACAAATGGGAAAACAGATGCCTAATTCTCAGCAAGAAATAGAACTTTCCGCACTCCATAACCATTCCGAAGTTCAAACATTCCAGGGCGTACAAGGTCTTTATTATTTAAAGTCTTATTGGTTCTGAGGGCGCCTAAGCGCTTTTATTTTCCCTAGTCAGATTGTTCGGTGAGCGGTAATTTATCTCCTCTCGTTGCAGCTTCGAATGTTGCAGACGCTAAACATGAGAGCTTGGAGTACTTGTCACACATGTCTACATGGCTAAAATGTTGACATAGTCATGTTGACACGTTGACACCAATTTAAAATTTTTGCTTATTTTAGCCTAACCCTAAAAATAAGCAAAAACTGTATGACGACGTTCTGGATGTTACTTGTCCACATTTTAACCATGACAATATTTTTGAATGTCGATATATTACTTGTCGACCTAAAGTCCATGTCATCATTCTGCTGTCAACCTTCGGAACCTGTAGACATTTTGGTGTCGCCATCAAAATGCCGACTCTTCATAACACACCGCCAGCAGGTCTATGTGAATGTCTAGCACATTATTTGGTGCTAAAGTCTGATGGACACAGAGATTATTAAAAAATAGGGTTTTTCAATTTAAATGACCTCTGTACTAAATCCTGAAGCCATTCAGAACCTGTCGACATTCCGGTGTCGGCACTCTGAATGTCGCCATTCTGACCGGATCCCCTTGGTGGAAAAAAAATTAAATAGTTTCAAAAAATGTATTTAAAATATTCAAAGAAGTCCTTAAAAAGTATTTTAAACTCACAATTATAATAAGGCCTCTCCCATTAGTTTTCCTCTGTTATCGGCCTTGAACGACAGATCCCAAAGTTACGTTAGGGCAAGGAGCTTGCTTTCCAATGCCAAGAACTGGGGAAGGTTCTCTTGCTGTTTGCTATAAAATAATCCGTGCATGAGGCTTACTGTGCCTTTCAGTACACTAGGGATGAAGGATTGCTGTGTTTCCCAATGATTAGACCTGTCACTGCAAACAGCAACATGTGCAAATACGTGGTAATGAGCATATTGGATGAATTAGAGGAAATTCAGGTACATCTGCCATTGCTAACCATGTGATGGCTGAATATTATAACAATAAACAAGGGACTGTATGTCATGTAGATAAAAGGTTAATATGAATATGAGATTCAGCAATTTGATGAATTAAATTAAATATCAGGAGCATTTTCTTTTGAAATCAGCAGCCCCATTAGGACGTTTAATAAAAACAGGTGACTGTACGTTGCAATGGGGTCTATTTACTAAGCAGTGTTAGGAGACAGAGTGAAAAGTGATAAGGTGCCAGCCAATCAGCTCCTAACTGCCATCTCACAGGCTGTGTTTGAAATATGACAGTTGGGAGCTGATTGGCTGGCACCTTATCACTTTTCACTCTGTCTCCTAACACTGCTTAGTAAATAGACCCCAATGTTTCATGACAACGCCTGTTCTCTGATGACAGAGGCTATTATGGTTTTACTCTGCATGTAATTACAGTATATTTTACCCATCACTGATTATAGACAGATATATGTTCTGATAGGTAAGATTATCCTTGTGGTGTCTTTAGATATTAACATCTGAGCACCTGAATGTATATTTTCAATATATTTTGTAACAGACCTGTATTTAGTGTTGGAAGCTAATATTAGTGTCAACTTTTTTCTATAATATTTGTTTCTTAAACTGGGTACACACTGGAGTGATGTCGGGCCGATTGGCCACAACGTAACAACAAATCGCCAACAACATGGTTCAGTGTGTACCGGCGATTGCGCGCTCCCGCGGTCGCTAGCGACGCTCTCTAGGTTTACTGTGCTGCACATCAAACCTAGCGATATCGCTAGCGACCTGTAGTAAGTTAATGTAGGACGGAACAGTGATCGTTGCGTTGTTCATTAACTCGTTCCACTGTGTACGGGAAATCCCATCAGGACAGGAGGGTAACCGCCTCAAAATGGGGGGAGTGCCTGCTGAAAGCTGATAGATTGCTGCCCTCCAACTAAGGGGTAAATTTACTAAAGTGCGAGTTTTTAGAAGTGAGTTTTAAAAGTGATGTTGCCCATAGCAACCAATCAGATTCTAGCTATCAAGTTCTAGAAGGTGCTATTTAAATGCTAAGTAGAATCTGATTGGTTGCTATGGGCAACATCACTTTTAAAACTCACTTCTAAAAACTCTCACTTTAGTAAATGTACCCCTAAGCATTAACTGCCATGCGCACCAGTGGTAAGTACACGTGGCACCTGTTCTTGCTGCCCTGCCATAGGACAAACCTCCTTAAACATCTGAAGATGGCATTAGCCTATAATAGCTGTCCTCCGGGTGACACTTTGTTTCCCGCCAATGTCACATTTGCATTAGAAATGTGGATTGTGATACATATGCCCCTTAGGCTTATCATTTGGTGCAAGATTTTTCTCTCACCAACTATGTACATGGGACAAGAGTGCCCTCCTCATCTTCCCCCTGGGGATGACGGTCACATGGCAACACTACCGTCTCATCATCCTCACATGTCTGGAAATAGTCACTGTCAGTTAATCATAAATTAAGATGCGCTGTTGCTTTCACCACCGCTGTGACCTGACATGTTGTTACCCTCAAAGGCCCTGATTCAGAGCCGGACGCTCTGACCAGAGCGCTCGCTCTGAATCAGGGCCCACCTCCATTAATATGGAGCGTCCTCCTGGACGCTCGTATAGCTGTGGGTCACCACCCACAGCATATACGAGCGTGCAGGATGATGGTCATCGAAACTGCGAGCAAAAGCCTGCGGTTGAGTTTTTCAACCGCAAGGCCAGGAGTGATTTTGGCTCTATCAGAGCCAAAATCACTCCCACTGACATCACTAGTGATGTCAGTGGGGCCGGCTTCAGACGGTAGGCGTTCCCTTGGGAACGCCTCCGTCTGGCAGGCACGCCCCCGGCACGCCCACCAAAGGGGGCGTGCTGTCAGTCAACATCGACAGCACGCCCCCTTTGATGAGACACTCCGAGCGAAGGAAAGTCCTTCGCTCGTCGCGTCTCGCGCATGCGCACGACGGACTGCCTCCGTCGTGCGCATGCGCAGTGCAGACCATCGACCCACTTGCGAGCGGAAAGCCACTCGCGAGTGGGTCTGAATGAGGGCCAAAGTCCGCCAAGACGTGTCTGAACAAAAGTTCTATGTCGTTATATTTTAACGGGATATGTTGAAGATTCACACTATCCATTATCACCTGAACGGCCAACATGGGCGGCCAGACCAGAAGTTGCCCGAAGCAACCAATCGGCTTCTGTAATTTTTTATAGCACCGTCTATGAAATGACAACTAGGATCTGACCGGTTGCTTTGGGCAACTTATCTTTCTCTAAGGCTTGATACGTCTCACCCACTGACGCCTTCCACCGATTGCTGAAGCCATTGCCTAGCCGGCCCAGGAAGAAGAGGTGACGTTTCCTTCTCATGAAACTGGAGCCCTTGTAAAGACCTTTATCTTTCCAATGTGATTCATTGGAGACTACTTGACAAGGCCACGGAAAGGAAAATAATTACTTTTCTTCAGACTGTCTGGCACTGGCCCTTCTCCATGACCTAGCAAATGGTGTCAAAGATCTGACCTCGGAGGGTTTAAACATGCTGTCTAGCTAAATGGTCTATGGAGCATCCTTGGGCTGATCAATGGGCATAAGTGAGAAATGCTTTACGTTTGCAATGTGTTTGATTAGTAGATCAAGCTCCGGATTGATTGGTCTTCTGAATAATTAATTGTCTCGTTCTGGAAAACTTTTAGAGAGGCTCCACAGATATATGCTTGTTTTTCACACGTTGTTTGCTTCTCGCCTTTCGCTACAATTAATGAAGCCACATGAGAAACCGTTAGATTTTTTATTTTTTCTACCATCCAGTGCTTACAGTGCAAGTAAGAAACATAGACTACCGGTGGCTCAGACGGTGCCGACAGGGTCATAAGCCTGAGCGAGAAGGTAATCCGCATCCAAGGTCACTGCGCTGGAATATGCCCTAGTTAATATATTGACGGAGAATACCAAACAGTAATGCCCCTACCCATTGGTCCTTTCAACCAAAAAAAGGGCACAGATGTGTCCTCATTCACCAAGCCTTTTTTTTTCGCCATATGGTACGTGACACATGGCACGATTGAGACACTCCGCCAGGTGTAGCGATTGCAATGTGCATATTTTTCGCATCATAGCCGCATGCAAAGTTGCTCGCATTGTACCAGGGACACTAGATTAGCACAAAGGAATTGGTATTAGGTGTGTATACATTTGCAGATTAAGTATAGCGATTAGAGATGCGCGCCGACCTTCGCGTTTTGGTTTTGGATCGGGATCCACCCTGGTTTTGGATCTGGATTGGTTTTGCCAAAACCTCACCTCCGTGTTTTGTTTTCGTGTTTTGGTTTTGGATCTGGATTTTTTTCTTAAAAAAATCATAAAAACAGCTAAAATCACATAAAATGGGCCTGTTTTTGTTCCTACAGTATAATTAACCTCAATAACATTGAGGCCGCTCCAATTTTAGGTAGGACGGCCCTGATTCAGAGCGTCCGGCTCTGAATCAGGCCCACAGTGTGTTATACAGTGTGGGTTGGATACACCAATAGTGCACTTACTGTGACAGCAGTGTCGGCAGAGCGGGGATGTTGACGGTGTCCTCAGTTCATGGAATGGCAGTGCTGCGGTGCTGGCAGTGTCCTCAGTGAAGGGTACCGGTGTTGCCGGCAGTGCGGGGGTGCCAGTGGTGTCTTTAGTGCAGGTTTGCTGGCTGTGTCGGCAGTGCTGGGGTGCCAGCGGTGTCTTTAGTGCAGGTTTGATGGCTGTGTTGGCACTGCAGGGGTGCCAGCTGTGTCTTTAGTGCAGGTTTGCTGGCTGTGTCGGCAGTGTGGGGGTTGTTGGCGGTGTCCTCAGTACATGGAATGGCAGTGTTGCGGTGCCTGGCAGTGTTCTCAATGAAGGATGCTGGCGGTGTCAGCGGTGTGCTCAGTGCAGGCTTGCTGACTTTGTCGGCAGTACAGGGGTGTTCTCAATGCAGAGTGCCGGTGGTGTCGGCAGAGCGAGGGTGCCAGCGGTGTCCTCAGTGCATGTGTGCTGACAGTGTCGGCAGTGCAGGGGTGTTGGTGGTGTCCTCAGTGTGGGAGTGTCGGAAGTGTGGGAGTCGCTGACGGTGTCCTCAGTACCCACGGTGGTGTCGGCAGCAGGGATATGCTGCCAGTGGGGGTGCCGGCGGTGACGGCAGCGGGGGTGCCGGCGGTGTCAGGAGGCGGGGGATGGTGGGCGCCATCTTCTTTTTCTTCTGCATTTTCAATGGTCTTAACGCTGACTGGCTGAGAGCTGTGACAGACGTCTCTCTCAGCCAATTAGCGTTAAACCCGCTCAATACAAAACCTCATGACAGCGGGGTCACAAATCCTCGGGTGAGAAATCCGAGGCAGGCAGGGAGATCTGAGCTGCGCTCGGATCGCCCCGGATCCCCGAAATTCAGGTGGGTTCGGATCTCTGAGATCCGAACCTGCTCATCTCTAATAGCGATCAGACGCTCAGACCAGAACCCCTCTCTTTTGCCTTTTTTCCCAATTTAGCAACTGAGGGTCTAAGTCAGCATTGCACGCATTATCGGGAATCTGTGTGTGAGCAGGGCCTCTTCTGCGAGGGTTGGGTACGGGATGCCGACGCTCGGGATCCAGAGGTCAGAAACACGACGCAGGCATCCTGACAGGGCTAGGATTCCGCCACCCTCCCAGGTGCCTAAACCTAACCTACCCCTCCCCACACCCTAAACCTAACCCTCCCAGCTAGTGCCTCACCCTAACCATCCCCCTAACTCTGCTACTTACCTTCGGGATCCCGGTGGTCGGGATTCTGAAAGCTGGAATCCCCACGGTCGGTATTATGACCGTGATCGCACGCCGCCCTTTCTATACCTCTGCCTGATTGACAGGCAGAGGCAGTGGCGTCCCTTCCCGCGGTGTCACCCGGTGCGGGGAGGAACAATGTGCGTGCGGCGTAGCCATGTGGGAAGGGGGCGTGGCCAAGCAACCTGAACCCACGTGCCTATTACTTGGGCGGAAGGGGTGGGGTGCTTGAGGTCCCTGTGTGGCGTGCCGGCCGGCTCCCTCAGTGACAGGAGCCGACTGCTGCACTTAATGCTACAGTGCAGCCCCCGGCGCCTGACAGTGAGGGTGAGTCTGCACCTTGGTGTCACCACTCGGTGGGACAACTTCTCCACCAGTCTCCTTTAGAAGGGTTGATACATCTCCCCCTAACAGAGAATTACCATATACTAACTTGAATTCCTCTTCCTCGTATTCCCCTTAAAGAACAAGAGTTCTCCAAATACAGACCGCGCACCAATGCCATTTCCTTCTCAAGGTACAACACGGAACTATGCAAACAGCAGTCTGAAATCAACGATGAATAGAGATCCACTCTGCTCGAGTACCGACAGCGGTCAAGATGCTGCAATGGGGAGAGGACCACACTGGAATGTCTCTCCAGTATACAAATGGTGCTGACCAGGGGCGGCTCCAGAGGTGGGGCTACTGCGCAAAGTCCAAAATTCAAATAGATGAGTCGCACCAACTGCCACTCCAAACGCTGCCAAGCACCGGCTGGCCGGGACTCACTGGCAGTTGGTGTGACTGATCTATTTGAAATTTGGACTGCGCAGGAGCCCCACCTCTGGAGCCGCCACTGGTGCTGGTTATTTGAGACAACAAGCCAGAAAGGTGCACGCAGCCAACATGTGGCTGGAGGAATCATTAGCAATGTTATAGCAATTAATTATTATATAAAAGTTAGTAAAATATGAAGTGCGATTTATTTATTTTCATTTTATTATATATATATACACACACACACACACACACACACACGGTATATTCTCTGTACACAGAGAAATAAGTTTTCCTTACAAATAACTAAGAGAAAGTTATAGGATCTATCTAGATGTTTTATTACAAGACGGGATGGTTTGTAGATAGTGTCTTGCTATTTTCCAAGTTGATGGACGTTGTTTTCTTTACGTTAGATGTTTTTGGTTCTCTCTAGCGATTTATTGAACACCTTTATAGGAGACTGTAAACCAAACGAGTGGGGTAAAAATGAGAACTCCTCTCTGAGGTGTAGCTCTACCGTGACATGATAAACAGCGACCAAGTAAGCGTCTTAAACCATTTCCGCCATGACTAGACATAATTGGCCTACACAGGGAAACCCCAAGCGCAAGATAAAGAAGAACACAGCCAGGAGCACATCATTTTCTAAGGTGTATTTGTACCTAAGAATCAAGGTGAGGAAAGATATTGATGTCTTCCAAGCCAGGAGCTACAGTACATCAAACCTGCGCATAATTCTATCACAACTGACCTGATCTGAAGTTGGTGATAAACTTTCTCTGAACAAAATAATAACTGGGACCGGTTGATGTATAGAGCCTTCTGTGCGTATAGTGGTTTCTCATCCGACAAAACCTGCCTTGACTTTTTCCTAGATAATAATGGTGTTTATATTGTTATATAGCTTCGGCGATTTTACACAGAGCTGTGCACATCCCCAAACACAGGTGCTTTTCACATTCTCCATTCTCCAAATTGGAACTGCAAACCTAAATGACCTGTTCTCTGAAACCTATACTAACACAATTAGTTTTATTGCATTCAGTGCTGAAAAGGAAGCCAGAGATGACTTTTCCTATAACGATTTATACTTACTCATAGTTGAAGAGCAGAGTGGATGGTCGGGAGGTGTAGGGGATTTCTAAGCAAGCTTTATACTTTATTGTTTTCTTTATTTGTTTTACTTTGTTCACAACCAATAAAATAATTCCAGTTGTAACTTGGTCAATAATTGTAAAATTCTTAAGTGATTAGAACTTAGATGCATAGATTATAGGGTATCTAGAACAAAATGAGCTATTTGGTGTATATTAAGGAAGAGGCATGGGCGTAGCTTGGGTGGGTGCAGGGGGTGACATTGCTACAGGGTCCAAAGCTTAGGGGGCCCCAGACCCAGGTTATATAATTGCATACCAATTTCCTGGATTAGTCCGCTAAGCAATTGGTCCTACCCGTTGCCCAGCCTGAATGGGGTGACATTCCATTTTCACTGAGAAGTGTGCAGTGGCGTTGCTATGAGGATGCGGGCCGCACCGGGTGTTACCTTCGGAGGGGGTGACACCAAAATGCCGGCTCCTCTGTAGTGACAGGAGACGGGTGTTGCGGTGTGACATTCTCCTGCAGCACCCGGCTTCTGTCACAGAGCAGGGACTAGTCTCCGGGGGGACAGCCCTACATGTCCGGGGATGCTTGGCATTCCCCCGGAGTGATGCTACCGAGAGTTCCTGAGAGACCACGCCCCTCTTCGGTGTAGCCTCTGGTAAGTGAGTGTGTATTGGATGTTATAATGGTAAAGGGGACACTATAATGTGGCATAATCTGACTTGCTCATTGTAATGTGGTATAATATGAACTGACAAGGCCGGCTCCAGGAGGAGCTGCGCCCTGTGCAGAACGGGACTGAGACGCCTGCCTGAAAATAGGGGTGTGGCCTAATCACCATAGACCACACCCCCTAAATGACATTATTTGGGGGCATGCCTGCGCGGCATCCATTCTCCTCTCCGTGGTCCGGCACCACAAGACAGCTGCGGCGGTGGAGATACCCAACCTCCCGCGGGGCAGTGTCAGAGAAATGGGCAGGGGCACTGTAATGTGGCACAGTATGATGTGGACTATAGTGTGGCACAATATGAACTGGGGTATTGTAATGTGGCATACTTTGAACTGCAGGGCACTGTAATGTGTCACAATATGAACTGGAGGCACTATAGTATGGCATAATGTGAAATGGGGGTACTGTGTGACATAATGTGAATTAGGACACTTCTATGGTTCAGAAAATGAACTAGAGCATTATTATGGAGTATAAAATGAACAACTGCTGAAGAGAGGTGTCACAAAACGTTGCTATGGGGCCCACAAAGTTCTGGCTACCGTGGGAATAGGAAAAGCTATATATCACTGTGCCCGTAATAAAGAAAAGACCTAATTGTGCACCAGGCTGCATGGCCCCGGGATGAGTGGTGGGGGAAGGTGCGGGCGGTGGCCATCTGGGTAACCCTGCCGGTCAACATGGGCGAAGCCACAGGCATCAGCTACTGATAAATATAGTGACTTCTCTGTGGTCACAAGATGACGGAAGTGGTATTCATAGCGCAGGTTTTAGGATTTTTTTTTTCACAGTTTCAAGGAGCCTCATTTAGCAAAATGGCCAAAGCAAACAGCAAAATCCTCTTTGGACTTGCCATGGCTCTCAATCTGCACAAATGTGGGCTTAGATGTCTCCCACGGCACTTGAGGTGGATCAGTTGAGGTTTACAGTGGCCACTGGGAGAAATCCGGAGGATCGAGGGTTTTCCTTGCAAAGTATGGAGTAATCGTTACGGTGAGCTAACGTTGTGGAGTAAAAATTAGATTTCAAACTCAGAGTGAGGTTATTGAAATGAGACAAAAGGGACAGAGAGGATTCAATTTATTGGGGCATATTTAATTAGCGGGTTTTCCTGTGCGCCTCTATTGTGTGTGAGGAAAAATCTGCAACGCCAGTGGCTGCGAAGTTCTGGAGAAATAGTCAGAACGTTGGCACCTTATGATTATCAGAACAACTATACACCCCCTTAAGGATTGCAAGCGCACGTCTGTGGGCAATGTAGGTACCAGTACTGGGATAGCGGAGATCGGGTTTTATCCTATACAGTATGCATCTTGAACCTTCAAGGTAGAGTTGTCCATCGATGTTCAATGTTTCCCGACAATTAATGTGCAGAGAGCAATGTCAGATGTTTTTGCCATCAATGGCGTGAGGGGGGTGGCCTGCTGCCATTGACGCTTTGTGCAGAAGCATTTTTTTTTTTTAAATATATAATTCCTGCTGCTCTGAGACAGTGGAAGTCCTTCTTTACCCACGTGAAAACCATATATCTCCTTTGAGCTTGTTTATGTGCATACCATCGATGGTTCAAACTAGCAACGTTTTTCAGAAATAACAAATGATATTTGATTGTATTTGTTAGATGTTGAAAGTTTCTTTTGGAGTACTGTATGGATTGGTAACTGGGATATATGCTGTGTTTACGCAAAAATTACTATCATAAAATATTTTTCGGATTCTTATAGTTTTTTGGTAAATGCAATATTAATATTTTATGGGCCTGATTCAGAGCCACTCGTAAGCGGCAGCTCGTTCGCTCCGAGCGATGTTTGCCCAACTGCGCATGCGTACGGATCGTTATACGCATGCGTGAACCAGTCAGTGCGGTCGAAATTCATGTGCTCGCAAAATTGCGAATGCCTGATAATTTGAGTGACAGAATGAGGCGTATGTGGGTGGTAACAGGGGAAGGTGCTTGAAAACGGGGAGTGGAGATCCGAACGCAGGCGTGCTTAAAGGTGAAAACGGGCATTTTATGGGTGTGCATATTTAAAACATCAGCGTCATTGACCACGTCACTGGGTTTTTTTTAAGCCAGAACTGCTCGCAAAATTGTGGTAGCAAAAACCAACCACAAGAATAGCGAGCAGCTCATACCCTGTTCGATGTACTCGATTAATCTAATAAATAGCGGACATGACGTAAGATGCGAGCGGCCAGGGGGCGTAGTTTCCCAAAAAACGACCGCAAGTTTTGTTCGCTCGTTCAGACCTAGAGGCGTGAACAGACCGCAAACAGCGAACGGTTCATTTGAATAGCCACCCCTATTTTCAGGACGAGCGAACGCTAATTGCGTCCGGCTCTGAATCAGGCCCTGTGTCCAAACTGACAATGCTCTATGTATGTATTGTATTCCATGTATCTCCATACTTTTCGTAATACTTATTTTGATGTATTTAATTGTGTTTATTTATGTGCAGTGTCTCAACAAAAAATAGTTTGAAAAAAAAAAAGAAATAACAAATGATAAGGATGTGTAGCTACACTCCGCCGAAGCTGCAGGTATAACTGTGTTCAATGTAGGTCACCTACCATACACATACAAAGTCTAATTAATAGAGAAAACACTGTCTCAACCTGCGCTCACGAACTTAGTATTTAAATAGAAAGGAGCAGGCCACACCAGAGGTGCACACCACCCCTTTACAAGACGT
Source organism: Taudactylus pleione (assembly GCA_031769625.1). Taxonomy (NCBI): domain Eukaryota; kingdom Metazoa; phylum Chordata; class Amphibia; order Anura; family Myobatrachidae; genus Taudactylus; species Taudactylus pleione. The sequence continues at coordinate 4,935,942 of JAUIMM010000244.1, read as the reverse complement.
ATCACACTATATATTTCTTTATTCTCTATTTCCATACATTTGTGGATTCCATTGCAATCCATTGTGCAAGGGTACATCATTCCAGCACAAACCTGTAGGCGTGGGAACGTTGTGGCCGCCGGAGACAGACACTAAAGAAACTCTTATGAGCAGAAAACTCGGCACTATCATGTGAGTACGGTACGCCACCCAATATATTTATATCTAGAGGGAGGAACGTAACCACGAATACCTGATTTTCATATACATGAATGATATCTATTACCCAACAATAAGACATTGGACCTCACTCAGACCCGTTCGCAAGCGCTGAGCGCTCACAACCGGGTCGATGTAAAGGTCCTGCGCACGCGCAGCGGCCGCACTGCGAGTGCGCAAGCCCCGGAGCGAGAGAGAAATTCTCTCACTCCGGAGCTCACTACAAAAGGGGCGGCTGTCAATGGTGATCGACAGTTCGCCCCATTTTGTAGGCGGGGCGGGGGGGTGGCTACACAAACGGAGGCGTTCCTGACGGAACACCTGCCGTTTTGTGGGCGGCCGCACTGACATCAGCAGTGATGTCAGTGGGGAGCTTCCTGGGGCTTGCGGTTGCCGAGACCCAACCTTAGGGTCTCATCGCAAGCCCCGATGGTCGTGATGGTGTTCACCATCGCGACCATCAACCTGGCCGTTCGCTAAAGGTGTGGGTGGTAACCCACAGCTTAGCTAGCGACCAGGAGGCCGCACTTAATAAAAGAAGCGGCCGCCCTCATTCAGAACGAGCGCTCGCTTCTTGCTACCGCCTCTGAATGAGGGCCATTGTCCCTTCTCTGTATTTTATTTCACATATTGAAACACATTTGAGGAGAATGGGATTTTGAAGACACATCGGAAACAATATATTGTGAATTCTGCACTGCGAGTGCGCAAGCCCCGGAGCGAGAGAGAAATTCTCTCACTCCGGAGCTCACTACAAAAGGGGCGGCTGTCAATGGTGATCGACAGTTCGCCCCATTTTGTAGGCGGGGCGGGGGGTGGCTACACAAACGGAGGCGTTCCTGACGGAACACCTGCCGTTTTGTGGGCGGCCGCACTGACATCAGCAGTGATGTCAGTGGGGAGCTTCCTGGGGCTTGCGGTTGCCGAGACCCAATCTTAGGGTCTCATCGCAAGCCCCGATGGTCGTGATGGTGTTCACCATCGCGACCATCAACCTGGCCGGTCGCTAAAGGTGTGGGTGGTAACCCACAGCTTAGCTAGCGACCAGGAGGCCGCACTTAATAAAAGAAGCGGCCGCCCTCATTCAGAACGAGCGCTCGCTTCTTGCTACCGCCTCTGAATGAGGGCCATTGTCCCTTCTCTGTATTTTATTTCACATATTGAAACACATTTGAGGAGAATGGGATTTTGAAGACACATCGGAAACAATATATTGTGAATTCTGTACATCTTCCTTTCTTGAAAAGTCTGAACTATTGACTTCTAAAGTGACTGGAATAAGCTGGTAATTATGAGTGCAAGTTAAGATGGTGTTTTCTCTTTGTGGGGTCTATTTACTAAGCAGTGTTAGGAGACAGAGTGAAAAGTGATAAGAAAGTGATAAGGTGCCAGCCAATCAGCTCCCAACTGTCATCTCACAGGCTGTGTTTGAAAAATGACAGTTGGGAGCTGATTGGCTGGCAGCTTATCACTTTTCACAGTAATCTCAGCATTATGTAGTAGGGGCGGAGCCAAAATGACACCACCGCATGGCCACCCCCTGCTCCGCCCACAGATGCCGGGTAATATGTCCGGTCGCGCCCCCCTATGCCGCCCCCCAGCTATGCCGACCTGACTGCTCTCTCCCGGAGGGGGAGCCAGAATGTCGGCAAGCATGACCACACGGTGCACCTGGTTACAGAGATGTCTCCTGAGACGGCAGACTCGGCATGCACCATTGTATATACAGAGGAAGCCGTCTCCGTGGCAAAACCAAGGACCCTTGCACTGTGCATCCAGTGTGCTTCCTAAATAGGGTCCAATGTCTATAAACAGACCTGATCTGTTTAGGATTAACATATCTCATAAAAATAATAAGAAAGCAGTTTGGTAAGCCTAATCTGTTAGCGAGCTACAGCGCGTTTCTCTAATGCCCCCGTCCTGATCATTCCGAACAAGAGGTCGCTGCATCAGAGAGCGCACAGAGTCGCGGATGTTACTATAGAACAGAAAATCAATGTACAGACTCTGTGACCCCAATTTATTGAAGGGCGCTTAGTCTACCTCCCCTCATCTCCTGTCAATGCAAATGAGTATTACAGAGTATTAAACCTCACAACCCTTTCATTTACATTTAGATTTTTTTTTATATATCCAGAGGCAGAAAAGGAATAGTCAGGTCCCAGACTCGGCACCAGCTAATGCAGGAAATCGGAATGAGAGATGACACGTTAATAATTAACATAAAATGGAAGGCTTTTCAGGAAATGTCACAAGCTAGTCTTCCTCTCCGGGTTTATTTCTATGGCTAATAAAAGTATATTCGATGCTAAACAAAACAGTAATTAATCTGACTAATTCTGTCGCTGGCTTTTAATGCGATCACCCACTCAGCCTGCATCAAGGTTAGATGTCTGTTCAGTGTGAAGTTTTGCCAGACAGGATAAACGTTGTTCTATAACAACATCCCCCTGAGTGATGGATTTAACTCTCTATACGGTAAGTCAACCCACCAGGCCTCGCCCGATCCATGCCCACTGTAAAGGGACATTCTGCGCCAGCAGTAGATAAAGACTGTCTGCCATAAGGTGTTCAGACCCTAGTTAAATGCAAATGCCAGTACCAAATACATTACTGTATGATAAACATAGACACTAATTGCAACCTCGGCACCACCTTTAGGATGTGGGTGCAGCAGCCACTGCGGACCCCTAAAGCAGCGCGCACAGTCGGAGAGATGTGTGACCCCGCAGATAATGAACTATTAGTCCTAGCATTGTCCCTACTGCACATTTTGTAAGGGCGTCATATAATGGGTTGGGCACGGGATGCCGTCTCTCGGAATCCTGACGGCCAGAACCTCGATGCTGGCATCCCAACAGGGATAGGACACCAACTTTTGTCGGTCAGTATCCTAACCCTACCCTTATCCCTCCCTTCCCGGTGCCTAAACCTAACCTCCCCCCTTAGTGCCTAAACCTAACCTCCACGCCCCCTAAACCTGACCCACCCCCCTAGTACCTAACCCTATCCCTCCCCCTAGTGCATAACCCTAACCCTCCCCTTATCCCCAGTACTTACCGTCAGAATGCCGGGGCCGGGATTCTGACAGGTGTCGTGATTCCAGTGCCGACATTCTAAGTGCCGCCATCCCATCTGTCGGGATTTTGACCGGATCCCATCATGATGGCAGTGCAAGCCCCAGCAACTATCTCTCCATATACAGCAATATTATTCCCATACGTGTGCTAGATTATATGACAAACTCACGTTATCTCTCATCCAGGACATACTGGACAACACCTCATTGGCAGTTCTCAGGCTGTTTTGAGGGCTCTAAATCTCTCAACCCAAGAGGGGAGTTGTGAAAGAAGGAGGAGGCCCAAACCTGTATCTTGCCTAGGACCCCACTATGCCTGAGGTGGAGAATTAAAATGTCAGTGAGTATGGATCCTACCTACCTATCATTTTATAGGATGTATACTAGGTAAACGATTCCCACCAATCGCCAGTTAGCTTGTATCTGTCCAGTGGGTTTGACATGAAATCAAGCGTATGATTGGTTGTTACGTTTTAGTTCAAATTGCACAGTTTGAGCTATATTACTAAACAATAGGTATATTTTCTTTTTATTGGCCCATTAGTATCACTAGAATAATGCACAAAATCCTACATTATTTAAACAGAAAGCAGGTGCACAAATACGAGGGCATGCTGTCTAGTATATCTTATAGAGAGAGTGCGGCTATCAGTAATGCTGTGAGACCTGTCCCTGACACCTCAGACCTCCTGTCTATGTGTTTTAGCACTGGGATTAATTAACTTTATTCCCCACAGACCAAGACATTTTTTCCTACTTCCCACATCATTAAGCCACCGTGATCAAACTCAGCGTGGACAATGCCAGGCCGACACGTAGTCCGCAGGGACCGCACGCCTTGCATAGGGAACTGAGCCTGAGAGGACGGACGGATATCTCACTGTATTATTTCACTACCCCAAGTGCAATAATACAGCTTCATTCCCCTGCGTGATTTGTGTGAGACTATTACTAAGCAACATTTACGTATTCGCTGACATTTACATTATATTTAAATGACGGCGCTGCCAGCATTACTCCTGTGCTCACACAGTAAGCAGGAAGATGACAAGCGTGGATAATAGAATTGAACAGATCACGCTGTAAGGGTCATAGACATTGCCAAATAGAGGGCGAGCAGCCATTTTGTGATTTTCTCATGTGCTGATTATTGCGCAAGTTAATTAATGACTAAGGGGGAGATGTATCAAACCTTCTAAACGGGACAAGTGGTGGTGTTGTCCCTAGCAACCAATCAGAATATAGCTAGCATCCATCTACCTACATTCTATAAAATGATAACTAGAAGATGATTAGTGGCTATGAGGCAACACCTCTTTTTTAGTAGGCGGGGTTGGACTGGCCTACTGGTGTACAAAGGAAATCCCTGGTAGGTACAATTGCCTGAGGGTCTCACCCCCTCCTCTAGGGGTCAGCAATCTGGTGGAGCAGGGTCATGGATGAACTTGGGCAATTGGTTTGTTTCTACAGAAACTACACCAACATTAGTCCTCCTGCCAATCAAAGTTTGTGGACCTAAAACACCTCTGTAAAGTTGCCCTGTCCCTTGCATGTCCTCTCTAGTGGTTGGTCAAGTCCCTCTAAGGTGGCTGGCCACACCCTTTAAGCTTGGTCCATTATCACTGCAAGATTTTAAGGGTTGTGTGTTGAGAACTTAAGCCACATACACGCTGGACAATATTTATGAATGATATGGACGATAACGATATTGTTCAACGATATATCGTTCATATCGTTCATTGTGTATGCAGTGAACGACCGACGATGCGTGCTCCCGTGGGTCGTTAACGATGTCTTTGGTCGTCTGTTCATGCAGGCCAATCTGACGATAGGGTCAAGAATTGCCTGTTCAGAAATGCAGCAGGATGACTTCACTGAAAGATATCTTTAAAGATATCTATCAGTGTGTACACCCAATATCATTTGTCCTGCACTACAGAAAGTTCAAGGAAAATCTTTCACCAATATCGTTCATACAGCACATCGTCTAGTGTGTACAGTATGAGCCTTAAGGCCTTAAGGCTCCCAGGGGTATAGCCAGGACCTCTGTAAAGTGTCTAGACCCGAGAAAGTGTCACAAAATTATTTTTGCACTTCAATGATCACCTTATACTTGCAGTGGGACACTTTTGCAAAAAATCAACCCCACTTAAAACTCGGAAGTACATTGATAGTACATTCTACCAATGTACTAAGGGAATTTTAAAAATCATAATGTGTCACATGAAATGAAGACATTCCCAATGTCCACTTATAGACCCGCTAACATTTAGACATTCAGAATTGGATAAAACACTGGAATGATCCACCCAAACCCCACCCTAACTGCCCAGAAATACGTTTGGGTGTACGTATTAAGCCTGTCCTTCCAGCCTACAGGCAGCTGGAATGTATGACTTCTGATATAAATAAGATATCTAAGGTATAACAAAGATATTTTAGGAGTGAATTGTAATGAAGTTATGCTAATGTTCCCCACACCCATGCCCAGCGAAGGCAGCCATATTGTAGGTCCACCTAGAGATGAGATTAATTGCAGTGAAATTTTGTGCAAAACTTACATTTGTGGTGGAACAGTCAATTTCACAGGTTCAAGGTTCCGCTGATACAATCTATTTGCATTTAGCAGAATTTATAGTCTATGAATTGAGCTGTGAGGATGAGGTTTATTTCATTTGGGTGTGGGTATATTTTTCTGACATTCATAATGTCGACATTAACATTTGTACATGGTCATAAGGTCGGCATGCAGTATGTATACATGCTTTCAATGTCGACGTTGACCACGTAGACATTCACCATGTCAACACTGATGAAATGCTGACATATTGAAATGTCGACAAAACGGCCCTGGTGGCCTAGTGTGGACTTACCTGGTGGGGCCGGCGTGTCCAGCAATGTCTTCCGGATTTGGCAGTCAGCTGACGAGGACTTCCTGCAGATCCATCTGCACTTCCGGCGGTTTGTATCCATTCCTAACCCACAACTTCTAACTCGTAACCTCTAACATGTAACCTAACACCAACCCTCCTCTGCCACAGCCTAAAGCTGGCCACACACATATCGATATTTTACCTGATCTGGCCGATTCCGACACATTGGAACGACAGATCGTGTAAAATATGGCCAAATTGAGAGTAAATCGTGAGTCCCCACTCACGATCACGATGCGCGTCCCCACCGGTTGCACATCGCATCGTCAGATCAGCCGTGCAGTAGGGCAGATCTTACAATCTAGGACACGATGCACTGTGATAGTCTGACTGCAGGAGAGATCGTTTGAAGATTGGACACCAAATCGTGTGCAGATCGTGTGGAGATCGTGTGCAGAGCTGCCGGGGAGAGTTCCAAGAGAAATCGTACACATCGGCTGATCGTGTGCACATCGCTATGTGTGTGGGCACCTTAACCCCCTGCTGCATGTCCATGCATTATGTCTGAGTTTTGAAAATGTAGACAACCTGCACATGCCGACTTAATAACCGTTCACATTGGGATGTCGACATGATGAATATAAACATTGCAAATGTCGATATTTTGACTACACCCCAATCCATTCATGCAAACTGTAACGGTCAATTGTAGAACGTGGCAAATTCTCCGCTGAACAGCATTAAACATGTTGCTTATCCCGAGACCGACCCATCTTGCATCCCATATATTCACTAGGCACAAAGGGCCTGATTCAGAGCCGGACGCTATTTGCGCTCGCTCGTTTAGAAAAAGGGGCCGGCTATTTAAATTGAGCGCTCGCTCTTTGAGGTCTGTTGACGCCTCTATGTCTGAGTGAGCGAACGAAATATGCGCTCGCTATTTTGTAAAGACGCCCCCTGGCCGCTCGCATCCTACATTATCTCCGCTATTTATTTGATTAATCGAGTACATCGAAAGGCATCTGAACTGCTCGCAGTGCTTGTGGTTGGATTTTCCTACCGCAATCATGCGAACAGTTCAGGCTAAGAAACAACCAAGTGACGTGGTCGATGACGCTGCTCTGTTAATTATGCACACCCTTAAAACGCCCGTTCTGACCGTTTGGCACGCCTGCGTTTGGATCTCCACTCCCCGTTTTCAAGCACCTTCCCCTGTTACCACCCACAAACGCCTCATTCTGTCACTCAAATTAGAAGGCATTCGCTATTTTGCGAGCACACAATTTCCGACCACAATGACTGGTTCGGGCATGCGTATTACTTACAACCCATACGCATGCGCAGTTGTGCGAACATCGCTCGGAGCGAACGAGCGGCCACTTACGAGCGGCTCTGAATCAGGCCCAAAGTGCCTCATGCCTCAATCATTAATTCTCAGTGAATAGATACTGTAGGTTGCATTCTCCGGTGTATCACCTCAGTGGGTGAAATGGTGCCACCACTGCGAGAGTGAATCTCATTAACGGGACGGTGTGAATTTCTGAAATTATACGATAAGTGCACCAGCAGGAGGAAGATGCTGGAATGTACACAATAAATAATATTATTCTCAGCCATAGGCAGACACAGATTCATCATGCAAATGACTACAGCTCCTGTGTTAGGTTTCTTTCTTGTAATGCTCGGCAGTAAGCTGTACTTACAGGAAGACGGAGCGGATATTTATGTTTACTGTATGTCATGGGCAGAAAATCCTGCTTTTTATCCGGCTGGCTGTGTCACAATCTGCTGTCCTGATATATCATCTCATTGTCTCGCATAAACATACAGCTGAGAAACCCTACAGTATTCAAATCTATTTGTAAAGTGTTCCAGGAATAATGAACATTGGATGGGATCGGGGGAATGATGCAATCCTTTCATATAAATGGTGATACCGTGATATTTAAGGTGGTCTAATAGACAAAATAAAATTACTCATTTAGATTCCTACAATTTGGATGGAGAATTGAGGATACAACCTTAATACCACATATAAAGACAAGGGGCAGAAGTACATGGTATGCGGTCAGGAACCAGCGGACGAAATGCCGACCGCCGGCTTCCCGACTGTCAAATCCCAGCATGGGACTGATGATAGGCGTCGAAATTCTGACGCCTATCATTATCCACCCGCCGAAATCGCCATGCCTAGCCTTCCGAATGAAGGTAAGCAGGGCGTCGGGAGTGGACAGCCGCGGAGAGGGGTAGGGTTAGGTTTAGGGGCTCCCAGGAAGACTTAGGGGTAGGCAGCCCCCCGGGAGGGTTAGGGTCAGGCTAGGGGAAGGGGGGGGTTAGGGTTAGGCACCCCTCCGGGAGGTTTAGGGTGCAGGGAGGGGGGGTTAGGTTTAGGCACCCTTGGGGGGAAGTTGGGATTAGGCACTAGGGGGGAGGTTGGGTTAGGCACCCCTAATGGAGGGTTAGGGGGGGAGGGAAGGTTAGGGATAGTGTAGTTACCTTGTTGGGTATGTCATACAGTTTCCGAAGTACATGGGTGTTAGAAGTTAGAACACACTCGTTTGTTAACAATATGTTTGGTCTTCAAAATCATTTTCCAATGAAGAAAATCTCATAAATCATTTTTGGTTGGGGTTGACAAAATTAGGAAAAGGACCACAACATTGAAACGGAATACATACGAATTACCGCCGGACACAAGTCCGGCAGTTCAAATCCCGACAGCGGCAGGCCGGCACGGCTGAAAATACTGATCGTCCCCAGGTAAGTATGAACTAACCTAACCTAACCCCCCTAACCCTCCTTAGGGGTGCCTAACCTTCCCCCCAGTGCCTAACCCTAATCCCCCCTCTAAGTGCCTAAACCTAACCCCCCCTTCCCCGTGCCTAACCCTAAGTCCCCCCCGGAAGCCCTAAACCTAACCCTCCCCCCCCGCGGCTGTCCGCAGCAGCGCCCGGCATCACTTTGATCGGGATGCCGGGCGCCGGTCTCCCGGCATCGGTAAAATGACCGGCGTCTACATCTAGACGCTGGTCATTTCACCCTCGCCGGGATATGACAGTCGGGAAGCCGGCTGTCGGTATAGTGTCAGCCGGCTTCCCGATTGCATACCCATTCAAACTTTGCACATGTCACAATGCTTTGTCATCAAATAAATGTGTAATACACAAATTAGGAAAATGTGTTCAATTGTTGACCCAGAAATTATTTTTGCTGTCACGGATTAAATCTAAATGGTCCAGCTTGGAATCTTAATTAATTACATAGAATGATATATGTTGCCTCCATAAAATAAATATTATATCAATAAAACGGTTTTCCAGATGTAGAATACAAGGTATATTTACTAAAGGTCAATTTTAATCGATTTTGATCAAGTGTAAATCGTTATAAATCGATGTTGTGTTTCTGGAGCTAAATCAGTAATTTACTAACACAATTTTTGTACTTGTATTTTTAAGTGTTAGTAAATGTGCGATTAAAGGGAAGAGGTATCAAAGCTTGGAGAGAGATAAAGTGGAGAGAGATTAGAGGGTCTATGGGGGTCATTCAGACCCGGTCGTTAGCGCCGATGCGCTCGGACCGGGTTGATGGCCCCCCACAGAGCATGCGCACGACGGCGCCGGCGCCGTCGTGCGCATGCGTGAGACTCGCTACGACCGACAGCGCCGATCGTAGCGGGTCTCGATCCAAAGGGGGCGAGCTGTCGATGTTGATTGACAGCTCGCCCCGTTTGGAAGGCGGGCCGGGGGGGTGGCAGCCCAAACGGAGGCGTTCCCATGGGAACGCCTACCGTTTGGGGGAGGCCCCACTGACATCACTAGTGATGTCAGTGGAGAGCTTCCGGCTCAGACAGAGCCAGAAGCTCTCCGGGGCTTATGACAAGTGAGACCCTACCCTAGGGTCTCGTTGTAAGCCCCGATGGTCGCGATGGTCTGTGACCATCGCGACCATCACCGGAGCGGTCGTTAGAGCTGTGGGTGTTAACCCACAGCCTAACGACCGCAACAGAGGCGGGCGGTCAGGATGCAAGTGGCCGCCCAGTTTCTGAGCGACCGCTTGCATCCTCTGACCGCCTCTGAAAGAGGCCCTATGTATCAAAGCTTGGTTGAGATAAAGTGGAGAGAGATTAGGGGGTCTATGTATTAAACCTTGGGGAGAGATAAAGTGGACAGAGATAAAGTACCAACCAATCAGCTCCTAACTGTCACTTTACAGGCTGTGATTGAAAAATAACAGTTAGGAGCTGATTGGTTGGTACTTTATCTACATCCACTTTATCTCTCTCTATGACTTAAGTACACAGATCCCAAAGTACCAACCAATCAGCTCCTAACTGTCATTTTTCAAACACAGCCTGTAATATGACAGTTAGGAGCTGATTCGTTGGTACATTATCTCTCTCCATTTTATCTCTCTCCAAGGCTTTATCCCTCTTTGATAAATCTCCCACTAAGCTCCAGAAACACAACATTGATTTAGACTGATGTATAACGATTTAAAATCGATCAAAATAGATGAAAATCAACCTTTATTAAATATAACCCTACAAGTCAAAGTTACTCACCGCATGCTGCCACACATCATCACATGAACATTTTTGCTTATCAAATCCATAGCAAGATCTACAGTCGGGGTACATTTATCAATGGGGTGAAAATCCCCCGATGTCACCGGCGACTGGGCTTCGTGATAAACATCAGAGGCTCACAGTGATTTTAGCAACTCAAGGAGGAGATGTATCAAACCTCCTAAAAAGGAAAGGAAGAGGTGTTGCCCATAGCAGCCAATCAGATTGTAGCTGTCACTTTCTGGAATGTAGTAGATAAATGACAGCTAGAAGCTGATTGGTTGCTATGTGACCACACCCCTACTTTTCCCTTCTTAGTAGGTTTGATAAATCTCCCCAAAAGAAAGAATAATTTAGTCTTTGGATAATGTTAAAAGTCATTGGCATGATCAGGGCTGTAACTAGGGGTGTGCAAGAGGTGCTGATGCCCAGGGCCTAGGAGGTGGCCCCGGCACGTGTAATTGGCTCGCACAAGGCACCCTGCCTTGTAACATTATCGATTTACAAAAAGCCTTATATATATCCCTTATACATCACAACAGAGAACGCAGTTCCGAAAACTTCATTTTAAAATTAGTTTTGCATAACAGGTTTTGAAGATCTCTATAACCCCTGAACCTTTATTAGCAATTTCCCACATTTATCATGGACCCATTTCCAATAATGACCGTTATGTAATGGGACACATACTTATTACCACTAAATTATTAATCGCCCAACAGTGGAAATTAAAAATTATTACAAATATACAAGCTATCGAAAATAAAATTCAGGCTCATTATGAATTCGAAACAGCAGATGTCCAATACTCGTCATCAGTTTCTATGCCTATGATCCACTGGCTGGCTTGGTCCGATTATCGGATCCATAAAAATGTCCTTGGTAACTAAATTGGATGAATAAAACAAGTACAATGCCATTCTCTTTTCAAAGCTGGATATGTTATAATTTTTGATAAGATTTTATAGTAATGTTGCCCATTGAATCAGACAATATAAGGATACTATATAAGTAAGAAAACATAACTAAATTAATATATGATTTCAGCATTTGTGCTATATTTCCTATTTTTGAATAAAGTGTCTATTTTGATCTAATGGTACTATAATACTGTATGTACCTTTTTATGTTTTTTTTTATGTTTATGTGATGTAATTTTATTTTATTACATTTTTTCCCATTTTCTGCACTCTTTTATTATATGTTTCTATTATGTATATTTTTTTATGTGTCAGAAATTGATAAAAATTTAACACTGAAAAAAAAAAATTAGTTTTGCATATCTATGTAGTCACCAAATCTAGCAATTTGTTGTGTCTTACCAGGTCTGGTCCAGACGCCCCTCTATGTACAGTACACATACCGAGATCTGTGAGCCTATACTGAGATCTGTGAGCCGCCACACAGTACGCACCCAGGGCTGGACTCTGCCTGAATAATTAACACCATACTTTCAACAAAAGATCTCTTTTTCCAGATATAATCCTGGCGGTAATGCAAGAGGACGCTCTCCGGCTGGATTAAGTATCATTGGAGGGGAAGATGCGTGACTTTCTCATGATTGTACAATACAGTATAAAACACACAGCAGGCTGTCTTATTGTCGTGTCAACATTGTAACAATTACAACAAGTCACAGTACAGTACTTCCCGTCTCTGTGAATACTGTATCACAAAAGATACATTGAGGTCAAGGTTATTTTCTAAAGGCATCAACACTCTGACTAATGCAACATCATTGCAGTGACTATCACAAAGAGAAAAATAGGAATGGCTCTCATCAATCAGCAGCTATTTGTGGGAGAGTGTTAGCCTCCCGGTTTATGTGAAATATAAATAATAGTGAAAACAGCGCTAGTAGGTATAATAATTAGTTTATTCAAATATTAATCATAATTACGGCTTGGTTGATATAATAAAAAAACAATTTATTTAATATAAGTACCTCTGTACTGATATTAAAGAAACAATAACAAAATATAAAAAAACGTTCAATAAGCACAATAAAAAAGTGGCATTTGATCAGCCGTATGTGTAAATTGCTAATAATAGAGTGACCACTAATCCAATCCTGTAAAGTTCTTATAGTCCATATAAATTATAGTCCACAAAATTCCGGTATATTATCCAGTATTTAGAGAGTATATTACCCAATGCATAGGTCCGCAAATGACATCACTTGGCAAGGACTACTTGCAACAATTGGTAGATGACAATAGATGGTGAGACCGGGCAAGATTTTTCTTTAGTAGACTGGTCCAGAATATATGTATGGAACAATCCAGGTAAGTTGGAAAACAGGTTCAATCAACCAACCAATCAATCAATTTGATTGAACCTGTTACAGCATTGCTGAACTTATCCCTGCACTTCAAACTGTGTGGCATGAATACCAGCCACTGTACCTCTCCAAAGATTTATTCAGTTGCTCCTGAAGAAGATATGGTTATGTTTAAATACTGCTTGGTGTCTCTATAGACGCCACCATCGACCACAGCATAGAAGCTTGCACCATCCCAATGACAGATGCAGATTCTCTGATAGAGTATGGCCTCCAATGTGAATGATTCTGCATAACAGTCCGAGACCACTTCAGCGCACTCCATGTGACACTCCCATAACCACGACCAGTTCAGATTTGGACCCCTTGTAACATCTCCTATCTACAATATTTTATTCTGGTCAAATGTCTGTTTGGAATCACTGCGGCTGTATCTGCATGCGAAATGCTACGTTATAGTGTCACAGCCCCTGTGACTGTATGCGAAATGATACGTTATAGTGTCACAGCCCCTAACACTGTATGCGAAATGCTACGTTATAGTGTCACAGCCCCTGTGACTGTATGCAAAATGCTACGTTACAGTGTCACAGCCCCTAACACTGTATGCGAAACGCTATGTTACAGTGTCACAGCCCCTAACACTGTATGCAAAATGCTACGTTATAGTGTCACAGCCCCTAACACTGTATGCAAAATGCTATGTTATAGTGTCACAGCCCCTAACACTGTATGCAAAATGCTATGTTACAGTGCCACAGCCATTGACACTGTATGCGAAATGCTATGTTACAGTGTCACAGCCCCTAACACTGCATGCGAAATGCTACGTTACAGTGTCACAGCCACTTACACTGCATGCGAAATGCTACGTTAGTGTTACAGCCACTGATACTGTATGCAAATTGCTGTTACAGTGCCACAGCCGCTGACTCAATGCAAAATGCTACTGTATGTTACAGTGTCACAGCCCCTGTTACTGCATGCAAAATGCTATGTTACAGTGCCACAGCCATCGACACTGCATGCGAAATGCTACGTTACGGTGTCACAGCACCAGTTACTGTATGCAAAATGCTACGTTAGTGTCACAGCCCCTAACACTGTATGCAAAATGCTATGTTACAGTGTCACAGCCCCTAACACTGTATGCGAAATGCTATGTTACAGTGTCACAGCCCGTTACTGTATGCAAAATGCTACGTTACAGTGTCACAGCCACTGTTACTGTATGCAAAATGCTACGTTAGCGTCACAGCCATTGACACTGTATGCAAAATGCTACGTTACAGTGCCACAGCCATTGACACTGTATGCAAACTGCTATGTTAGTGTCACAGCCGCCTACACTGCATGCGAAATGCTACGTTACAGTGTCACAGCCCCTGTTACTGTATGCAAAATGCTACGTTAGTGTCTCAGCCCCTGTTACTGTATGCAAAATGCTACGTTAGCGTCACAGCCATTGACACTGTATGCAAAATGCTACGTTACAGTGTCACAGCCCCTGTTACTGTATGCAAAATGCTACGTTAGTGTCTCAGCCCCTGTTACTGTATGCAAAATGCTACGTTACAGTGTCACAGCCCGTTACTGTATGCAAAATGCTACGTTAGCGTCACAGCCATTGACACTGTATGCAAAATGCTACGTTACAGTGCCACAGCCATTGACACTGTATGCAAAATGCTATGTTAGTGTCACAGCTGCTTACACTGCATGCGAAATGCTACATTACAGTGTCACAGCCCCTGTTACTGTATGCAAAATGCTACGTTAGTGTCACAGCCCCTGTTACTGCATGCAAAATGCTACGTTAGTGTCACAGCCATTGACACTGTATGCAAAATGCTATGTTACAGTGTCACAGCCGCTGATACTGTATGCGAAATGCTACGTTACAGTGTCACAGCCGCTGACACTGTATGCAAATTGCCACTTTATTGTCACAAATGTTGAAACTGTATGCAAAATGCTACGTTACAGTGACACTGTGATGTAGCATTTTGCATGCACATACACCCGCAGTCTCAGACAGAATATAGGCATGCTGCATATTATTTTAATAAGGTGCGTCCTATTCGCTATGCGATAAGGCGCATATGTAGGGAAAAAGTTGCACAAAAATAAAGATCCTCTACACTACAAAGTCAAAAGTGATGGTGCGACTGGAAGGGCTGTTTAATGCGCAAGGAAGTAAGAATTATGTGGGCACATCTGTATGCTGATCAGGGCCTGATTCAGCAAGGGATGCAGTTGCGTATACGCTCGCAATCGGTCGATTAATTGGCACTGTGCATGCGTATGCATCGCAGCGTGCGAGTCAGATGCTGAGGTCAGAACTGTGGGCCTGATTCAGAGCCGGACGCTCTGACCAGAGCGCTCGCTCTGAATCAGGGCCCTCCTACCTAAAAATGGAGCGGCCTCCTGGCCGCTCGCATAGCTGTGGGTGACCACCCACAGCTTATGCGAGCAGCCAAAAAGATGGTCGCGATGGTCTTGACCATCGGGCTTGCGACGAGACCCTGCGGTAGGGTCTCGCTGCCGCAAGCCCAGGAGTGCTTTTGGCTCTATCAGAGTGATGTCAGTGGGGCCGGACCCAGAGAACGCCTTCGTCTGGGCAGCATCCGCCCCCGGCACGCCCACCAAAGGGGGCGTGCTGTCACTCACCATCGACAGCACGCCCTCTTTGGTGCGAGACCCATAGCGACAGCTTGGCTGTCGCTATGCGGGGCTCGTGCATGCGCACGACGGAGCTCCCTCCATCGTGCACATGCGCATTAGGGCACCATCGACCCACTTGCGAGCGCTTAGCGCTCGCGAGCGGGTCTGAATTAGGCCCTGTGTACGCAGAGACTACGCAGACGAACGTCAGAGTGATAGGAAGTGCCGTTTGTGGGTGGTGACTAGGGGGTGGCCATGTGAACGCAAGGGTGCCAGTGCGTCTCAGCGCCGTGGCATGGGCGTGCATAAATTATCCACTTTGATACCAGACGCCTCCTGAGTATTCATAGCGTGCGCAGAAGTTAATAAATCCTGAGTGAGGTCTGGGCTTCCTTAACTCTGCAACTGGGTTCCATGTTATCGATTGTTTCGCTGTGTTGGGCAAGTGTACGGATGTCGGTAAGGGGAAGTGGGCGTCCTTACGTCAGGCTGTGTCCGCAATGCGAATGCAAACATTTAAATAGCACCGCTGATATTAGCAACGCAGTAGCGTGCGTATAAGCAGAATAGCGTTCCTTGCTGAATCAGGCCCTCAGTTACATCTTGCGCTTACAACTCCTTATGCTCAGAGAAGGGGTCAAGCAAGCGCAACAATAATGTGGTGTTTACGTGATGGAAACTGAGTGCGACCTGGACGCACATACTGTATGTCTTTATGGGGTTGCTTGTCTTGCAGGTGCTCGACCTACCTACCTAGCACATGCATTCCTGATGTAAAATATGATGCACATGCAACTATAGGAGATGTGTCCGGTTTAACATTCACCAGCATTTTTTTGGCTGCCATTCTTACATAAAACTAAAACTACATGGGATCGGTATGAATGACAAAGGTCTGGTGGTACAAATCCCGACGCCGGAAGACACGGTTCTGCTGCATGAATATATTTAATGCCATAGGTTATATGCTGCTGGGCAGATTACCATAATCCTTATCCTAATATACTATATCTGTAAGATTTGGAAAATGTGTTTTTGCTACTAGAAAGTATTAGCAAGTTTTTTTATTATTATTATTTTATTTTTACGGTCAATATTCTCTTTTACTTCTGCCGGCCTAGTGGATGGAAAGTCCATCTCATTGTTCAGTACACATTTATTTGCCAGTCAAAAAGGGAACAAGTAACGTTTCCTATTTTCTTAGCTGTGCGTGGCTGGATGGTGAGCGCCTACGACCGGTTGTAGATTTGAACGCAACTTGGCTGCAGATGCCATCGCTTTGCGTGCACACAAAAAGATTATATACATGAACATATTCACTTGTATGCAGAGTTGCACGAGGGGGCTGCCACTATCCGCACTCTTGGTTTGATATCCGTCATCGATGTCCGTGCTTACTTTCACCGGCCTATACTGGTACAAAGGATGTGTTAAGTGATTATGCTCCATAACAGCCCAGTTATGCAAGTGGCGAGGCGACGGAATTGTTTTGGGATCTGTGTCATCTGTGTTGCACATACTGGGTAACAGGACATGCGTAGAGCGAATAGACTCAATGCACCTGATTCTGTGTTGGACCCATCTGTAGCAACTTTTACATTCGACCACGGCAGCTTTATGCTAATATGAGTATCAAACCGTCTAAGCCGAATATGTGTCCGCTCCCACTGTTTATCCATCTGCAGCTGTTAACATTAGTATCGGCAACTTACACCCACCCCATGCCGTCTGCAAAAGATCCACCAGAAACCGGCGTTCCATCTGTAACCACATGCTCCAAACGAGCACGGACGCCTGGTTACACGCCTGTGACACGCCCTTGGCAGTACCACGAGTCTGATCAGTTCTCTACGGTCACATGGCCCACGCCCATTTCACAGAAAGAGTGATCAGACTATCTCTGTCCCATGGTGCCGGGCAGTCTCAGATGGCTCTCTGTCACCCCATGCACAATTTGCAGCTGTCCGCAGGGGCATCCACATCTGGACTTGCGTCTGTTCCAGAATCAGGCCCAATATGTTCCCCACAAATGGGCGTATGTACAACTATACATAGACCCCTACTGTACATGTTTTTTTCTCAGTAATGTCTGTGTGTGAGTGGTTTTAAAATGAGGTCTAGCACCAGACTTGAATACTCTACAAGAGGCTCCAGAAGGAATTGGTATGATATACCGCTGCACGAGATGTTGGCGGTCAA
Organism: Taudactylus pleione; assembly: GCA_031769625.1. NCBI lineage: Eukaryota > Metazoa > Chordata > Amphibia > Anura > Myobatrachidae > Taudactylus > Taudactylus pleione. Next base: position 4,918,081 of record JAUIMM010000244.1, on the reverse strand, counting down.
AAGACCGACAGCGGCATCTCGATTTTCAATATCCCAACAGGGGCTGGTAAGTACCCTAACCCTCCTCTGGTGGTGCCTAACCCTAACCTCCCCCTGGCGGTGCCTAACCCTAACCTCCCTCTGGTGGTGCCTAACCCTAACCCCCCTCCCCGCAGCCTAACTCTATCTCTCCCCTAACACACCCCGGGGGGGTCCCTAATCCTAACCACCCCATCCCCAGGCTAACGCTAGTATACTTATCTTCTGGATGTCGGCGTTCGGGATGCTCACGCCGGTATCGTGATCCCTTCAGGATTGCGGCGAAAGCTTTCTGACGGGCGTCAGCATTTCGGCGTCAGTATACCGGCGTCCGGCAACACGTCCGCCAGCATCTTACCAGATCCCCTCCAGAATATTAGGTGGCGGTCCTGGGCCCCGGGAAGAGTATTCAAGTCTTCCCAAGCTGCCCATGTCCGTCTGGCACCTCTTCCTAAGTGAAGTGGGTGATCCAGACCACAGATGACTCGATCTGTTTCCCACTTTACAATGCCGGTAATCTCGTCATTGTATAGCGGGAGGCCACAACGACTAGGTCATGCCATCACCCCCCAAGCCCTCCTCCCCCTCCCCCGCACCACCCCACTGTGCCGACCTGGGTGTGATTTTCCGGAGGGAGCAGTCAGAAAGTCAACACGTATGTCTAGAACCAGCCCGTGCCTTAGAACTGTTTCTTTCAGTGATGTTGACCACCAGCATGTAGTCACTCAGTACACTAAAATGTAAAGCATTAAGTGTAGTGTCTGATCTCAAACATCATTAATAGTCTGGGCTTTGTTGGACATATATTAATTGTGTGAGAGGGAAAAAGGGTTGTTTTAGTTATTTTTAAACAGGCCAGGTGGTTGATTTTTGTCACACAAGTGTCACAACAGTCCCTGGTGACAGTTCGTTATGACAGATCAATTTACAGGAGAACCGTAGTTGTGATAATCATGTGCCATTGCTAATGCCACATCAGGGTACTGAATTATGGCACTTGAAAAAAAAAATACATTACAATTATTAAAGTTTTTTTTTTAAACAAAATAAAATTTTTTTTTACGATCTTTATTTTTTTTTTACATTTTGTTGAATCTGCAATCAAAAAGCCTGAGTTTCAGTGCGAGCTGACTAGCTCTCTTCTGCGCTCAGTGACTACTACAGTAACAAGGTTTGGCAAGCGGTAAGACTTATTTTACTGCTGACGGCCAGCGTCGCTGGGCAGCTGGCGTGAAAAATATTTTCTATCGCCGCAAAGAAGCACAAAAGAAAAATCTTTCAAAACAGATTTGCCTTTATAAACTCGTATGAAAATTTTACTTTTTGGCTTTACTGCAACTGTCTGTTTTTACTACTAGCGAAATATGTACTAAAGTGCTGGTCTTTAGGAGTAGAGATGTTGCCCATAGCAACCAATCAGATTCTAGCTATTATCTTCTGGGAGGTGCTAGAGAAAAAAGTAGAATCTGATAGGTTGCTATGGGCAACACCTCTCCTTCTAAAAACCTGCAATTCAGTAAATATACCCCCAAGTCTCAAGCTTGAATTTGGGGAATAATCATATGTATTCTCTATAACTGAAGCATCCGTCTCCGAACACTTGAAAATTAAAACATTCCCTTCAGGGAATATTTCAGACTTAGTCGTTAGGCCGACATGGCCCAAATGACAGTAATCTGTTAGTTTCCAGACTTGCCCAGATAGCATTATTATTCAGATTATTATTATTATTATTATTAATATTATTATTATAATATTTATATTCATTATTATTATTATCTTTATTATTATTATTATCTTTATTATTATTTTTATTATATTTATATTTATTATTATTATATTTATTAATATTATTATTATTATTATTATTATTATTTACTTATATAATAATACTGTTTGCAGTGTTTAGAGAATCTTTTTCCTTAGAAATTCAGAGACTTTTCCAAAAACCCATACAAATACTAATCTCTGCAAACCTCCCTCCCCCCACAAATCCAATTGCGACTGAGGCAGGCATTTACGAAGACAGAACCTTTCGGCAACACCGCCTTAAACCAGCCTTGCTAACAGGAGAGCCCCCCAGATGCACTAATCTGTTTAGTGCTAAGAGATTAACATTCCACAATTTCTCTGTCTAGTTCACATCAGTACAAAATCATTAAATTTCACGGAGCTTCGGAACGGAAATCTCTTGCATGTCAAAATGAAAATGAGGTTCAAAGGCATCTCTAACAGTGAGAACTTTTTAGCATCGTCTGCTTTGCTCCGGATTTGTGGATGCACTGACAGTCGCATCACGTCGGGAACAGGGAAGTCAAGTCATTAGATCAATATGTTTATATGTAAACATGACAAGCAAACCTTTATTTTTTTCAGTGTGTGACTTTGTAGCGGGCAGGCTGGCGTGTTTTCTGATGGCTTTCTGTTTTGTTGAGCCGGTAAATTGAGTTACCAAGATTTTTAGCCTAAAGTAAAAATCTTATTGTGACATGAACAGGGTGATGATGAAATAGTGGTGAGAAGTGCATGGCTCATGATATAACAGAATATGATCGAATTACAAAAGTTTGCATTTTTCATTCAATGGTAAAATTACCTCCTAAACTTTGCACCTTGGTCTTGCACCAGTGCACCACTGTAGACCGCCCAATGCATCTTAAGGTCCATGGCCTTCTCTATACCCTCAGGAGCAGCCCCCGCAACCTGAAATGTACTTCCAAGTGTATAAAGTCCAAACATTTACCTGATTTCTATAACCCCTTTTGGTAGCATAAACTTTGGCATTTACTTCCCATCCTAACATCTGGCAAGGCTTTTGGTGCTGATTCTCTGCTACCTGCCCTGACCTCTAGCCAGCTTATTAGTCCGGCTTCTCTGTCTACTATCTGCCTCAACCTCTGACCAACTTTTGGTTCAGCGTGTCTGTCATCTACACCTATGCTCTATGTTTGTACTAATTTTCAATCCTAACATCTGCCAGTCTCCTGATACTGCTTTTATCTCATCTGCCTTGACCTCAGATCTTTCTCTTGTCTGTCACCTGCCATTACCTCAAGCATATCTTTTCGTCCTGTTTGTCTGTCACCTCCCATGACTTTCGGCCTCTCTTGGGGTCCTGCTTATCTGTCACCTGCATTGATCTCCCATTCGCTTGTCTGCCACTTGTCTAACCGACCTCTTAGTATTGCTTGTCTGTCACCTGTCCTGACCTCTGGTTTGCTTTTACCACTGCTTGTCTAATGCCTATATTACTGTATGTCAACAACTGCACTGTATGTGTTTTGCTAATTTGCTAATAAAGCCTTTTAAAAAAGATATACAAGACCGGACACAAGAAACAAATGGTTGTGAGACGTATGTTGCTGCAGTGTGAGATGCAGACTGTAAGTTAGACTTATAATTAAAAACTATTCAGTAACGTCAGCACGTCATTACAGTATCCCAAATTATCTTCTGCAAACACAGTCGATGACATCGCCAGAGTTGTCAAAGAGTTTTTACATTGCTGTGACAAAATGAGCCAAGTGGCTGGATCGTGTCAAGTACCACCAGGGCCTCTTAGTTGGAAGATAACCACACTCACATAATTTTATTTTTATGTATTTATTAACAGTTTCTTATATAGCGCAGCATATTCCGTTGCGCTTTACAATTGGAAACATTGATAGAACAAAACAGGGTAATAACAGACAGACATAGACAGACATAATGCCCATATTTTACAATGTTGGATTATTATTGGGCATCAAAATTTTTTTTGCAATCAGACATCCTCAGATATCAGTCTAACAGCTGGATATTGCTGCCAATATCACTGTATGTCCCATCTAGTGCACATTCACATCCCAGTGGGTGCTCTGCATAGCAGCTGTTATTCCTGGAGCTCTGGTTCATCTAATAGTTGGTGGTGGCCATTGTTCATCAATGGTTTTACAATCATTGATGGTTTGTGTCCTATGGTTGATGGGTTTACCACTAACGGAGGTTCAATGCTGCACATTGGCAGTAGAGGTCAGATGGCGTAGGTGTACGCATGCGCGGCTGCTTTCTGTGCGTGACCAACCACCGATGGCTCCCTACCAATAAAATAAAAAAAAAACATTGACCATCGATGGCATGTGCCTTGTAAGACAAACCTATGTCACTGCCCTGGATAAAAACCAGCCAGAATAACAGAGATGTTCTAACTGGTCATCTTGCTTACACTCCCCACCACCCTAACCAGCAATTACACTACCTTCTAGGAAAATATTTTAGTAACATGCCTCTTCATCCTAGCTGGAGTCCTGCTACGTTCCATCGCTTTCTCAGGTTTCTTCTGCTCCTCCTACAGAAATTCAACATACCTTTTCATAAGTTAATTTAAAAGGTTTGTTGGATTACGTGGTAATGCAGCTGTTATAAGTCGCGGCCACGATTTGTCTCCCACTAGCAATTTACCTTCTCCTGGCGCTGTTGTTCCGGTTCCCTCAGTTGCTAGGCGATCTGCATGCCACAGGAGGTCACATGTTATCCACAGCACGGCGTGATTGGTTCCTTCTATTTGTGCATGCTGGCCTTTTGCCGCATCGCCTACTATAGCGTTCCTTTTGGTGCTCTCGGCTCTGCTGTATGGTCAGCATTCTGTGCTTTCGCGCTATACTGTCTCCTGGTTCTCCAGCTGTATTGCCTAGCCACCAGCAGCTTCCGTGCTGCCATTGGCTCTCAAAGCTACTTCAGCACCTCACCGACTTCTGCTACCGACTCTAAGCCGCACCATCGGCTCTCAAAGCCGCTCCAGCAGCTCACCAACTTCTGCTACCGGCTCTAAGCAGCACCATAAGCTCACAAAGCCACATCTCCAGTACACCAACTTATGTACCGGCTCTCGAGCCACACCATCGGCTCTCAAAGCCTCTCCAGCAGCTCATCAATTTTGCTACCGGCTCTAAGCCGCACCATCGGCTCTCAAAGCCACTCCAGCTGCTCACCACCTTCTGCTACCGGTTCTAAGCCGCACCATCGGCTCTCAAAGCCACTCCAGCTGCTCACCAACTTCTGCTACCAGCTCTAAGCCGCACCATCGGCTCTCAAAGCCGCATCTCCAGTACACCAACTTGTGTACCAGCTCTCAAGCTGCACCATCAGCTCTTTAGCCTCACCATCAGCTTTCAAGCCGCACCATCAGCTCTCAAGCCACGTCTTCGGCTCCTTTGCCGTGCCATTGACTTTTTCCTACCTGTTCCTCTCATCTCCACTGGATCCCATTGGTTTATCGTGCAAACTGCTACTACCCCGCGTATTAAGACCAGGCAGCCATCTAAGTACCGGTGAACATGTTTAGTTCTAAGGGAACAACAGGTGGCTGTTAGTGGCGGAAGACCTTGCTAGACTGGGTTCTAGGGGGCTTGCACGGGGTAACCTTGGCACTCATAACAGCAGCTTTAAGACTGGAGAAAAAATTGCAGTGATTCATAAATTATATTGTTAAAAAACCTAAAACCTGTATATAGTTTACTTCATGCTATGTAGTTTTGAAATGCGGCTGTTTACACTGTGAATTTAGGAGTCTGCAAATGAAACAGCTTTTACGGCGACATTATGGGGCCTATTCATCATCACTTATTTTTTTTACAAAAGCAGGTGAAAATGCACACCATATTATAAGCATATGAATGTTTAAATAAGTAATATTGCTATATTATGTACCAGCAACAACTGTGCAATATTAAAAATGCATTAAGATAACTGTCTAATTTGCATTCTCCTACTAGAACGCTACAAGTTCCGGCAAATGAATGATAATTTGCTATGAAACGCTGATGGCTGGTCTCGTATCTGCTTCCTGACCTTACAGGTTACTGCAAGTAGAAATAAACTACAAGATAATTAGCCTCGGAATAACCCAATAGACTTATTTTTTTTTTTCCTCAGGTCAAATGTTTCAGAGCTAATTCCCTTGCTGCTACCACCAAGGCCTCTTATATGCATAATCCTGCCTAAGTTCCCAACACGTGCTTCATTTGTACCTGACCTCACTTAAACCTTGCGTATTTGCTGCGAGGCACGGACCATTCGGATTTCGACAAGCTTGAGTTACCTTGCAGGCTGCCAGATTCGCTGCCGGAGAAGCACAAGAAGATCAAAATGAACTTCCTTATAGAAAAACTAACAAAAAAAAATAAAAAATTTCTAGGTCTCCACCAATCAGTCGAGGAAGGCGCCATTGCTAATTTGCATAGATCTCTCAAGCAACTAATTAATTGTTTTTTCTTTTATATAACTATCGTACATATCAGTGCTTTGTAGTAATGAACAGAAAGGTGTAACACGATTCTCTCTAAAATGAAAATGTTAATGTGAATTGCAGGGTTGCACTGAACAGCGGATTCTCCATTCAGCCTTACAGTGGGGAGCACTCGTTAAACAAAGCTATTAACTAGTTCGTATTTCTTCATTACATACTACACGAGCCTAAATTCATGGAAAAATCATAGTATTGATGCAAAAGCTTTAGCTTTTCTACAGTAATAGTTACACACTTCTTATTGTAAGATGGCCACACTGCACCTTAATCCATGCATGCCTACCCTCCCGGTTTTCGCGGGAGGCTCCCGATTTTTCAGGTAACCCCCCGCACCCCCGGAAGGGTAGGCATTTCTCCCGCATTCTGCCCACTTCCTAGTGAAGTGGGCAGAATTAGGAGAATACCGAGGCAATCGCGGGTCTCCGTGAAGGGGGCGGGGCTTAAGCTGTGATTCTGCATGAATCACAGCATTTGGCCCCGCCCCCTATGTAAATTGTGCCCAATCGCGGCAATTTTACCGCGAAGGGGGCGGGGCTTAGTGACGCGAATCGTCAAGTCCCGCCCCCGTCGGCCCCCTGCTGCTTCTCTTGCCCGGGCTTCTCCCGGGAAGAGAATATTAAAGGTAGGCAACCCTGCCTTAATCCAGAAATAGACTGTTATTGCACGGTCCCATCTGAATGGGGTCACCTTGTCGCAATAGACAAATGTGCACTGAGAACCTCACTTTTGTTCCAGATATTATATATTACACAGCAATGCTGCAGATTTTGCCACACATATTTCCTAGAGCTGGCTCTCCTTATAGCATGGGTGCAGTAATGTCATAATCAGGAAATAGAGGACCCTTTTTTTCAGTAAAAGGTGGCCTTATTTTTTTTATTTTTTTGTGAAACCAAAACAAATGTACAATAGGGAAAAGAAGGTTTAGATTCAAAAGAGGGATTGTGCCTAAAAAAAAGAGGGACTGTGCCTCAAAAAGATGGACTGTGCCTCAAGAAAGAGAGACTGTGCCTCAAAAAAAGAGACTGTGCCTCAAATAGAGAGATTGTGCCTAAAAAAAAAGAGACTGTGCCTCAAACAGAGAGACTGTGTCTCAAAAAGAGAGTAGCTTTTTCAGCACTATTTTCAGTGACTTTGGCTGGTACAGTCTGCACAACAAAATAAAATAATTGGTTTCTGCCTGATTAATGTAGCCACCGCTCATTAAGGTATAGATGCTATTTATTTATTTTTTACACATGCTTAGCGGACAAATACAAGAACATTTTATTTAGTGTCCAATTTCTAAAACCACAATTGTAAATACATTTACTTTTTTTTTTTTAAATGTTTTATTTTTTTATAATTTTTTTTTTTTTTTTTTTTTTTTAAATTGAAATAATACAAGTTTCAGTTATTCCATTATTCCATGCACAGTAAGCAAAGTTCCTCCAGCTTGGTATTTGCTTCGAAGCCTCATCAACATTAGCACAAATGCCCAATTATCAGCTGACGTACTGGACACATCATAGCCAAAGTCTGCACACCAGCACCTCATGAGGTCATACAAAGCACCACGTCAATATTTTTACCAAAAATACAGTTGTGTCTATAGTACAACGCTATCACAACTGGACAGCTTCACAGCTTATTCTGCAACAAGTGCCATAAATAAAATAGAACAAAACAAAATTGTAACAACATTTTTTTCTTCTCCCCCTATAGATTAATATCCGAGAACAACACAAATTCTGATCTTGTTCAGATGTCCGCGTCACAGACAACTCGCCAAACTATCAGTGGAAGTGCAAATTAAATGATTCCTTCCTTGCAATATAGATCCGACATACTGTACGTCTTGATTCCCAGTCTGTAGCACCTAGTTTCTCACAGGTGGGAGAGACAGGGCGCCTGATAACACAACAGACAGGGTTTACTGCCAGCAGAGTGTTCAGCACAGATGCAATGACATTTCATGTATAGCAAAGACACAGTAACTGGAAAGCAATCAGGCGTAGCCGCTATAAAACCGCTTCCAAATCCTGCATACAGCATCACACAAGAACAAAAAAAAAAACAATTTCAAGTTCAGCGGTAACTTACATTGACTTGGGAAAAGTCCGGGAAGATTTCCAAAGTTTTCATTTACTTTGAGTAAACTTTAAATCCACCCGAAGATGCCGAATTAGCAGAGGGAAATCTAAGAAAACACAAAAACATCACTGAAATGAGTTAGAACGTAATTAAATGAGTTTGGGGTTTATGTATGAAGCAGCGAGAAGTGAACCAGTGGAGAAGTGACCAGTGGAGAAGTGACCAGTGGAGAAGTGACCAGTGGAGAAGTTGCCCATAGCAACCAGTCAGCTTTGAAGCAGCATTTAATAAGTACAGTCTGTAAAATAATAGGTAGGAGCTGATTAGTTGCTGTGGGCAACTTCTCCACTGGTCACTTCTCCACTGGTCACTTCTCCACTGGTCACTTCTCCACGCGTTTCACTGCTTGATACATATTTGAATGTTTGCTTCTAGATAATGTTTCAGATCATGGTGATACAAAGTATGCAAAGCAATCACTCTGTTTTATATTTTCGTTTTTCTTTAACAGAACTTGAAATAAATCAATTGCACCTCTCAATAGTTCTGATATTCTCAGAACAATCTCAATATTTGTCCATTAAAAAGGGTGTAGCTAACTGGAAAAGGGGAGTGGGCATGTAATAAAGACTCTGGCATAGCTTAATTTACCTTGCTTTCCCATTTGGTAATATTGGTTGGTATATAAGCCCCCTTTAATAAACTATAATATAGTTCTATAGTGTACCCCGATTTCAGTATATACCCTGGTGAGAAACCCCTTGTATTGCAAGGAGGGCTGTCCTCCATCAGACCATACGATTGTCCAGCCAGATCTGTTTTTTTTTTTTTTTATTGTCCTGTTTTACGATAATGTATCTTCCGTATAGATAAAACTGTAGCTAATAACGGTCATATCTTAGGGTGACAAATCCCCAAATCTGTCTGGACAATAAAGCAGATCTGCCTAATCCCCTGAAATGCCCGGGAGACCTTCGGTTAGTCGGGAGATCTCCCAGACTCCCCAGAGAGCAGACTATGCTCCTAGATGGTCCACGGGTGGTCCCTGGCCACAAATAGATAGCATCCATCGATGTTTTACAGGCCATGGCCAATAGTTTTATCATCGATGACTGAGGTCCAATGGCGAAAGGATTAACATTTTTTGTTGTGCGTACACGCGGACATTTTCTCATTTTGTCCACAAATGCGCGATCGCAAGCTACTGAGGGTACAACCATTGATGGCTTTCTGTTCCGCCAATGGATGGAAACCCGTTGACTTTTGGTGGGTACGGGTGGCACTGGTCTGCAAAGAGAACTGTGATGTGCTGCGATGGTCCAACATAGTAGGCTTTGACCTGCAAGATTTGTTGATATGAATATGAAGGGTCCAGGAAGCGTTACCATTTTTGTCAACATACACCTCAGCCCACCCCTTGATGACAGGAATGGTGATGTCATAATATGCTTACCTCTTCTTTATATACCAGGCCCCCGCATTTCCCGGAGGCCAGAATGTAAAACTCGTGGCCTGCTAAACATGAAGCGCAGTTCCCGATTTCTAGAGAACGTTACCTGTCTCAAAGTCCAAGGTTACTGTCATGTTTCTCTAAAAATAGCAGCTACCATGTTATACAGCTCTTCTCATGCCTCCCCCTCTCCCTAAACATCACCATTTTTTATAATGTATATCAATATATAATGAATACATGAATAATAGATCGGCAGTTCTAGTTGGTTGGCAGCCTACACCAGAGATGAAATCTATTGGCTTGATTACTTTGTGGTATACGTACCCAATACATAAATCTCATGTTTCCGTATGCAGGGAAATACAGAATTATACGCTGCAGCTAGAACTTCTTATAATATTCAGGAGGATTTATGACTTTAATATTTTAGGCTCTTTAATCTAAAACGTGTGTCTCCAGAACTGAGACAGGCTGATGGCAAAATGTCATAAGGTGGGTGGGGACCCCAAACCCACAAGGCCACCTATCCAAGTGCCCAGGGCCTAGATGGTGGTCTCTGATACACCTGTATGTTGTATCCGACTATTCTCACTAATGCTGGGTACACACTGGAGCGATGTGTATCGGGACATTATGGCGGCTGACGGACGAACATATCGTATCTGCTGTACACTTCAGAACGATATACAGATATGTCCTCTAGCATTTTTGCTGCTTACGTGGCAAATGGCGCCATGCATGGCGCAAGGCGTGCACCCTGTGAGCAGATACACCCACGACTCCATAGGATTGCACGGTGCGATTGCAGTGCGCGCCATAGCGTACCATAGTGTATGCTGTTGGGGGTAATCACATGGTGCAATGCGTGCGCACGTTTGTAGCGTGATCGGCAAGGATGTATAATGAAGGACAGAACGTTCCCTAATCCACTCCTTCATTACCTTGCATGGTGCCGGATGCAATATCGTCTGGTTGGTCGTGCAGTATGGGCGACCTGAAGATATCACTAACCACCACGGGAGCTCGCAGATTGGCCGTACACACTGAACGATCCGGCCGATATGTCCTTCCGATTCGTCCAGAAACTACATATCGGGCAGATATCGCTCCAGTGTGTACCCGGCTTTACTGTAATGCTGCCGGAAGCATGGAATAACCATTATTAATCTGGGTTAAATGTGTATTTCTTACAATGTCATTATTCTTAGTACAATAGCTGCTCCAGGGTGCTCCTCAATTGCTATGATTATTTGCTATCAGTAGATATCAGCTTATGTGTGGCTATTTTTTTGATCTTATCCTTCTGTGCAGTCCCCTATTTCCCCTTTATCCTATAGTATGTTTCCGTTCTTTGTAAGGCGCTGCGGAGCCCTTGTGGCACCATAAAAATAAAGTATACTAATAACATTAATAATAATAATCTGCACCTGTGTGGACTAGCTTTTCTGGTTCACACATGTACAGTGTCCCGGAAGCACAGATTTGGGATTCTTGTTTCACTTTTAACAAAATAAATAATAATTTCAAACAAAAAAACAAACAAAAAAAAGCCATCAATCTATAGTTTTGTTTTAGAATAAAAATACCTATATAAAAATAACTAGACCGTTTTTAGTGGCCTAACCTTGCCATTGCCGTACTGAGGGCCTGATTCAGACTCGCTCGCAAGCGGGTCGATGGCCGGGCAATGTGCACGCGCCGTGTGCACACAGCGCATGTGCGAGCCCTGGAGGGAGCGAGAAATCACTCGCTCCGGGGCTCGCAATAAAACGGGGCGGCTGTCGATGTTGATCGACAGCTCGCCCCGTTTTGTAGGCTGGGAGGGGGGCTGTCTGGCCAAACAGAGGCGTTCCTGAAGGAACGCCTGCCATTGGAGGGCGGCCTTACTGACATCACTCGTGATGTCAGTAGTTGAGCTTCCTGCTCTATTAGAGCAGGAAGCTCACTGGGGCTTGCGGGAACGAGACCCTACCACAACCATCGTGACCATAACCTGGCCGCTCGCAAAAGCTGAGGGTGGTCACCCACAGCTTAGCAAGTGGCCAGGAGGCCGGCTCCAAAAAAAACAAACGCCCTGATTCAGAGCGAGCGCTCTGAATCAGGCCCTGAGTTAACAATAGCGATAAGAGAATCCCTAAATAAGATTCCCCTACTTTGTATCAGCGATATGTATTATCGCATTTTAATAAATAGACACCAGTGAGTGGCTAAAAGAACATCAAACTAAAATACAAAATAACCAATAATGGGAAACAAGTATATACTAATACTGTACTCTTCTTGTACTATTTAAAGTTAATACTATTATTGAAATAAAAATAGCAAAATATTGTTTTTTTTGAGACTTGAACCAGTAGATAAATAATAAAAAATTGGTGTTATTGGCTTTTATTATGCGATACATGTATTTTTATATGGGCGTTTAAATGTATTGTAAACGCACAAACACCTGAACTCCTTTCTTGGAATTTCATTAGGCAAAGCATGGGAGATGATCGTCAATGAAAGCTCTCTCTTGCTGTACAATCCTGGATGGCTGTTTGTACGCTGGACACTCAATTTACTGTACACAAGATAAATAGCCAAATGAGGGCGTCATTTATCAACGTGAAGTATTGTGTGAATGTGACACAGTTGTGTCACCTCATTCAGCACCGTATTAACACTTTCCCAGCAGGAAATTACTAGGTAATATATATTACAGGCACCCGTGGGTTGTGTTGGTGGTGGCGGTGGGGGTGGGGGAGGTTATTTGTTCATCTTATTCGCACCTTCTGCTGGTTCCTCCGCGCAGCGGCTGCAGGTTTACTGATTAATGCCCGGTTCATACAATAACTGCATCATGCAGGACCAGAAAACATGTTGTGTATTAAGCATGGGAAATAACCTCTGCAACGTTGATGTCGGCTATCTCATAGTGAAAACAAATAGCGCAGACCAGTGTGTAAGAATGAAATTGATGTGCACTTAGATCAGTTATAAGTCATAAGATGTTTAGGAGGATTGGGAATACTGTATGAAACAGAAAGACTTCCACACAACAGACATCCATCGTTAGCTTCCTAAATAAACATCTAAATCCCTCAGACATCTCCCCGGCTCGGGGAGACTTTTACCATGCTCCTGTCCTCATTCTAAATCATATTTAAACATGAATGGATTTTTCAGGGAGATTGTTTGGAATCTTAAATGCAGATGGATCCTTGGAATTATATATATATATATATATATATATATATATATATATTATATATATACAGTATATCTGTTATCAGTTCTTGACTATATGATCTAGAGACTTGCCAACATCTGAGCAGCCTTACTAGACGTAGAGGCCCCTTGTCAAGACTGTACGGTGACAGAAATCTCTGGCTTTGAAGCTAGTTCATGAATTCCATTTCACCGCATTCCTGCAACTTCATTTATATCTGTCGCTCACACAGTAGAAGAAGAGAAGAGTCCAGGTTAGGGGGCAGCATTAATCTGATTGATAACCCAGGGGATAGGGATGTAATAAATGGGTGTACACAGGTGCAGTAAACTCCCAGGACAGGTATTACGGTCCACATAATCGCTAGGGGTCCAGGCGTCACTTGGAGACCACTTTACGCAGCTCTAATGTGGATTATAACAAGCCTGGAGTGCTGCACCTTTCGCTGTTGTACAAACCCTGTTGTGAGGGCATCCGGCTAAGTATATTTCGTAATGGGAGTGCCGGACCTAGTAGTATTTATACACACACACATATATATATATACATATTGTGACAAAATCACTGGAAAGGCTGCCGAGGGGAGGTAAACATGCCCCAGGTTTTTCGCCTCTGTCTGGTACTGCCGTTTGAGATGAAAATTCAGAATGATTATGGATCATGCTCCTTTGAAATGGATGTCTGAGAATAAAGAGAACAGTGGGAGAATAACAGGATGGTTCTTGGCATTGCAAAATTGTATGTGACAATAACACGATAAAAAATTTTGACCCAATTTTCATCTCAATTTTCAGAGCTTTCTCTCTCCTATAACTACCCTGTCCTGTCTGATCAGGCCGCCTGGTTACAGATCAGATGAAACACATTAGCATTAGACCTGGCAACTCCAGGCACCAAATATATTGTATTCTCAAGTGACCCAAAATTTAAACAAGTCACATCAGACAGACTAACATATCTCCTTTCTCTAGTATCCTCCCAGGCCTTTAACCCTGACGCCCCTGCCCATAGTGACTATGGAGCTTATTCAGAGGCGGCCGTACGGTCTACGACCGCACGGCCGCCTCAATGTTTTGCCAGTGCGCATGCGCACGAGGGAGCCGGCTCCCTCGTGCGCATGCGTGAGACTGGCTACGACCGACAGCGCTGGTTGTAGCGGGTCTCTTTCCAAAGGGGGCGAGCTGTCGATGTTGATTGACAGCTCGCCCCGTTTGGAAGGCGGGCCGGGGGGGTGGCAGCCCAAACGGAGGCGTTCCTATGGGAACGCCTGCCGTTTGGGGGAGCCCCACTGACATCACTAGTGATGTCAGTGGAGAGCTTCCGGCTCAGACAGAGCCAGAAGCTCTCCGGGGCTTACGACAAGTGAGACCCTACCCTAGGGTCTCGTCGTAAGCCCCGATGGTCGCGATGGTCTCTGACCATCGCGACCATCACCCGAGCGGTCGTTAGAGCTGTGGGTGTTAACCCACAGCCTAACGTCCACAACAGAGGCGGGCGGTCAGGATGCAAGTGGCCGCCCAGTTTCTGAGCGACCGCTTGCATCCTCCGACCGCCTCTGAATGAGGCCCTATGTATCAAACTGCATTTGCAAAGACCTCAGATTTTCTGCATTTTTTTGGTCCCAGGACTTAAAGCAGGAATTTAATCAATTGCAAAATGCCCCAGAGGTCTGATCCTGAGTAGCACGCAAAGCCATTGCACGTGTGGAAGTCTGCGGCACCTGGACTTACTAACTTTTGCTAATGTGAGTATCTACACGGCTTTTTTGTGTATAGTTACACCGCCCACTGGTTTTCTGTCAGCAGCTGCAACCAACAGTACTGAGACTTACGCCTACCCTACACTGGGTGCAAGAGACCCGCCTGAAACACACATGCCTTAGCCATACAGAACTCATAATAGCACAGAACTCTGCCAATACGCCAACGACACGCCTATTAGTCGTCAACCAAGACACGCTCATTTCACAGATGGAGAGAACCGGCCGCGCATACAGCCTCCGTAGAGGCGCGTGTGCATGTCTATGCATGGTGCTGCGCATGCGCGGTTTGATAAAAGTCGCTTGTGTGTTAAATTTCATTGCACCCAATCAGATCCTGTCCTTTCTTTTGTACTTATGGGTAAATAAAAAGCATACATATGATTAGATGATGCACTGTGAGCGAATTTCAAATATTTAACTATAATAAGTTGTATTAAGCTGTATATTTACTAAATCTTCTAAAACGGACAAGTGGTGATGTTGTCCATAGCAACCAATCAGATTCTGTGTATCATTTTCTAGAATGCAATACAAATCTACCCATACAGTTACGCCTCAGTAGTCCCCCCTCCCCCCCCCCCAACCACTAGCTAGGTAGTCTCTGTATATGGCCGGAAGCAATATCTTATATAAACATTTATTAAACTCACAAATACCTCAATTTATTCAGAAATGGGAGTTTTATTCTTAGGGGAAAAAAAAGTAATAACATAATTTTAAGGAAACAATAGATTCTTGGTTACAGTATATTCATTCAAAATTGCCCTACATGTGTTAGGTAAACGGGAGAGAGTAACAAGTACTGCAGGTCATCACTGCTGCCTATTGCGACGAGACATTGTAACCCTGCCCATATAATGAATATTTTCCTTAGAACATGTTAAGAATATATCAACTCTTCCAGGGTAACATATTAGGGCCCAATGGCTTTTGATTGCGCTCCGAGTTCTCTTTCCCTTACATTTCTATACATGTATGACCAAAGCAAACCAGCCGCATCCCTGTACCTGCCCCTCTCTCTCCGATTGTCACTCCTATAAGCGTAGGAAAACTTCTGATTACATTTACACTATAAATGGGCTACTACTGTGTATTTCCTCTCCATTTTTCTCAAGTTCGGTGGGCAGAAGGGGAAAGGAATGGCGCACAATCTTTGGTCAAATACATATTTCCTAATTCAGAATAAAAAGATCTTCAGACTAAACTTCATATACATAGATGGCCATGGAGAGACCGTGCACCCACCAGCCAGGGGCATATCTGGGGGAGGGGCAGGGGGGGGGGTGATCAGTGCGATCTCTCCGCCCTGCACATCATGGAGGCAGAGCAGCCTCACTGGACCCAGAGCAGCCCAGCACACAGCAGCGCAGCACACAGCAGCCCAGCACACAGCAGCGCAGCACACAGCAACGCAGCACACAACAGCCCAGCACACAGCAGCGCAGCACACAGCAACGCAGCACACAGCAGCCCAGCACACAGCAGCGCAGCACACAGCAACGCAGCACACAACAGCCCAGCACACAGCAGCGCAGCACACAACAGCCCAGCACACAGCAGCCCAGCACACAGCAGCCCAGCACACAGCAGCCCAGCACACAGCAGCGCAGCACACAACAGCCCAGCACACAGCAGCGCAGCACACAGCAGCGCAGCACACAGCAGCCCAGCACACAGCAGCGCAGCACACAGCAGCGCAGCACACAGCAGCCCAGCACACAGCAGCCCAGCACACAGCAGTGCAGCACACAGCAGCCCAGCACACAGCAGTGCAGCACACAGCAGCCCAGCACACAGCAGCGCAGCACACAGCAGCGCAGCACACAGGAGCCCAGCACACAGCAGCGCAGCACACAGGAGCCCAGCACACAGCAGCGTGTGCTGGCCTGGAGAGAGAGAGGCTGCTGCCGCTGACAGGTAGGAAGAAGGGGGAGGCGGAGCATGGGTAATTAGTACCTGCTCCCCCCCACTCTCAGTGCCCCTGTGTATATATACGGTATATGTGTGTGTGTATAAATATAATATCAGATGGAAAGAAGAACATTATTCCCTTCCTATAGTTTCAAAACCTATCCAGCCTCTCTGGGCCCTTGTACGTTAAGGGGGTACGGCCAATCCAGCTGTGGATATGCCCCATCATGCTATAACCCCGTAGTTCTGATACCATTCGATGTAAATACACTCGAGAGCTTGTATAAGCTGGAGAGAATATAAGCACCTGTTTTTTTTATGGGAGCAAAACGGACAGTGATTGGTTGTTGTGTTCCAGTTGCAGATTGGTTTGCTGGGTTGCTAGGGAGTAGTCTAGCCAATAAGATAGTTCTTAGTAGGCGGGTATTGTAGGTGATATATAGTTGCTGGTAGAGGAGTGACCGTCCTCTTTCCAGTTTTGTGAAAGACGAATGGTTGTTAGAATTTGTGATGTTTTTGATGGATTTGTTGGAAATTCAATTTTGTTTACTTCCAACATGGGAGGAACGATAGGCGGAAGGCTGTGCTTCTCGGCAGCTAACATATTGCACAACAGGGCTTAATTAGAGTTTCCCCAACGGCGAGTTGGTCACTACCTCAAAGGGGGGGACCAGGTCACAATCTCATGGAGGGACCAGTACTGGGCCATTTAGGGGGAACTGGTTCTACCGAAGTCGGTTATGCGCAGGGGGTGGGATTTCCATCCCCAGCGGTTATTTAATCATGTATTCATAGAGCTTGGCTGAGGTGCACTGCCTTTCACCACCATTGCTAATAGGTTAAGCAATATTCAGTAATTCAATCAATAATTCAGATTAATACATTTGGCTGAGACCTCTCTTTTTGCAAATTGACTCAGTTGTCTGTATCGTTATTTCATATAGTTCAGAAAGGTGAATAGTAATTGATAAACATTTAGTCTTGTCTGTGTTTTCATTTAATTAATCAAGTAAATTAAGTGGGAGGAATAAAACCTATAGGTGACTTATGGTGCACCTGGGATCACTTGTTCCTTGGACTCAGATCTCATAGGCAAATAAGAGCCACGGAAAAAGAGGCAGGTGGGTGGGAGGGAGAGAACTAAGTGGCGGTTGGCAGAGAGCAGCGAGCCTAGTGTATGACGAGGAGTGTATACAGTAATGGAGCCTCTCGAAAATCGGGTGCCGCTCCCGACCTCCCGGGAAGGCAGGCAAGTCTCCCGGCAGCTGCCGACTCCTCCTGACCCCCACCGCAATTACAAGAAGCTCCCCGGCAGCGGGGGGCCTGTGACGCGATTCACACAGAATCGTGTCATTTTGGCCCCGCCTCCTGCTTCACACTGCCTGTAATATCGGCAGTGTGTAGCGGGGGCGGGGCCAAAATGACATGATCGCGTGGCTCCGCCCGCAAGGGGCAGCCAGATAGTCGGCAAGCATGAGCTAAAGGGACACATAAGAGAGAGCACACTAGGAGCTGGAGCCCAGAGACTGGATGAGCAGAGAGCAGAACTAGGTTTTATGCAGGCATCGGTGCAACTGCAGCAAGTTAGTCCGTATTTTTAAAGCAGCAATAATTTAAAAGGCAAAACCAACCTAGATAAAAATGCAAACACGGAATAGATAAAATCATAATGCTACTTATCTGAGCAGATATACAGGAGACTGCAGAATGCCTAGTAATACATACACTGGATCAGGGTATCAATCAATGCATTCTGCCAATGAGATGTCATCAGGGGTATAAAGTCTTACTGACAACATCTCATTGTCAGAGACAATTAAGAGGCATTTGGAGTCTCCTGTATATCTGCTACATTTTGATTTTGGCCACGTATGGCGCCCCGATAATTAGGTATCTACCTTGCAGCAGGGGTTACTGAACACCAAAGCAATTCCTCATTGTTCCCGTGCAGGGACTGTTGCTCCGAAAAGCAGCTGTCCCCGCTATTAGTAGCGCAGCTGTGTTACTTACCTGTCCCCTATCGCCGCTTCTACGTATGTGTGACCTGAGCCAGGGAGGCAGTGAGGAGGCGGTGGAGAATCCGCTCGGATCCCTCTTCGCATCCCCGGAACTCCTTCCCAAAGGAAGGATCGGGGCTACGCGAACAAGCGCCACTTGAAGATGGCGCTTGTTCTCTCAAGCAAACTCTGAAAACTTTCAGTTTTCGGAGTTTGCTGAATATCAGGGGGTCCTATTCGGTCCCCTGTTGATGAATGGCCCGGTAGCCTAAATATGCGGAAACCAGCATTTCCGCATGGTTAACGGGCCATTTATCATATGATGAATAGGCCCCGGTATCTGTTATACTTGGTACACTTTGATTTCCTGGTTTCCTTTTCTTTAAGGCCATCTATTGGATATCTGGAAATATTTTTATCTGATGTCTCAAGAATTATCGTGGTTCAGATAAGCAGATTTATTTTTATTATGGGGCAACACATATTATTCGATCGTTAATTTAGTTCACACTGGTGTCTTTTGGATTTTCTGCACTGAGAGGCACGTATTTGCATTTGTTTTCTCTCGTATATATGACTATTCTTGCTAGTACAGATGTGTCCTCTTGCATCTTTACCGATTGCGCTACAAATGTGCGCACGCATCGCACCATGCGGTTACCCGCAGCAACATACGCTACGATACACTGTGGCGCACACTGCGATCGTGCCATGCAATCCTATGGACTCACGGGTGCGAACGCAGCATGCGTATCCGCTCGTGTGGCGAGATTTGTCACGTACGCAGCAAACATGCGAGAAGACACATCTGTACTTCAGAGAAACTAAAGCAATTATCCCTTCAACCTGGGCAAGATTGCTTTAGAAGCCTTTTCTAGAGTTTCTAACTCATAAATCATTGCTGAATAACATATTCAAAATTGGACCACAGACACCCCCCCAAAAACGGATTTCAAAATGGCGGTCTTGCTGAATTTTATAATATTTTATGTTTATGTTCGAATAATTTTTCATTATTTTTTGTGTGTGTATTATTACTTATAATTTGTGTTTTCCATTTGTTTCAGACTGAATTTTGCCTTTAAGAACGGCGACCTCAGAATTGTGCCTGATTTGTAAGGAAAAATTGGCCAGTGGGCAAGAGGTAGTTAAAATTTTGCTAAAAGTAGCAGATGGTATAAATGAAGCCAGCCGCAGCCACGGAACCGATGTTGTTCCAGTTGCTGGGATAAGTGTTCATGTTGCATGTCGGAAAACATTTACAGATAAAAAGCAAAAAATAAAACGACAGACAAGAGGTGAAGCAATAGCATTGAAGGCCCAGGTTTTAGTGCCACCCACTGCTTGTTTTGTGATACTTTTTTGGACTTGTCTTCACCAAACATCAACCTAAATGAGAGCATGTGAAAGTAAGAACTCCAGAGCAAATAAGTGCTGTGAAAGCCGCCTTGGTGAATGGTCATTTAAGGTAAGAGGCCGTTTGGAGTATTATCATGGCGATCTTTGTGCTACTGATTGCATATACCATCACAACCTTGAATAATCAGAAGTGACGTCAAGTGGAAAAAACGTTCCTCATGAATACTCTTCCTCCAACAAGTCTTGGAAGAAAGGACGACCAAATAATGAAGAAGGACATCATGCATTCCTTCGGAGCTATACTTACTTCGAAGAAAATGATCAACAATTGCCGATTGGAGATGGAAGAATACTTTCAAGGGAATCAGAGCTGTGCCTACAAATGTTGGCACATGAAGTAGAAAACTTTTAAAGCATTATGGAGAGAATATTATAATTTCGGGTGACAGTGGGAAGGCAGATGTGGTAACTCTACGAGAGATAGCCAATTACATTCTTCGAAGTTACTGTATCACCAAAAGTTGAAAGAATGTGATATTGAGATGGAGAAGATTTGCTTACAGTAACAGAAGCTGCAGTAATCAGCAGTGCCATATTAAGGTTCATGTGGGCCTGGAGCTGAAATTTATGAAGGGCCTATTGAGTGTCGCTCAGTGCCGGCCCGAGACCAATTTTTTAGGTAAGCAAATTTTATTTCAGTGCCCCCAGGGGTACTGGTGCACTTGCCAGAGACACGCAACCAAAAAAGATAAGGGGGAGTGGTCTTGTTAGAAAAGCCGTACACATACCTAAAGCATGTTCATATATACAGTGGTTGAAGTGGGAATTTTGAACTGGGGGAATGGAAAATTTAAGGTCGTACTTATGCGCCGGAAAAAAGGGATGCGGCGACTAAAAAGGACACGCCCCCTCTTCATCAGTGTAGTGTACTACACTGTGGTACCTCTTATACACATTTAGCCACACAATAGTAGTGTTATAACACATTAGGCCATGATGCAGTAGTAGTGCCCCTTATACACTGTAATGCCACTTACACATTCTAGTATAATGTGTAAAGGTGCGTACACACTAGACGATATGCTCCCTGAGCGATATCGTGTAGTGTGTCCCCGGCAGGGTGTGATCAGTGTCGTTCATGACATTGAGCACACCCGCTGAACGATATCATTAACGATATCGTTCAGCGCCGGGCTCTCTCCCCCATTCCCCAACATGCAGCAACCTGACAAGGTCGTCAGATTGTGCTGCATGTTCAGGCGATGGACAATGTCAGAAACGACCAGCAGAAGTGCGCATCGCCGGTCGTTTCCGACATAAAAGTGCACGATTTGTAGACGATTACTGAGCGATTGCACGATTACGATGTCGTAATCGTGCAGTCGCTCAGTAATATCGCCCAGTGTGTACCCACCATAAGGCACCGCATTTCTGTGTGGCAGTATTGCTACTGTATGTTGCCATATGTGATAAATGTTATACGTTGTCATATGTGTTTGTTATAGATGGTAATGCTGCTGATTCAGCAAGGCTTCGTAAACAAGCATTACCATCTATAACAAACATATATGACAACATATAACATATCACATATGGCAACATGCAGTAGCAATAATTAGCCGGTGACTGCAGGGGAAGGGCATGGGGAGCCATATGTGGCCACAGGATCGCCCCTTTCCCGTCACTGGTTGAAACAGTCTCCATGTTTTTAAGTAGTTAATTAATTGGCTGTGTTGGAATTACTAGCAGGTATATGGGGTGTTTTTGTAAATAGTCAGCAGCGTGACCAAGACTGCGAGGCATAACCTGGCCTTCAGCCAAACAGTTAAAGCCCAGTCTGCTGTGATTTGTTTGTGCCAGTCCGTGCAATACAAATCAGCAACCAAAGACCCAGAGTGTGCACTATATATATATATATATATATATATATATATATATATATATATAACCACCAGCAGGAAAAAAAAAAAACATGCACACTTAATTCCATGACAGTGTAAAAGTCTATATAGAAAATCACGTAGAAGACCTTATGCATATCCAAATTTGGCTTTCTCGGAATCCAAATAATTAGAGAGTAGCATACCACCTTATTATTCAAAAGTGACTTGTAGCAGCCATATTCAACAAATTAATGCAGGAATCATGTCATAATAACAGGAAGTAAACTTATAGTAATCTTCGCCTGATGACCCATAGCATAAATGTGACTGCAGTTGGATATATACAGTATAAATATATATATATATATATATATATATATATATATATTATACAGTGTAAATATATATTATATATATATATATATATAAAATGCATGCTATATACTTTACACACATGAATGTATATTATATACACACATGTATAAAACATTTACATATATATATACATATTCATACTTATAAATATATTGACATACACACGCATAGGTATATATATATATATATATATATATATATATATACAAGTGCCAAACATTACACCCACCTCTCGTTATGCAGACATTTTTTTTGCTTTGCTGAGTTTTCTCTGACAGCTAGTAGCATTGCCCACCTGCAGTTGCCTACAGAGGTGGTGATGGTTGAATGGGCGTGGCTTCGGAAGACCTTGGCGGCGGAGCTTCTGGCAATACAGGTTGGAATGGAGAGTTTAATATGAATCAGGGCGGAGCTTAGCGCAACTCAGGACGGGCGCTCAGTTGGCCCGGAGGCGGAGTTTCAGACTGCCCAGGGGCGGAGTTTGGCCGACCAGGGGGCGGATCTTCAAGAAAGCCCGATGGTAGGCGGGGCTTCAGGCAGCGGGGGTGGAATGGGCAATAATTCTGGTGGCCAGTTAGTAGTATAATGGATGAGGCTTCAGATTCAGAATGCTGCGATGGTGACAGAAAAATTGTTTTTCTTTCCCTGTCTGCAGTCTGAGTCTTGTGGGCCTATTTACATGGGAAGGCTTGGAGCTGAAGCTCCACCCGCCCCATTGTTAATCCGGCCCTGCCTGGGTCCATCCTGGGTCCAACCCTGGTAGCTACCTGGGTTGGATTGCAGGGTCACTTGACCCAGGTTATTTTTCAGGGACTGTTTTACACTGAGCTGCGACCCGGGTAAACCCAGCAAAAACCCAGGTTTTTGCTCTGGTGTAAAAGGGGTATAAGGCTGTCTCATCACCCAACCTCATCATTGCATGTTGGCAAATTCCTGGCTGCTGACAGGGCTAGTTAGACCCCAGAATGCTCCGTATATCAATTTATCAATTTGCAGTCTCCCGCCCCATTGTTAATCCGGCCCTGCTACCGGTGTTGGTGCAGCGTCTTCTGTGGGCCACCTCCTTCGTCGTTGGAGAGCCACTGTAGCCATCAAAAACAATTAAAACTTTTTTCATACAGTATGTAAACATGACCACTTTCTTCGTTAAAGTCACTTGGAGATGGATACACATCTACTCTAGAAGAGTCGAGGGACTTGACATCACTTCTGATTACCAGGGCCGGATTAACAATGGGGCGGGTGGAGCTTCAGCTCCAAGCCTTCCCATGTAAATAGGCCCACAAGACTCAGACTGCAGACAGGGAAAGAAAAACAATTTTTCTGTCACCATCGCAGCATTCTGAATCTGAAGCCTCATCCATTATACTACTAACTGGCCACCAGAATTATTGCCCATTCCACCCCCGCTGCCTGAAGCCCCGCCTACCATCGGGCTTTCTTGAAGATCCGCCCCCTGGTCGGCCAAACTCCGCCCCTGGGCAGTCTGAAACTCCGCCTCCGGGCCAACTGAGCGCCCGTCCTGAGTTGCGCTAAGCTCCGCCCTGATTCATATTAAACTCTCCATTCCAACCTGTATTGCCAGAAGCTCCGCCGCCAAGGTCTTCCGAAGCCACGCCCATTCAACCATCACCACCTCTGTAGGCAACTGCAGGTGGGCAATGCTACTAGCTGTCAGAGAAAACTCAGCAAAGCAAAAAAAATGTCTGCATAACGAGAGGTGGGTGTAATGTTTGGCACTTGTATATATATATATATATATATATATATATATACCTATGCGTGTGTATGTCAATATATTTATAAGTATGAATATGTGTATATATATGTAAATGTTTTATACATGTGTGTATATAATATACATTCATGTGTGTAAAGTATATAGCATGCATTTTATATATATATATATATATATAATATATATTTACACTGTATAATATATATATATATATATATATATATATATATATATATATATATATATATTTATACTGTATATATCCAACTGCAGTCACATTTATGCTATGGGTCATCAGGCGAAGATTACTATAAGTTTACTTCCTGTTATTATGACATGATTCCTGCATTAATTTGTTGAATATGGCTGCTACAAGTCACTTTTGAATAATAAGGTGGTATGCTACTCTCTAATTATTTGGATTCCGAGAAAGCCAAATTTGGATATGCATAAGGTCTTCTACGTGATTTTCTATGTAGACTTTTACACTGTCATGGAATTAAGTGTGCATGTTTTTTTTTTTTTTTCCTGCTGGTGGTTATATATATATATATATATATATATATATATATATATATATAGTGCACACTCTGGGTCTTTGGTTGCTGATTTGTATTGCACGGACTGGCACAAACAAATCACAGCAGACTGGGCTTTAACTGTTTGGCTGAAGGCCAGGTTATGCCTCGCAGTCTTGGTCACGCTGCTGACTATTTACAAAAACACCCCATATACCTGCTAGTAATTCCAACACAGCCAATTAATTAACTACTTAAAAACATGGAGACTGTTTCAACCAGTGACGGGAAAGGGGCGATCCTGTGGCCACATATGGCTCCCCATGCCCTTCCCCTGCAGTCACCGGCTAATTATTGCTACTGCATGTTGCCATATGTGATATGTTATATGTTGTCATATATGTTTGTTATAGATGGTAATGCTTGTTTACGAAGCCTTGCTGAATCAGCAGCATTACCATCTATAACAAACACATATGACAACGTATAACATTTATCACATATGGCAACATACAGTAACAATACTGCCACACAGAAATGCGGTGCCTTATGGTGGGTACACACTGGGCGATATTACTGAGCGACTGCACGATTACGACATCGTAATCGTGCAATCGCTCAGTAATCGTCTACAAATCGTGCACTTTTATGTCGGAAACGACCGGCGATGCGCACTTCTGCTGGTCGTTTCTAACATTGTCCATCGCCTGAACATGCAGCACAATCTGACGACCTTGTCAGGTTGCTGCATGTTGGGGAATGGGGGAGAGAGCCCGGCGCTGAACGATATCGTTAATGATATCGTTCAGCGGGTGTGCTCAATGTCATGAACGACACTGATCACACCCTGCCGGGGACACACTACACGATATCGCTCAGGGAGCATATCGTCTAGTGTGTACGCACCTTTACACATTATACTAGAATGTGTAAGTGGCATTACAGTGTATAAGGGGCACTACTACTGCATCATGGCCTAATGTGTTATAACACTACTATTGTGTGGCTAAATGTGTATAAGAGGTACCACAGTGTAGTACACTACACTGATGAAGAGGGGGCGTGTCCTTTTTAGTCGCCGCATCCCTTTTTTCCGGCGCATAAGTACGACCTTAAATTTTCCATTCCCCCAGTTCAAAATTCCCACTTCAACCACTGTATATATGAACATGCTTTAGGTATGTGTACGGCTTTTCTAACAAGACCACTCCCCCTTATCTTTTTTGGTTGCGTGTCTCTGGCAAGTGCACCAGTACCCCTGGGGGCACTGAAATAAAATTTGCTTACCTAAAAAATTGGTCTCGGGCCGGCACTGAGTGACACTCAATAGGCCCTTCATAAATTTCAGCTCCAGGCCCACATGAACCTTAATATGGCACTGACCGGTAGGAATGTTCATTTCAGCCTGTGCATGAAGTTTGTCGGCAAGAAGGAACACTTCTTGGCTAATGAAAACAACCAGCAAGCAATGTTTTCCCTCATAGGTGAGATGTTGAAGAAGCACGGGTGTATTGTGCACAACGCACATGGGGGATGCTGATGTGGATAATATTCACCATCAGTACAACAGTAATAGGGAAATACACCGATTTGCTGATTCTGCTTCTGTACCATGCCAAGGACAGTGGTTTCAGCTTGTACTATCACAGTGACATAAGTTGGGGACCATCTCCCAATCCTGTGGACGATATGACATCCTCTTCATTCAATCATTGTTGGGTGGTGACGTCTGTAAGTTGCTCCTGTTTCTGCATGCCTCCACGGTCTGTGAAACCACACGCAGAATTTTTTTTCGATTGGGACAAACTGACAAAGGTGACTGAGCTCCGTTGCAAATATATTTTTGTTTTGACTTTTGCCAACATTTGGATACTGAGGCCGCTCATTGCAGGGCTTCTACTGTATGACTGCAAGTCATTGGAATCCACAAACGCATTATGGACCTGATTCAGGGCCGCTCGCTGCTGGCGAGCGTTCGCTCTGAATCAGGGCGTTTTTTTTTTTTTCACCAGGCCCACAGCTTTTGCAAGCGGCATGGAGCCCGTCGCGATTATCGCGACCATCAGGCTTGCGAGGAGACCCTGTGGTAGGGTCTCAGCTCTCGCAAGCCCGAGTGGACTCCCTGCTCTAATAGAGCAGGAAGTCCACTACTGACATCACTTGTGATGTCAGTAGGGCTGCCCACAAATGCCAGGCGTTGCTATGGGAATACCTGTGTTTGTGCAGCCACCACCCCCCTCCCCGCCTACAAAACGGGGCGAGCTGTCAATCAACATCGACAGCCCCCCCCTCATCTTGTAGCGAGACCCGCAGCGATGGACGGGTCTTGCTCATGCGCACGCCGGAGACCGCGCATGCGCAGTGGGGGACCATCGACACGCTTGCGAGAGCTGTGCGCTTGCGAGCGGGTCTGAATCAGGCCCTATGTCATCGAATGGTAGTGGAAAAGGCAGCTGCAGTTACATCATTTGTTACACCCGAGAGATTGCCACCTACCAATTCGTCCACTAAGTAGCACAGGCACTTTCGCACATACCGTCAACTAAGAATGTGGAAGTCTGCGGCAGAGAGGATCAAGGCAGAAGGGTGGGGCTGGTATGTAAAGGATCATTTCTACTACCCTGTGCTCTGTCAAATGCCACCAGCTCCGGATTATCTACTCCACATGATTCGCTGTTCCTGCAAGACGAAACGTGCTACTTCGCGATGCGGATGCAAGCGTAATGGTTTGTCCTGTTCAAAAGCTGGTGGCGAGCGCCAATTCAGTGGTTGTGATATCAACCACCCCACAGCCGACAGTGAATATGGTAACAGTGATGAAGACGATAAATTACAGGTTGTCTATTACTAAGTTGACTCCGGTAAGTAACAGAACATTGAAGTAATTGTTATTTCCTTGATTTTTAATTCGGCAAATAATGTCTAACAGCTTAATGACATGAGAAATGGTTGTGTTGTAGTATATTGTTAAAAAATAGTTTTATTTGAAACATTGTTACATGTACTGAAGATAAAAGCATCATCTCTCTCTAGAAAGCGTAAATTAGCTTATTTTTGCCTTTAGTAGGAAACAGCCAGAATGCCATTTTGAAATCCGTCCATGGGGGGTTCCTGTGGTCCGATTTTGTATTTTTGTATATGTTACCCAGCAATGATTCCTGAGCTTTTTAAAACACCTCTGAAGCCATTTTCCCAGGTCTGAATGCAAATAGCCTGGACTATAATGGCAGTGTTTGCAATTCTTGAATATATATACATAGCCGTAACTAGACTTTTTGGTGCCCTGTGCCAGAAAGAGCATTGGCGCCCCCCTCATTTTTCAAAGGGACATAATGCACCCAAAAGAGAGCCATGGCTTCATGGGGAAGGGCCAGGGAAGAGATAGGAGAGGCCAGGAGATGCTGGGGATGAAATAAGAGGAAGCTACAAGCAAGAATAATAATATACAGAAATTTGACAGGCCCAAACAGCGCCCCCTGACCTGTGGTGCCCTGTGCGATGGCACCGGCCGCACTACTCTAGCTACGGCCCTGTATATATTAGGGGTGAGCGGGTTCGGATTTCTGAAATCCGAACCCCCCCGAGCCCCCCCGATCCGAGTCCGATCCGAATCAGGCTCGACTTTTCCCGCCTGACTCGGATCTGAAATCGAGGCAAAACGTCATCATCCCGCCTTCCGAGTCTCGCGGGTTTTGGATCCTATATAAGGTACCCACGTCGGCGCCATTTTCTCACTCGGCTGTGGACAGTGAAGAGGGAGGGTGGGAGTTAGGGCTGTGTAGTGTAGTGTAGTGTAGTGCTGCTGTTGTCCACTACTTCAAAGTCCATAGGGGCTGGCTGTGTTGTGCTGTGCTGCTGTTGTCCACTACTTCAAAGTCCATAGGGGCTGGCTGTGTTGTGCTGTGCTGCTGTTGTTAATAGGGGCTGTGTCCACTACTTCAAAGTCCATAGGGGCTGGCTGGACTGTGTTGTGCAGTCAGTTCTCCATAGGGGCTGTGTCCACTCCAAAGTCCTGTGCAGTGTCCCAGTCCTAAAGGAGTGCTGCAGTGTTGTCCAGGGGGTGCTCTGTCCATCAGGGGTGCTCCCCCCAAGTGCTAAAAAAATAATATATTTTCTGTGTTTGTGAATTGTGTGCGCAGTAGCCGCACGTGCATCAACAAAGTAGTGCCAAGCGTGCGCCTGTGTCATAAGTAAAGGGCCGGCTGGCTTGACCGTTAAGGGTGCTGTAACCCCCGAAAGTACACTCCAGTCCAAACCAAAAAAAAAATTATTTTCTGTGTTTGTGAATTGTGTGCGCAGTAGCCGCACGTGCATCAACAAAGTAGTGCCAAGCGTGCGCCTGTGTCATAAGTAAAGGGCCGGCTGGCTTGACCGTTAAGGGTGCTGTAACCCCCGAAAGTACACTCCAGTCCAAACCAAAAAAAAAATTATTTTCTGTGTTTGTGAATTGTGTGCGCAGTAGCCGCACGTGCATCAACAAAGTAGTGCCAAGCGTGCGCCTGTGTCATAAGTAAAGGGCCGGCTGGCTTGACCGTTAAGGGTGCTGTAACCCCTGAAAGTACACTCCAGTCCAAACCAAAAAAAAAATTATTTTCTGTGTTTGTGAATTGTGTGCGCAGTAGCCGCACGTGCTTCAACAAAGTAGTGCCAAGCGTGCGCCTGTGTCATAAGTAAAGGGCCGGCTGGCTTGACCGTTAAAGGGTGCTGTAACCCCCGAAAGTACACTCCAGTCCAAACCAAAAAAAAAATTATTTTCTGTGTTTGTGAATTGTGTGCGCAGTAGCCGCACGTGCATCAACAAAGTAGTGCCAAGCGTGCGCCTGTGTCATAAGTAAAGGGCCGGCTGGCTTGACCGTTAAGGGTGCTGTAACCCCCGAAAGTACACTCCAGTCCAAACCAAAAAAAAAATTATTTTCTGTGTTTGTGAATTGTGTGCGCAGTAGCCGCACGTGCATCAACAAAGTAGTGCCAAGCGTGCGCCTGTGTCATAAGTAAAGGGCCGGCTGGCTTGACAATTAAAGGGTGCTGTAACCCCCAAAGTACACTCCAGTCCAAACCAAAAAAAAAATTATTTTCTGTGTTTGTGAATTGTGTGCGCAGTAGCCGCACGTGCATCAACAAAGTAGTGCCAAGAGTGCGCCTGTGTCATAAGGGCCGGCTGGCTTGACCGTTAAAGGGTGCTGTAACCCCCAAAGTACACTCCAGTCCAAACCAAAAAAAAAATTATTTTCTGTGTTTAGCCGCACGTATATATCAAATCGATATAACATAAATGGAGGACCAAACTTTCTCCGATAAAAATAAAATAGAGAAAGATCAAGAACCACTTCCTCCTAGTGCTGAAGCTGCTGCCACTAGTCATGACATAGACGATAACATGCCATCAACGTCGTCTGCCAAGGCCGATGCCCAATGTCATAGTAGAGGGCACATACAATCCCAAATGGCAAAGTTCAGGAAAATGACCTTGAAAAAGACATTTAAATCAGCTGAAGAGAAACGTAAACTTGCCAATATGCCATTTACGACACGGAGTGGCAAGGAACGGCTAAGGTCGATCCCTAGTATGTTCATGACTAGTGGTTCAGCTTCACATGACGATGGAAGCCCTCCTCCCACTAAAAAAATCAAAAGAGTTAAGCTGGCAAAAGCACAGCGAAGAACTGTGCTTTCTAAGAAGATATCACAAATCCCCAAGGAGAGTCCAAGTGTGGTGGTGGTTGCGATGCCTGACCTTCCCAGCACTGGACGGGAAGAGGTGGCTCTTTCCACCATTTGCACGCCCCCTGCAAGTGCTGAAAGGAGCACCCACAGTCCACTTGCTGATATGCAAATTGAAGATGTCACTGTTGAAGTACAACAGGATGAGGATACTGGTGTAGCTGGCGCTGAGGAGGAAGTTGGCGAGGAGGATTCTGATGGTGATGTGGTTTGTTTAAATCAGGCTCCGGGGGAGACAGTTGTTGTCCGTGGGATGAAAAAGCCCATCACGGTCATGCCTGGGCAGAAGACCAAACATTCCACCTCTTTGGTCTGGCAATATTTCTATCCAAATCCGGACAACAACTGTCTTGCCATATGTACCATATGTAAAGGTGAAATAAGTAGGGGTAGGGACGTCAACCACCTAGGAACATCCTCCCTTATACGGCACCTGCAGCGCGTTCATAAAAAGTTACTGTCAAGTTCAGAAACTTTGGCTAAGACCGTAAGCAGTCCAGGGACACCTAAATCCCGTTGTCCTGTTGTATCCAAGCGCCTGCAAACCACACCGTCAACTCCCTCCTCGTCAATTTCCTCCTTAGTCAGGATCGGAAGTAGTCCTGCAGGCCATGTCACTGGCATGACTGACTCTCCTATCCGGGATTCCTCTGGAGGATCCTGCATTGCTACGCCTACTGCTGCCGCTGCTGCTGTTGCTGCTGCTGGGAGTCGTTCATCATCCCAGAGAGGAAGTAGGAACACCACTACTTTTACTAAACAATTGACCCTCCAACAGTCCTTAGCGAGGAGGATGAAGTACGACAGCAGTCATCCTGAAGCAAAACGTATAACTGAGGCCTTGACTGCTATGTTGGTGTTAGACGTGCGTCCGGTATCCGCCATTAGTGCAGTGGGATTTAGACAATTGATGGAGGTAGTGTGTCCCCGGTTCCAAATCCCGTCTAGATTCCACTTCACTAGGCAGGCGATACCGAGACTATACAGAAACGTCAGAAAAAGTGTCCTCAGTGTCCTGAAAAATGCCGTTGTACACAATGTCCACTTAACCACGGACATGTGGACAAGTGGAACAGGGCAGACTAAGGACTATATGACTGTGACAGCCCACTGGGTAGATGTATCACCTTACGCAGCAACAGCAGCAGCGTCACCAGTAGCAGCATCTCAGAAACGCCAGCTCGTTACAAGGCAGGCTACGCTGTGTATCACCGGTTTCAGTAAGAGGCACACCGCCGACAACCTCTTAGAGAAACTGAGGGAAATCATCGCCCAGTGGCTTACCCCACTTAGACTCTCCTGGGGATTTGTGATATCTGACAACGCCACCAATATTGTGCGGGCATTACATCTGGGCAAATTCCAGCACGTCCCATGTTTTGCTCACACAATAAACTTGGTGGTGCAGAATTTTCTGAAAAGCGACAGGGGCGTGCAGGAGACGCTTTGGGTGGCCCGAAAAATTTCTGGCCACTTTCGCCATTCAGCGACTGCGTGCCGAAGACTGGAGCACCAGCAAACACTCTTGAACCTGCCCCGCCATCACCTGAAGCAAGAGGTTGTGACGCGGTGGAACTCAACCCTCTATATGCTTCAGAGGATGGAGGAGCAGCAAAAGGCCATACAAGCCTATACATCCACCTATGACATAGGCAAAGGAGGGGGTATGCACCTGACTCAAGCGCAGTGGAGAATGATTTCCGTGTTGTGCAAGGTTCTCCAGCCCTTCGAACTTGCCACACGTGAAGTCAGTTCAGACACAGCCAGCTTGAGTCAGGTCATTCCCCTCATCAGGCTTTTGCAGAAGCAGCTGGAGAAAGTGAAGGAGGAGCTAAGACGGAGCGATTCCGCTCGGCATGTGGGACTTGTGGATGAAGCCCTTCATTCGCTTTGCCAGGATTCCAGGGTGGTCAATCTGTTGAAATCAGACCACTACATTTTGGCCACCGTGCTTGATCCTAGGTTTAAAGCCTATGTGGTGTCTCTCTTTCCGGCCGACACAAGCCTGCAGAGGTGCAAAGACCTGCTGGTGAACACACTGTCAGCTGAAGCGGAACGTGACACGTCAACGGCTCCTTCTTCATTTTCTCCCGCAACTGGGGCTGCCAGGAAAAAACTTAGGTATCCTAAGCAACCCGCTGGCGGTGATGCAGGGCAGGCAGGACCAAGTTTGGACATCTGGTCCGGACTGAAGGACCTGGCAACAATTTCTGACATGTCTACTGTCACTGCATATGATACTGTCACCATTGACAGAATGGTGGAGGATTACATCGGTGACAGCATCCAAGTAGGCATGTCAGACAGTCCATACCTGTACTGGCAGGAAAAAGAGGCAATTTGGAGGCCCCTGTACAAGCTGGCTCTATTTTACCTGAGTTGCCCCCCCTCCAGTGTGTACTCCGAAAGAGTGTTTAGTGCAGCCGGGAACCTTGTCAGCGAAAGGCGTAGGAGGTTGCTTCCACAGAATGTGGAGAAGATGATGTTCATCAAAATGAATTATCAGCTCTTCCAGGGAGACCAGCCTCCAGAAGGTACAGAGGGACCTGTGGTGGTGGATTCAAGTGGGGACGAGTTAATACTTTGTGAGGATGAGGATGTACACACTGAAGAGGGTGAGGAATCGGTGGATGAGGAGGATGAGGATGACATCTTGCCTCCGTAGAGCCAGTTTGTGCAGGGACACATTAATTGCCAGCTTGTTTTGTGGGGGCCCAAACGAACCAATCATTTCAGCCACAGTTGTGTGGCAGACCCTGGCGCTGAAATGATTGATTTGTTAAAGTGTGCATGTCCTGTTTATACAACATAAGGGTGGGTGGGAGGGCCCAAGGACAATTCCATCTTGCACTTCTTTTTTTTCTTTGCATTATGTACAGTTTGGGGCCTAGTTTTTCTAACTGCCATCCTGTCTGCCACTGCAGTGTCACTCCTAGATGGGTCACGTGTTTGTTCCGCCCACTCGTGTCGCTTAGCATAGTCATCCAGCTACCTCGGTGCAACCTTTTGGACATGAAAACACTATTGTGAGGTGTGAGGTGTTCAGAATAGACTGGAAATGAGTGGAAATTAAGGTTATTGAAGTTAATAATAGCATAGGAGCAGAGAAACCAACAAATTCTGTGATTTTAGCTGTTTTTATGCTTTTTAAAAAAAAAATACAGATCCAAAACACAAAACCCAGAACCCAAAACACGGAAGGGTGGTTTTGGCAAAACCAATCCAGATCCAAAACACGAAGAAAGATCCAGATCCAAAACCAAAACACAAAACACGAAAAGTGGCCGGTGCACACCCCTAGTATATATATATATATATATATATATATAAAACACACGAACACACACATTCCTTGGAGCTTGCATCACTCCTGTATCCTTGGAGAACTTCTAACAGTCACACTGGGGTCGATTTAGCGGTGGACGCAGGGAAGTCATCAGGCGCAAATGGTCAATGGTTTCCCTCTCTGCATCCCGATGTTTACCACACAGAGATGCAGATCACACTTGAAAACAGATCCATGCAATTTTGATGTGTGATTATCAGGGGCGTATTTATAATGGATGCAGGGTGTGCAGGGCACACGGGCCCCTGGGTCCAGGGGGTCCGCACCGCACACCCTACACTCATAAAACTTGCCTCTACGGAGTACCACGTCAGCTCCGGTGTCTGTGCCTGTAAAAATGGCTGGAAGATGGCCGCCGCAGCCATTTTCCTGTTGTTTGCGCATGCGCAGTACAAGGAAAATGGCCGCCACGGCCATTTTCCCGGTGACCTGTGCATGCGCTATAGATTCTGGGCACACTCTAGTGCCCAGAGTCTATAAGTGTGGCTGTGGCCGTGCACCGCTCAGTGTGCAGCTGGCCGCCAGACAGAGAGGAAGGGCCCCGTGTCGGAGACTGCACACGGGCCCCCTCCTCTCTAGAAACGCCCCTGGCATTTATGGTATGTAACTGAGGGGGCTTCTAACAGTCGTGGGTGTGTTGGTGTCAGCAACTGCATCTAAAGACCCAGTTGCATGTTCATGTTCAGTCAGACATTATTGGGCATCTTAATAGGACAGTAGACGCAGCCGCTGCTTTCAATAGTGTCTTCCACTGAATCACCCCCACTAACTGCTGATTTATATTATTCTATCCGCTCTGCGGATCAATGCATCGCTTGCTGAGAGAGGGATTATTCCTAATATTACAGTAACCTGCTTCATGGGAACAAATTATTTGCCTTTAGTTATCTGAAGGACTACTGCTCCCAGAAGGAAATTATAACTCTGTTCTGTCATTTGCACAGCTTGCAGTCTATTGGCCTCAGATCATTGCTGGAATTAACGATTATTTGACTTCATGTCCGCATGATATTTTGTGATACAATTACATTTGAGCAGCAATATCTGTTGTTATTATTGTATCATGTTTATTGTGGTATAATTGACTTATATAGCTGAGCCTGGGGATTTAATGGATTCTTATGTGTATTTTATTACATTAAGGCCAGTTACCCACTAGCATTAAAAACCATGCTGTTTCATCAGTTTCTTTTAATGCAGCAAAAGCGTTTCTGAGTGACAGCGGCGTCCTTTGAATGCTTTATTCAATTGCTGGTTGCCAATAGGCTTACCATATAAACCCGAGACACTCATGAATTACACAGGTTCTGTGACTGAATATAAAACCAGGTGGAATGCAGGCTTGCAGTCAGCCAGCCGCAGAACCTGTGTGAATCATGAGTGTCCTGGTTTGAAGGGATAGTATGGGAAGCCTAGTTACACCATACAGCAAATATGACCTCGTCTGACATGTGTCATTACGGTTAGGGAGTAGGGTTGGGAATGGGAGAAAACTGCTTAGCAGAACGCTGCCCCACATGTATATGCTGGAACTGTACCTCACGTGGCCGCCAGGACCCAGAAGAAGATACTGGAGCCACTGCAGCCTCCAGGTAAGTGACCGCTGTTCCAACAAGGACGTTAGGCCTTCATATTATCATGTTGCCATGTCACTATCAACATGTTAAGCGTGTCGACATTTGGACTTAATGCACGTCTACATAGAAACATGGAATTTGATGGCAGATAAGAACCACTTGGCCCATCTAGTCTGCCCCATTTTTAAACATATTATTACCTCAACCCTTATTGATTCTTACTTCTTCTGAAGGATATCCTTATGTCTATCCTATGCATGTTTAAATTGCTCTATTGTCTTAGCCTCTACCACCTCTGATGGGAGGCTATTCCACTTGTCCAGCACCCTTTCTGTGAAGTAATTTTTCCTCAAATGTCCCCTGAACCTACCACCCTCCAGTCCCAGAACATGTCTTCTTGTTCTAATACTTCTCTTTCTTTGAAGAATGTCTCCTTCCTTTACCTTGTTAAAACCCTTTATATATTTGAACGCTTCTATCATGTCCCCCCTTTCCCTTCTCTGCTCCTAACTATACATATTAAGATCTTTTAGTCTTTCCTGGTACGTTTTGTGGTGTAGACCTTGCACCATTTTAGTTGTCCTTCTTTGTACAGTCTCTAATGTATTAATATCCTTCTGGAGATATGGCCTCCAGAACTGAACACAGTATTGGAGATGAGGACGTACCAATGACCTATACAGTGGTATTAGCACTACTTTCTTATTCTATTTACTACAATCAGCATATTGAATGCGGATTGTAGTGTGATATTACCGAGTGAATTCGCATTGCGAATTCAGGCAATATCACAGGGATTTACTACAATCAGGTGATCTCCCATACTGCACTGGGGCCCGATCACCTGATGACCGGGCTGCAGTGCACTATGGGAGACCAGCTGACCAGAGAGGAGCCATCACCGGAGGCCCGATCACCGGTCCCTGGATTCAGGTAAGTAAAAAAAAAATGTTTCAATTTTTTTTTTCTTTTTTTTACAGCAATCAGCTTGCGGTCTGTTTAGACCACATAGCTGATTACTGGTACCAGCTCCCGCCTCTGCTTTCCCTGTTAGAGCAGAGTGGGAGCCCGGTAACCGGGGGAGACCCTGGATAACGCCACCTCCAGGTGGCGTTATTATCACAGGGCTTCCCCCGGTATTTTTTTACAATTTATTTTTAGTAACTCTGGTCGGATCACATTTCCCATTAGAATTATGGGAAATGCGATCTGCTTTACTAAAAATAAGTGATACTAGGGGTTGGAGTAGAATTTTACTAATTCTACTCCAATTGCCCTGTAATAACTACAGGTGAAACTAAAATAATGTGAAAAGGGTGTGAAAACACCCTTTTTCACTTTATTTTAGTAAAAATAATGTTAATAAATAGAGCCCTATGCAACCAAGCATCTGACTTTCCTTCCTCATTGCTTTGTTACAATGTTTACTCGCCTTTAAGTCACCTGAAATAGTGACTCCTAGGTCCCTTTCCTCTTCAGCACTTTCCAGTATAGTGCCATTAATACTATATTTAGCCTTTGGATTTTTGAGACCCAAGTGCATGATCTTGCATTTTTTGGCATTAAACTGTAGTTGCCACATTCTTGACCATTCCTCTAGTCTATCTACATCAGGGTTTCCCAACCACGGTCCTCAAGGCACGCTAACAGTCCTGGTTTTAAGTATAGCCATACTTGAGCACATGTGACTTAATTAGTACCTCAGTTGTTTTGATATAACCATCTGTGCATAAGCATGGATATCACTAAAACCAGGACTGTTAGTGTGCCTTGAGGACCGAGGTTGGGAATCACTGACCTAGATCATCAATCATTTGTTTTACCCCTCCTGGTGTGTCTACCCTGTTGTATACCTTTGTGTCATCTGCAAAAAGACATAGGGCCTGATTCAGACCCACTCGCGAGCGGCTGTCCGCTCGCAAGTGGGTCGATGGTATGCACTGCACATGCGCACGACGGAGGGAGCTCCGTAATGCGCATGCGCGAGACGCGACGAGCAAAGGACTTTCCTTCGCTCGTTGTGTCTGATCAAAGGGGGCGTGCTGTCGATGTTGATTGACAGCACGCCCCCTTTGGTGGGCGTGCCGGGGGCGTGCCTGCCAGACGGAGGCGTTCCCAAGGGAACGCCTACCGTAGAAGCCGGCCCCACTGACATCACTAGTGATGTCAGTGGGAGTGATTTTGGCTCTGATAGAGCCAAAATCACTTCTGGCCTTGCGGTTGAGAAACTCAACCGCAGGCTTCTGCTCGCACTGGCGATGGTCGCGATGGTCAAGACCATCGCGACCATCATCCTGCACGCTCGTATAGGCTGTGGGTGGTGACCCACAGCTATACGAGCGTCCAGGAGGACGCTCCATATTTATGGAGGTGGGCCCTGATTCAGAGCAAGCGCTCTGGTCAGAGCGTCTGGCTCTGAATCAGGGCCATAGTTTCCCTTCAATACCATTTACATGATAAAATGTCGACCTAACATACCACACCCCATGCCATGGGACTAATGCGCTGCAAAGAGGAGGGGGCGTGCACAAAGCCCCCCTCCTCTCTTATACTGCCCCTGACAACATCACTTACAGTATAACAGAATATACTGACATGGAAGTCTGCACGGTGAAACCAAAGTCAGAAACGGAGCAGAGATCACAGACAGGCGGCTGATAGTGAGGTGAAACAAGCAAATGGTCAAGACAGGCGGTTTAGGAGCAAAATGGCGTTCCGGGAAGGTCCAGGTCTGGCGGCAAGAGAGAGTTGTCCATAAACAATGCAGGTTCGGGGAA
Organism: Taudactylus pleione; assembly: GCA_031769625.1. Taxonomy (NCBI): domain Eukaryota; kingdom Metazoa; phylum Chordata; class Amphibia; order Anura; family Myobatrachidae; genus Taudactylus; species Taudactylus pleione. The sequence continues at coordinate 4,880,076 of JAUIMM010000244.1, read as the reverse complement.
ATGGCGGGCAGAGTAATCATAAACAGTCTGAGGTCAGGAGAATAACAGGCAGAAGAGTAAAAAAAAAATAAGTTGAGTCAATCCGGTGCACGGCTAGAACAGGAGCAAACATGAGGACAACATGCAAACTCCACACAGATAGGGCCATACTTGCCTACTCTCCTGGAACATCAGGGAGGCTCACAAATATTGGGCGGCTCTTCCGGGCGCTCAGAAGAGTGGGCAAATCTCCTGGGCAGCTGATGACGCGATTAGCATTACAATACTATTAATCGTGGCATTATACAGCGGAGAGGGAGGGCGATGATGACGCGACTTCTTTGCTGTCCCATGCCTCCCACATAGTCGACCTGGCGGGGCACCCAGAAAGTCGTCAAGTATGAGATGCGGCTTGGAACGTAATGGATCCCGTAGCCCCAGCTCTGTGAGGCACTAATTCCAAAATCAGTAATACTGACCAAAAAAAAAATTACAATAATGTGAGAACGATTTCGAAAGTAGGCAAGTAGAGTATAAAATAAGCCAGGTCTAGTAAGAGTATTAGTAAAATAATAATAATAATAATAATAATAATAAAAGAGATTGAATCAGCTTTTCACGTAAAAAGACAAATCTCGAGCTGTACTGTCTGAATAGCGCAGTCTTGTAGAGCGCGTCCTCCTGTGGAGATATTGCAGCGGACGGTCTGAGGAGCCTAGGTGGTGTAAACGTGTGATAATTTGCTTGTCAGCATCAATAAAGCGATTGATCCCGATGACGAGACCAGGTGAGCAGACGGGACGGTTCTGCTTCCTGATCAAATAAAGCCTGGCGAATGTCTAATACCCCTGCGGAGGCCTGTACAGCTGTCCAGCCGGGGAGCTCACTGTCACTCTTAATATATTCCCTTTATAAACATGCAAGGCTGTCCTAGCTCATCACACCGTCTCTGTCTTGTGTGGAAATGCAAATATACTTATTTACTGACTTCTAGCGAAATGACATGTACACAGTGCACCACTCGAATGGACAGAATACTAATCAGGTGAATTGAAATACTGTTAAACTTTGAGTTTGCTCATTACATGCAGAGAGACATAGAGGTAGAGCAAGCGATGAGACGGCCTACTTAATCCGTACAGCAATATACTGTGTAAGATGACAAATAATTCCTTTCCTGTAAAACTAAAATAACACAGTCTGGGGTCCAGCACCTGTCATTGCAGTTATGTCAGAAATTGGGGGGCCCAGAGCAGATGAAATAGACAGGGACCCCCTCATCCTCCACTTCGGCCTCCAACTCGTTGGAGGCCGAGGTCCAACAAGGCCTGGTGCCAGAGCAAGTACACCATACTTGCCAACTTACTTGTAAGCCCTAGTAGCCGTGGTGACAAGGGTGGGCCAGTGGGCGAGGTGACATGGTTGCATCATCGTGGCCCCATCCATGCTAAACAATGCCATGATTACCGGCATAGTAAATAGGAGGCCCAGGATGACGCCATGCAGTGCAAATTGTGTGATCGGTCGTCTGTACCACACACTTCACACTGTCAGTGGGCTGGTGGGAGACTTGCCCTCTCTTCTGGGCAGCTGGGAGCGCCACACGATTTTCAGGAACCTCCTGGCAACACAGGGGGTGTAGGCAAGTATGAAGTACATGCTATGATGCCCCTTTCTGCATGACACACACACACAGACACACACAGACACACACACAAGCAACGACTTTCAGAACACTCCATGTAAGGGATTTGAACACCAAGGTAGCAAAGTGTCTGACTGCAATGTGTGAGGTCCTGGGTTCGAGTCCTCTGCGTGACATTGCTGAGAAATGTTGTGTGTTAAATAAACAAGGATGTAACTGACGATGCACATATCCTGCTGTATTTATGGAAGCCTGCCTGCCCTGCCCTGCCTCCCAAAAGATGGCAAAACAGTGGTGATGTAATTGGTAATGTAATCGGAAACTTACAGGGGGACCACAGCGTGTCAATCATTCTGACAGCTAACTGCAAACAAGAAGAAGGCTGCTGGCCTCCCCCTGAGCCCGGGCCCGGTACATTAGTACCAGTTGTGCCCCTCCTGATGGCGGCCAAGGTTTCCGTCCTGGAAAGCAAGATGCAGATTCTGTAGTGGCAGTTACTGCAACTGCGCACATTGGGCCTGATTCAGAGCCGAACGCTCTGACCAGAGTGCTCGCTCTGCATCAGGGCCCTCCTCCATGAAAATGGAGCGGCCTCCTGGCCGCTCGCATAGCTGTGGGTGACCACCCACAGCATATGCAAGTGTCCATGATGATGGTCGCGATGGTCTTGACTTGCGATGGAGACCCTGCGGTAGGGTCTCGCTGCCGCAAGCCCTGGAGTGATTTTGGCTCTATCAGAGCCAAAATCACTCCCACTGAAATCACTAGTGATGTCAGTGGGGCCGGCTTCAGACGGTAGGCGTTCCCATGGGAACGCTTCCGTCTGGCAATCAACATCAACAGCACGCCCCCTTTGGTGCGAGACCCGGAGCGATGGAGAGCCCGTCGGGTCTCGCGCATGCGCACGACGGAGCTCCCTCCGTCGTGTGCATGCGCAGTGGGGGAACATCGACCGGCTTGCGAGCGTCCTGCGCTCGCGAGCGGGTCTGAATGACCCCCATTGTTTCATGCAACAAAGAAATGTTCTCTACCACCTCATGCAGCATGGCGCAGATTAAAACGACATTCCACTGTGGAACAAATTATATTTAGGGCCTGATTCAAAGGTCGATGCTGTACACAAGCAGACGGTGTTTTATTCAGCCAGTGCATGCATCCGAGTGACAGTGGTGGATTAGCGCCACAGTCGGTGAGCAACTCTGTACCAAGACCGTCGTCTTCCGCATGAGCATAAAGCCGCTGCAATGGCTGCATTAGGGTCTGTTTCTGCATTAAGTCCTTAGTGATTTGGAATTAACCATTCGAAACGGACAACCATCATAATTGCATGCTGGGAAATTATTAAACTGCCTCTTATTCGTGTAGGTAAACACCGAAGACCGATATTTCCACAGCACTTTTACCAAAAAGTATTGTCTATATATGAATTAGATGACAATGGGCCAGATTCAGAGCTGTTCGCAAGCGCAGAGCGCTCGCAAGCGGCTCGATGTTCTAGCCCTGCACACACGCCACGTCCGGCTTGTGCATGTGCGAGCCCCGCAGAGCGACTGAAGTTCAGTCACTCCGAGGCTCGCAACAAGACAGGGCGGCTGTCGATGTTGATTGACAGCTCGCCCCATTTTGTGGATGGCCGGACAAACGCAGGCGTTCCCTTAGGGACGCCTGGCGTTTGTAGGAGGGCTTATTGACATCACTAGTGATGCCAGTAGTGGACTTCCTGCTCTATTAGAGCAGGGAGTCCACTCGGGCTTGCGGCAGCTAGACCCCCAGGGTCTCGTCGCAAGCCCGATGGTCGCGATAATCCCAACAGTCTCCAGCCCGCTCGCACAAGCTGTGGGTGGTCACCCACAGCTTTGCGAGCGGCCTGGTGCCAAAAAAAAAAAAAAAAAGCCCACAGACCCTGCGATCTGCCTGCGGCAGCGAGCGGGTCTGCATCAGGGCCAATATCTCTACATCTCTCTGAAATAATAGGTGCATTTCCCGCCAGCAATCTGCTTACACTGCAACCTACAGTATATATAGCGGTCAGGAGTGACAATCACGTGTTTGTGCTCCACTCAGTCATGCTATAAGTATCCTCTTATTTACCGACCAGTCAATATGGTGTGAATGCTGCTTAGCAAATGGAACACAGGGGTGAACAGGCCACAACACAGCTTTATCAATACTATTTTAGTGAAGCCATGGTGGGTCAGGGTAATTATTCGCTACTGAATTCCGTATTTAGCAAAACTGCCTGTACAAGTACTAACACCAAAATATGTGAGCGTTCGGCCCATTATTTTGACTGCAACTGCACCTGCAGTGTACAGTGTTTGCCCGGCTACCGCATACGCAAGTGTACAGCCGCTCTTCATTAAGGATGTGTCCACCCTAATTATCACTCGTGAGATTGCGGCCTGTGGTGTGAATACACATGGTGGAAAAAATTCACTACAGCGTTCCACCTACTGTCACTTTAGGATCACCCCCCTCCATTGTTAAAATGTAACATCTTAGGCCCTCATTCAGAGCCGGACGCTCTGAGCAGAGCGCTCGCTCTGAATGAGGGCCGTCCTCCATAAAAATGGAGCGTCCTCCTGGACGCTCGTATAGCTGTGGGTCACCACCCACAGCACATACGAGCGTGCAGGATGATGGTCGCGATGGTCTTGACCATCGCGACCATCGCCAGTGCGAGCCGGAGCCTGCAGTTGAGTTTCTCAACCGCAAGGCCCAGAGTGATTTTGGCTCTATCAGAGCCAAAATCACTCCCACTGACATCACTAGTGATGTCAGTGGGCCGGCTTCTGACGGTAGGCGTACCCTTGGGAACGCCCCCGTCTGGGAGGCACGCCCCCGGCATGCCCACCAAAGGGGGCGTGCTGTCAATCAACATCGACAGCACGCCCCCTTTGATCAGACACAACGAGCGAAGGAAAGTCCTTCGCTCGTCGCGTCTCACGCATGCGCACGACGGAGCTCCCTCCGTCGTGCGCATGCTCAGTGCACACCATCGACCCACTTGCGAGCCGACAGCCGCTTGCGAGTGGGTCTGAATCAGGCCCTTAGTCCTAAACCTGTCCACGTCCTAATCACAGTTGCATCAGTGTATACTAAAATACCAGAGCAAGTTAAAAATATTGTTCCAATGTGCGGGCGGCTGATCTGTAAAGCCACCACCGCCATCCCTGCGACACTTGCCACAGAGGATTCTGCCCCTAATTAGTAGTGGAGGAATTTTATACTGCATGAATCGACCCAGCAGTGTAGGTGCACATGCCTGACCTCACACATATGCCCTGCCGAAGGGGACGCAGGGGCAGAGGGTTCCGATCGCAACCTCTTTGCAACTTTAAAAAATTTGATTCTTTGACCTCCTGCTTAACCCCTTAACTTAATATTTTCCATGTTTATTGTCAGGAGTTTTTTTTTATGATTGAATTAGTTCATATGCATCTATTTAAAATGTATCCAAAACGATTTATATATATATATATATATATATATATATATATATATTGGGATAGAAGCACTGGGGAAGTCTGGGATGGCATTTATGTATGTCCCAGATTCCTATCAAATGTGTTTTAAAACCCCCGAGGAAAAGTCTGTTATGCCAAACAGACCAGAAGTGTCGGCTTTTGGGTAAAAGACGGATAATGGGTCCTGGGGATGTGGATGTGAGAAGAGAGGGAGGGCTCCATCCACAGGCCATTCCAGGTGTTGGGCCTTTCAGTCTGAGAGCCGGCTGATTAGTAGTTGCACTTGGAAGTGGCTCATATAAGCTGGATCAAGGTTTGGTTCATTGTCTCACTTACCCTGGGAAGAACAGACACTGAGGTTTGTTCAGAGACACTGTGATATTTGAATGTGCTGTGTTTGTGGTAAGGCAGTAGGCCCTGCCACTTCTAGAGAGGGAATAACCTGTCTAGTCAGTGCCAAGACGGGCTAGGTTTATGTTTATGTTTTGGTTTATGTTTATCCATTTGGCACAATAAATATCTGGTTCCGACCAGCTTGCATGAGATCCCGGACTGGTGTACTGTTTCCCGGCTGCTGTATGTGTGGGGAGGTGTCCATCTGCCCCAGGAGAGGGACCCCCTATCCCTGTCATATCACAATATATTTATATATATATTTATTTAATTAAAACATAACATTATGATCTTTTAAATGTCTCCCGGGGTTTTATTGGAACATCGATCATTGGAACATCCTGACGTCATGACTTTACATGAGGGCAGAGATTCCCAAACTCTGCCATTACGTTCCAGGTTTTAAGTATATCCATGTTTGAGTCCATATCCTTCAATCAAATTGGCTGAGGTTCTAAATAAGTCACATGTACTCAAGCATGGATATCCATAAAACGCTAACTGTGCCTCGGTCTGCAGTTTGGGAACCTCTGCATTACGGTCCAAGAGTGCAAAGGATCTATAAACAACACCCCCTACACCCACAGTCATAGTTCTGAACACGGAGTCTCGCCCTGTGGTAATGCCCTCCAGCGCTCAAACTCAAGCCCTGGGTAAGTCTCTGTAGCCCTGCATGGAGAAAAAGTGTAACATTATATATATATATATATATATATATATACACATGCATAATTGTCCCACACATTATCTGAGCCCACTGTATGCCACAGAAGTAGTGTACAGTAACTATTAGGTTCTTATGCAGAAATATCTGTATTTCCTCTGAGTGAATTGATCTCATTGTCATATACAGATGAGTTAAAAAGCAGATTGAAAGCCGGTGATTGACATTTCCTACAAATAAATTGTCCCTTGCTGAATCCATTTTACAGCAAGGTGACCTTTATTTTATTAACTGTGTATTCCTCTCCCAGTCACATCGCTGCAATTAATTTGGAATCATTAACTACCTGAGTGCAGTCTCCCAAATATGTGCAAATTGATCAGTCAAAAACGTCGCCTCCCTCTGCATTCAGGACTCACTTATCGATTACCGATTGACCTGCCACATGATTGGCAGATGAATAGAGACGCAAATCAAGACCTAAATAATATTTTCAGAATAATACGGAATGGCTTTTGTTATTATGCTGCATGTATTGTTACTATGTAACGATTGCGTGCGTAAAACCTTTAGATAACAATATCAATAAATACCCTTTCAATGATATGCCTTAGGTGACCCGTATCTCCCCAGCTGAAATAGAAGTCTCAGCATTCTCTGTCAGATAGTGGCAGGGCCAGAATAATGGCCACATGAGCCTTGGGCTGAAAATAAACAAGGGCCTATAGTGAGAAGCGGAGGTGTGACAAGTGATGTGTGGGTGCGGCCAGTGGTGTGTGGGTGTGGCCAGTGCTGTGTGGGTGTGGCCAGTGCTGTGTAGGCATGTACACCCCCTAAACAAGGGCCTATAGATGCGGAGATGATGTGTGGGTGTGGCCAGTGCCAAGGGGGTGCGGCCAGTGTCATGTGGGCGTGTACACCCCTACACTATTAGCCGCAATGTCTCCCTAAATACATGAAATTATAAAAATTGCATCATTTTGTGAGGATAATAGGAATACAATGCTTTATGGGTGACCACGTGGAGTACTAAGCGATTGGTCATCACCATGCGGTCATGATGATGGGCCTATTTTTATGTAGAGGCCTGGGGTTATAGCTCCATCAGCCACATTGTTAATATGGCCAAAGATAGAGGCTTGTAGGGAGTGCTGAGACTTACATCCACAACAGTTTGAGCCAGGGGTTCCCTACCTTTCATACATATATGATTGTTGCAGCACTTAAATGAATCACAAGTCTCTATTCTGAGAATATACATCTGTGTGTTTTTATTGTCCTATTAGCTCTAAACTCTATTTTTGTGTGTGTGTGAGTGTGTATGAGGCTTGTGTGGAGAACAAATCCAGCTCTCTGGGGCTTGGAATATAGCGAGCTCTAATGGTATCCATGGCTGAACACAGGTGTGCCACTCACTGGTTCAGGCATTTTGTCACTGACCCATCTGTTCCATAGCATGAAAATGCCTGCCACCAGGTAGACGAGCTGCCCCAGGAGACTAACAACTATTCGCTCATGCAGATGAGTGGCTAATGAGCATTTAGCGAGCATTTCCTCAGAAGGGGTTCCGGGCTGGAACACAGCATGAACTAACGGCTCTAATTATCATGGAATAATAGGGATCATCGTTCCCCAGTGTCTGCACGCCTCTGCTGTTCAGATGAACAAAAGAAAAAGTCGTGGGTCAGCCCTGAACGCCGCGATATCTGGTATTTGGGGCCAACCGGCGTTTCCCAATGCTGTTCGTCCAGACACCAGCCTGTATGCGGGTTAAGTGACCTTGACAATATTATTGAATATACATATATATATATATATATATATATATATATACACACACACTGTATATTTGTAGTCTAAACTTGAACAATGTAAATAAATAATTGTTTGAATTTCTTTTGTATTTTTCTTGGGAAATATGTTTTTCCCCAGCGCCCGGCTCTCTGTCGCTTCTCCTTGACTCGGTTTATTGACAACAGGACACAAACGGAAAAGTGAAGGTTAAGAGGATGCTCCATAATTATTTTCATTTAATTATACCATGGAACCAATTACTAGGGCGCTCAAGGCTACGTTCACATAGGTATTTGTGTGGAGACTGATTTAAAGCAATTGGATGCTTCAGAAACGCTCCTATAATAACCTCTCCATTCCCTTGTACGGGGCTCTCAATCAAATGGCCATAAATGCCCATGAAAAGCACTTTCAGCACTAGACGTGGCCACATGGAATAAACCTATAGTAGTTTTAGGACAAGGAAACAGCGCCGGGCGTAAAGCGTTAGCGCAGTGTGCGCCATTTGTTTGCATCATGATCCCCTCTATGTACAGAGGGGCCTTATTCAGAGCCGGACGCTCTTTCAGAGCGCTCGCTCTGAATCAGGGCGGTATTTTTTTATTTGTGAGCCGGCCTCCTGGCCGCTCGCTAAACAGTGGGTGACCACCCACAGCTTTTGCGAGTGGCCAGGTGATGGTCGCGACCATCGGGCTTGCGACGAGACCCTTGTGGTAGGGTATCGTCCACCGCAAGCCCCAGATAGCTTCCGACTCTAAAAGAGCAGGAAGCTCACTACTGAGGCCGCCCTCAAACGGCAGGCGTTCCTTCGGGAACGCCTTCGTTAGACCAGACACCCCCCTGCCCGCCTCCAAAACGGGGCGAACTGTCAATCAAAATCGACAGCCGCCCTATTTTGGTGCGAGACCCGTAGCGCCGAAGCGCCCGTCACTGGCCAGGTCTCGCGCATGCCGGAGCTGGCTCCGGCGTGCGCATGTGCAGTGAGGGACCATCAACCCGCTTGCGACCAGAGCTACATGTCATGTAATATTAATTGCAATCTCATTCATATGCTCCTAACCCAGAGCCCTCACCACCATGCAGCCATTTGTTGATGTTTGGGAAGGGGGGGGGGGGGAGGAGGAGTAGGGATATAGACATCGGAACCCGATGGTTAGCAACCATTGATGTTTCCGATTCGCTGATTGGTGGCAATTCAATGGTTGCCAGCCATCGGATGCAGCTTTCCGATGCTCACCCTATGGCTGCCTATGGAGGGAGCACAGCAGCTGAAGAATAGATGCCGTGCGCATCAGCCTGTCTGGGGCATCCCAGCATCTCAGAGTGCTGGGCACGCCCCCACAGTGACATGAACGGTGGTGCCATAGGTGGTCATGAAGCTTCAAAGATATTCTTTCACTCTTTGGTAAATGTAAGTTTCTCCATCATTTCCTATGCACTGTGCATGAAAGAAAAAAAAAACGTAGATCATCTATCTCCTGTTAACCTCTAGAGCGAAACATAGTCACATCCACTGAATGAAGTTTGCCTAGTTTGGCTTTAGGTCAGGCTACAGTGCAGAGGTTCCCAAACTTGATCCCTAAGTCACCGTAGCAGTTCAGGTTTTATGGATATCCATGGTTGATCACAGATGATTAATTAAGATGACTGAAGTACTAATTAAGCCACCTGTGCTCTTGCATGGATATCCCCAAAACATGGACTGTTAGGGTCCCTTGAGAGCCGAGATTTGAATAAACGGCCTAAGAACAAGAGTAACAGTCTCATCCTAGATCCTAGGCACGTTCCTTCATGAAGTCCCTCTTCCTTGTGAGTTTATGCAAGGTATTGGAAAGATGCCCAGGACTAATGTATGGGCTGATTTTTAAATGGCGATAAGCATGTTTTTGCTGTCAATAGGGGTTTTCCTCTCTTTGCTCTATAAGTGAAAGGTTACCGCCACAAAGTATGTTATGATATCACCATCTCAGGGACAAAATCTTCCAAAGCTTTCTCGCAAGTGAATTGTTACAAACGTCCTGGGTCCAGTGGTGTAGAGTAGGGCACGTGTCCTGGACGCTGTGGCAGACCCAGCAGAGGTGGGCGCAGATGACCAGGGCATTGTACCTGCACCAACCTGCCCACCACCATGCTGCCACAGCCGCCCTTCCCCCCCTTCTGTCCCCATTGCGCCATGGCGCAAGGCCTATGGTGCTTGGCGGCATTACTGCAGCAGTTCCCACTTTATTAGGGCTGCTGCCAGGAGTGTGACCACGACACCAGCATCATGCACCCTGGACCCTGAGCTGCCTTACCTTACCGTACCCCGACTCCCCAGCACGGCTGATGGTGAGTAGAGGGGGAGAAGGGTAGGGAGACCTGGGAGACACACACACAGACATAGAGTGAAGGGGAGATGACACAGAGGGAGAGGTGATGGTGTGCTGAGAGATGACGCAGGGGGAGATGATGGAATGCTGAAAGACAACACGGTGGGGAGGTGATGGTGTGGCTGAGAGACAACAGAGAGGGGGAGGTGATGGTGTGCTGAGAGACAAGGCAGGGGGGAGGTGATGGTGTGCTGAGAGATGATGCAGGGGGGAGATGATGGTGTGCTGAGAGACAACGCATGGGGATGATGATGGAATGCTGAAAGACAACGTGGTGGGGAGATGATGGAATGCTGAAAAACAACATGGTGGGGAGGTGATGGTGTGGCTGAGAGACGACACAGGGGGGAGGTGATGGTGTGCTGAGAGATGAAGCAGGGGGGAGGTGATGGTGTGCTGAGAGACAATGCAGGGGGGAGGTGATGGTGTGCTGAGAGACAATGCATGGGGGGTAGGTGATGGTGTGCTGAGAGACGACACAGGAGGGAGATGAGGGTGTGCTGAGAGACAATGCGGTGGGGAGGTAATGATGTGCTGAGAGACAATGCAGGGGGAGATGATGGTGTGGCTGAGAGACAATGCAGGGTGGAAGATGATGGTGTGGCTGAGAGATGCAGGGGGAGATGATGGTGTGGCTAAGAGACAATGCAGGGGGGAAGATGATGGTGTGGCTGAGAGATGCAGGAGGGAGATGGTGTGGCTAAGAGATGGAGGGGGGAGATGATGGTGTGGCTGAGAGATGCAGGGGGGAGATGGTGTGGCCGAGAGATGCAGGGGGAAGATGATGGTATGGCTGAGAGATGCAGGGGGGTGATGGTATGGCTGAGAGATGCAGGGGGCAGGAAGTTACACAGGGGGCACGAGTCTGGTTGAACCACTGTTGTATGATGATGACCTTGTTAATATTCCTACACAAACAGGCATCTCCCGGACGATGTGACCTACATAAATTGTGAATACTGACTGAAAACGCTGTCTTCCCATGGAGGATACATTTCTTCAGAGGTTCCACGTTGTGAAAAAGCACCGTATAGTAAAGGTGTATATGGAAAGGAATGTTCCCAGAGTGACGAGAAACGGGTGGCGTGTCATGATGGTGCGCCCTATTTTCAGTGGCCACGCCCCTTCCGTTATGTGATCACGCCCGTTTTCCCCACCCAACTTTGGCGCGCACATGTAGTTTAGTGCGTGTGGGGGGGGGCGCGCCGTTCTTCATCTTGATCTGGGCTCCGAAAACCCTAGTTGCGCCTCTGCCTGGGACTCCAGAAGATAATGACACAACACCAAATGCAAAATCCAAAAATGTTAAAATGATTATGGCTAACTTGTTAATACCATCAAAACATTGTCACCATCAGCTTCAATGTATACCACTGGGTTTACTGCTGGAATCCCAGCATTGGGAACATCTGGCATCACAAAATAGGCATGAACCTAATTAGCATACTTGCAACGTGTATTAATTAGCACTAAATCTATTTATGGATTGCAAAATAAAAGTCATAAAAGCCAAAAAAAAACCCAAAAACATTAAAACAGTTTCAAAAACTATAATAAAGTTGTTTTGTGTTAATAGAAGCATTAGATGGGGTAATTTATGATGTGCAAAAAAATGGATTTTCTCGCCTAGTTGGGCGCAAACGTATTTGCATGTGTGCTGCCACATTTTCATAAGTATGAGATCTGTAGGTAACCTGTATATACCCGGCATTTATGGGGGCGGGGCACTGTCTGGCCCAGGTAGCAGTAACAGGACAGAGGATGGGCTATTTACTAAAGTGAGAAGTTTTAGAAGTGGAGATGTTGGCCATAGCAACCAATCAGATTCTAGCTATGATCTTCTAGAAGGTGCTAGTTAAATGTTAAGTAGAATTCTTACATACAAACTCTAGAAAAAATGACATGTATAGTTTTCAGTGACATTTTCCTTTAAGGACCTGCACATTAGCACTTCCAATGCTATTTCAAGTTTTCTAATGTTGATTCCCAGACTGAACACAAACGCGAGGATAGCATGTGTGTTATCTCCGGGGACAGAAGCGTCAGACGAGATACAGACAAACACAAGAAAACAATGTACATGTAATGCAGGCTCTCATTTTACTAGTCTGCAAAGTATATTAACTATTTGTTTCTTGAGAGATAGAGAGACAGAGAGAGAGAGAGAGAGAGAGAAAGAGAGAGCGAGAAAGAGACAGAGGGCCTGATTCAGAGCCGGACGCTATTTGCCGCTCGCTCGTTCAGAAAAAGGGGCCGGCTATTTAAATAGAGCGCTCGCTCTTTGCGGTTTGTTGATGCCTCTATGTCTGAGCGAGCGAACAAAACATGCGCTCGCTATTTTGTAAAGACGCCCCCTGGCCGCTCGCATCCTACGTCATCTCCGCTATTTATTAGATTAATCGAGTACATCGAACGGCCTCCTGGCTGCTCGCTAAGCTGTGGGTGATGGTCACAATCATCGCGACCATCGGGCTTGCGACGAGACCCTTGTGGTAGGGTCTCGTTTCCGCTAGCCCCAGTGAGCTTCCTGCTCTAATAGAGCAGGAAGCTCAACTACTGACATCACGAGTAGGGTCAGTAGGTCCGCACTCAAACGGCAGGCGTTTCGCCAGCCACCCCCCCTCCCCGCCTACAAAACGGGGCGAGCTGTCGATCAACATCAACAGCCTCCCCGTTCTGTTGCGAGCCCTGGAGCGAGTGATTTCTCGATGGCTCAGGGGCTTGCGCTCCTGCAATGCGCACTGCCCGGTCATCGACCCGCTTGCGAGAGGGTCTGAATCAGGCCCTATGTGCAGTCCCATGTATCATTCTCAAATACAGATTACTCTATTTTAATAATAAGGCATTTTTTCCCATGAGCACTACGGCTGACGCCATCCTGAAATGTGTTGATCCACGTGTGCCCCCCTCCCAGTGTAACTGTCTGTCCCTTGCATCTGCCAGCGTTAGCCCCAACGTCCAGTTTTCACAGAATTTAGGGGTCTATTTACTAATAGGTGTCTCTTCCCCCTGGGAATGCCAGTCTGGGCTGCTATTATCCAGGAGGAAGCCGCTTCTCTGCTTTTCTGCCAGCCCTACCCGGCTCCTTGGGGCAGCAGACGATGCAGCCCTTTGGAAGCCGGTCATATGCGCATGCGCAAAGCGGCACCCATGCGCAGGCCCCGGTGCCTGTCACAGCGATTATGCAGCAGGCACCAGGACCAGGGTAGGGGAAGGGATTCTCGGCGGCGGCGGCCCCCCTCATCTAAGAGGGTAGGAACCGCCGCTGGTCCCATCCAATCAGCTCCTAGCTGCCATGTCACAGGCTGTGTTTGAAAAATGACAGGAGCTGATTGGCTGGTACCTTATCTCCTTTCACTTTATCTCCATCCAAGGATTAGTAAAAAGACCCCTCAGGGCATTGAGCCCTTCACAAATAGGCCCCATGGAAAGAGAGAGGGAGAGATAAGAGTGACAACAGAGAGCGATAGAACTTAATGCTGCATTGATATTTATAAAGAATTTTGACACAACTCTAATTGTATTGTAACACATGAAATAAAATAGTTATACCAGATGGCAAAACAATGCTGTCAGTTCTGTTTTAATGATATTAAAAAAATGAGATAAGAAAACAAGTATTTGGGAACTGGCACATCAAATACATGTCTGGAAGGAACTCGTTTTTAATACATAACCAAAATAACTGGGATTCAGAGAATAACAATACTGTATGTCACACAAGTCGCTCCTATTAATACATTTCCATTTGCCTATGAGCAATAGATTCCTATAGTGCCTGTGAAATACAGGAAGGAGTGTGGGGGGGGGGGGTTCTGAAAGACTTTCAGCATTTGGAATTTAGCACCAGAAAACTCAGTTTCAGTATTTTTCGGGTAGCCCCCCGGACCCCAGAAGAGTAGGCACTCCTCCCACATCCAGCTTGCTTCCCAGTGAGGTGGGCAGAATGGAGAGAATCTTACCGTAAATGCGCAGTCCATTGGGAGGGGGCGGGGCTTAATGGTGCAATTCTATGATAATGACGTCATTTGGCTCTGCCCCTATTCAAATGTCCGCAATTTGCTGCATTTTGTGACAAGGGGCGGGGCCTAGTGATGCGATCGTCCGTCCCCGCCCCCTTCACTGCCTGTTTGATGGAGTCATTTCCTGGACAGCACCATTCAAATGTCAGTAAGTATGTGGCAACGCAATGTTTATGTTTCACTTTTGCTTAACCAGGGGTCAAAGTGGGCCAGAAAGGGGCAGAACTGCGTTCCGTCACTTATATTTGGAGACGGAACCAGTCCTGCCTCCTCCGACCCACCTTAGTCCGGTGCTGCTGGAGGGCTCCATTTGCCGGGCGCCCGCTGAGATTTTGTTACCAGCAGGCGCCCGGCTCCCTCCCCGCAGCGCCAGCGGTAGCCTTAGGCTGGAGCTCATTCTCGAGCTCTGGCTTCGCTCACCCCATGAGCAGTAAGTATTATTTTTTTGTGTGTGTGTGAGCGGCACTATAGGGGGCATAACTTCTGTGGGCACTACTACTGGGGTCACTACTACAAGGGGCACCCCTCCTGGGGGTACTGTATAAGGGGCACCACTCCTAAGGGCACTGCATAAGGTGCACTACCACTACTGTGGGCTCTGCATAAAGGGCACCAATACTGGGGGCACTGCATAAGGGGCACTATCACTGTGGGCACTGCTAGGACCACTGAATAATGGGCACCACTACTAGGGGTACTGCATATGAGGCACCACTATTGGGGGCTCTGAATAAGGGGCACTACCACTGTGGGCACTGCATAAGGGGCACTACCACTGTGGGCACTGCATAAGGGGCACACTACTGTGGGCACTGCATAAGGGGCACCACTACAGTTGGCATTATGTGTAAGGGCTACTACTGTTGTGAGTAATGTATAAGGGGCACTACTACTATGGGCATTGTGTATAAGGGGCACAAATGTGGGCATTGTGTAAAAGGGGCACTACTGTGTGGTGTAATGTGAATCAGTGGTGAATCAAGATTGTGCTACTGTGTGATGTAATTTGATTTGGGAATACTATTGTGTGACCACGCAGCTTTTTTTTTTTCCTGAAAAGCCCCGGGGGGAAGGGGAGGGCGGCTGATTTCCACCACTTCTCTAGAACCACTTTAAGCACCGTGCTTTACCATCCCAAGCAATGGACATTCCAGTCTGCACTTCTCATGGAATTTATAGTCTCTTTAATGGTATCTCCTGTATAAGCACCTGTATAAGCACCTGTATAAGCACCTGTATAAGCGCCTGTATAAGATAAAAATAAAGGCCAGGGAATAGTACTGTATCTAGGGGGGTCCCTGGCAAAATGATGGACTTGACTGACTAAAACTTCTGCTCAGCTACATTTGGCGTTGTACGTACCTTCTGGGCCACAACAACATGGAGGCTCTGTGACAAAAGCCAAAGCCAGGAGCTCAGAGCAAAAGATAAGGCTGGCCTAAATATATATAGAGCCATTCCCAGGGCCAGTGCAAGGTGTCACGGTGCTCTAGGCAAAGCTTTAGCCTACTGGATGCTCCGGCATTGCTGTAATCACTCGCTCCCGGCTCCAGATGCGGGCCACGCCCCCTCCACGAGATGTCATACAGAGGGGGGCATGGCCTGCGCCGGGAGCATTAGCTACGGTACTGTCTGGCTCGTGGTGCATACTTGCCAACTCTCCCTGATTGTCAGGGAGACTCCCTGAAATAGTAGCAATCTCCCTGTCTCCCTGAAGAGTCCAGCAATCTCTCTGATTGTACCCCCATTGTAAAGCTGTTATATATATATATAAAAAAAAACCAGAGATATGTACATTCAAATGGGATCATTAGTATAATTTCCCTGCGTTGGTTATAAGGCACAATGATCCCTATGGCTACATGTATTTTGTGAAAAGTATCAGTGTGTTTTCATCTATAAGCAGGGGCGTAATGAGCCCTGCCGGGGCCAGGTGAAGAGGGGGGCGTGACCTAATCGCGGGAGGTGTGGCCACGCCCCCTTGAGCAAAAAAAACCCAACAACACACTTTTTCAGTGCCGTGTTCTTAGGAGAGGGGGCGCTGTGAGCCCCTCAGCCCGGTGTGATCGCTCCCCCCCACAGGCATAGGAGACACGCTCCTCAGGTGTAGCAGTACACGCCCACTTTACCACCACGCTCATAGATGCTGCTTTCACACTCTCCCTGAAATGCTTTTTCAAAAGTAGGCAAGTATGTCGTAGTGGGGACGTTCGCTCGTAGGCAAAGTCCACTTAGGGAACGCTGACGGAATTGTGGAGTTGTGCGAATGCATAAATGCTCTCGTCTTCAAATGGATCTTTGCACCAGGGATAATAATAACACCTACTATCATTATCAGTACAAGCTGGCACCAACGCAGTCCCTGGTGCAAAGATCCATTTGAAAACATGCTTTTGTAGCAATTAAGGGATAATGAATGGACCCCTGAATTAAACCAATTCAATGTATAGAAGCGGCCCATTGACACACACAGCTCTGAGATATCTTGGTCACAACATGAGAGCTATTGGCTTGCCTCACAACATTGGAAAGACTATAGATCACTCTCCCACCCACCCAAAATCAATACCATTGGAAGTCTTGGGAAGTGTGTAATACACAGGCTCTGACTATTTCATACTTGCCGACATTTCAGCAGGGGAATCCGGGAAGGGGGCTGGCAGGTCCGTCCAGCAGGGAGGATGGAGGCGGGTCAAATAGGCGGAGGGGGTTAGCGGGGCTTTCCGGGGGACTTGCCTAGTCTTGCGGGGTGTCGGCAGCGGCACCCGATTTTCGGGAGGCTCCCGACAGTCCCGGGAGAGTAGGCAAGTATGGACTATTTTAGTTATTTATATTAAATCATTTATCATCTGGGTCTGATGACAAAAAAATATTAAATCCCATTTCAGCTGTAAGGGGAGTTTTATTAAAACCTTCTAAAAAAAAAAAGAGAGAATTGGAGGCGTTGCCCCATAGAGACCAATCCGAATCTAACTTTCATTTATATACAATATACAAGGTAAATGATAGCTAGAAGCTGATTGGTTGCTGTGGGGCAACACCTCCTCTTTTAGAAGGTTTGATAAATCTCCCCCTCGGTGAGGCTGTAACCAGAAGACAGACACTCAGAGAAGCCTCATCATGTTAGTATAGCTGTGTGCACAGTGTATCGCCAGGTGGCACAAACAGCGGAGCTTATACTGTCACTGCCACTATTACGTCCTCAAGTAAACATGGCCGCTCCGCTCGTGCAGGGCGGCTGTGTGGAAGGAAACCGTGTTGCCGACAGAAAAAGGATCGATGATTTTCTTCCTTTTATTTTTTCCCTATTAAAATGTTCTCCGTCTATTTTTAGAGCGGCTTTTGTTCACGGATAGCACAATGCTGACAGTTCAGACCTTTCCAGCATTGTCACTGGTAAAAGCTCCGGACTACGGGCTGAGCGGAACACAATGCGCTCTATAAACTGGAGCAGCGGCTGAGGCACCATGGTAACGCAAAGGATAAATAACAAAACCACACACACTGTCGGATTTATTTCATGATTTTAAAGGGACTTTGAAAAAGTCCATCCAGGTGTTCCCAACGGTACTGTACAGTCACCATACACCGTGGGGGCAGCCATTTTGTGATACGATTGAGATAACAAGGCAAGGCCATAGCTACTGGGAACTTCAAGGTGGCATCTCATGCTCCTAACTAGTGCCTCCAACCCCCAGTTATATGTAGCATAGGGATAAACTTTCGAAGGAGGATAGATGGAGAAGCAGAGATAGCAATCAATCAAATTCCACCTTTCATATTTGCAGAATGTATTAGATAAATGATAGCTAGGATCTGATTGGCTGCTATGGTACAAGGCCAGCAACAGAAATCTTGGGGCCTGGTACACTAATATTTTATTTATTTACATTTACTCCCCAGGCCCTATCGCAGATAGGCCCTATCGCAGATGGTTAAAATATCGCAGCTTGAGTACAAAGTATCCGTGTCAGCAACGTGATTTCCTGGGTGCATCACCGACTCTTGGGAAACACCTCTGGAGAATCAACCTGCACCTCAGGGGCATATCTATAATGGGTGCAGGGTGTGCGGGGAACGCGGGCCCCTGGGTCCAGCGGGCCCTCACCGCACACCCTGCACCCATAATATTGCTTACCTCTCTGGAGTCCCACCTCGGCGCGGGGGTCCAGAGCTGTAAAATGACTGGAAAATGGCCGCTGCGGCCATTTTCCCGTCATTTGCGCATGCGCAGTACAGGGAAAATGGCCGCCGCAGCCATTTTCCCGGTGACCTGTGCATACACTACAGACTCTGGGCACACTCTAGTGCCTAGAGTCTATAACTCCAGCGCTGGCCGCACACAGCTCAGTGCGCTGCCGGGCGGAGAGGAGGGGGCCCATGTCGGAGACTGCACACGGGCCCCCTCTTCTCTAGAAACGCCCCTGCTACACCTAGTCTTAAGGGTTGACAAATGCTATAGAAAATGCGCATGGTAATATATGGATACATACGAGGTGCAGTGGCGTATCTATAATATGTACAGGGCGAGCGGTGCACTTGGGCCGACACCGCACTCCATGCTGCACCCATTCAATAAGCTACTGCGGTGGCTGTCAATGATCCAGAAGAATCCTCTGTCAGGGCCTGCGCTAGGTGTCTCTGCACCCAGCGCCATCCCGTGCTTCCCCTCTGCCCGCTCCTTCCATGCGTCCTCCCCCTGACCATAAAATTATACCTGCAGCGGGTGGGTGGAGGGCGGAGATTTTCTGTCAGCTGGACCCGGCGCCCCTGTGCGGCAGAACGTGTCCGGAGCCAGGCCTGTCTTCCGTAAAAATGGCACCATTGTCCCAAAGATACAATATGTGTGTGCGCAATAAAGCAATCACTGGGAAAATTATGCTGGCTCCATTTTCACCATGATATGCGGGTCCGCGTGGTAAACTCTGTTACTGTGCCCAAGCAGCAGCGTGAGGAATGGGGGCCCCTAATAAGATGACCCTGCTTGATTTGTATTACCATTAGGGCTGTGCACCGGCCACTTTTCGTGTTTTGGTTTTGGATCTGGATCTCTTCGTGTTTTGGATCTGGATTGGTTTTGCCAAAACCACCCTTCCATGTTTTGGGTTCTGGGTTTTGTGTTTTGGATCTGTATTTTTTGGTAAAAAAGCAAAAAAACAGCTAAAATCACAGAATTTGTGGGTTTTTCTGCTCCTATGCTATTATTAACCTCAATAACCTTAATTTCCACTCATTTCCAGTCTATTCTGACCACCTCACACCTCACAATAGTGTTTTTATGTCCAAAAGGTTGCACCGAGGTAGCTGGATGACTATGCTAAGCGACATGAGTAGGCGGCACAAACACGTGGCCCATCTAGGAGTGGCACTGCAGTGGCAGACAGGATGGCAGTTTGAAAAGCTAGGCCCCAAACAGTACATACTGCAAAGAAAAAAAAGAGGTGCAAGATGGAATTGTCCTTGGGCCCTCCCACCCACCCTTATGTTGTATAAACAGGACATGCACACTTTAACAAACCAAACATTTCAGCGCCAGGGTCTGCCACACGACTGTGGCTGAAATGATTGGTTCGTTTGGGCCCCCACAAAACAAGCTGGCAATTAATCTGTCCACGCACAAACTGGCTCTACGGAGGCAAGATGTCATCCTCATCCTCCTCATCCACCGATTCCTCACCCTCTTCAGTGTTGTGTACATCCTCATCCTCACGGTGTATTAATTCGTCCCCGCTGGAATCCACCACCACAGGTCCCTCTGTACGTTCTGGAGGCTGGTCTTCCTGGAAGAGTTGATAATTCATTTTTATGAACATCATCTTCTCCACATTTTGTGGAAGCAACCTCCTACGCCTTTCGCTGACAAGGTTCCCGGCTGCACTAAACACTCTTTCGGAGTACACACTGGAGGGGGGGCAACTCAGGTAAAATAGAGCCAGTTTGTACAGGGGCCTCCAAATTGCCTCTTTTTCCTGCCAGTACAGGTACGGACTGTCTGACATGCCTACTTGGATGCTGTCACCGATGTAATCCTCCACCATTCTGTCAATGGTGACAGTATCATATGCAGTGACAGTAGACAAGTCAGAAATTGTTGCCAGGTCCTTCAGTCCGGACCAGATGTCCAAACTTGGTGATGCCTGCCCTGCATCACCGCCAGCAGGTTGCTTAGGATACCTAAGTTTTTTCCTGGCAGCCCCAATTGCGGGAGAAAATGAAGAAGGGGCTGTTGACATGTCACCTTCCGCTTCAGCTGACAGTGTTTTCACCAGCAGGTCTTTGCACCTCTGCAGGCTTGTGTTGGCCGGAAAGAGAGACATCACATAGGCTTTAAACCTAGGATCGAGCACGGTGGCCAAAATGTAGTGGTCTGATTTCAACAATTTGACCACCCTGGAATCCTGGCAAAGTGAATGAAGGGCTTCATCCACAAGTCCCACATGCCGAGCGGAATCGCTCCGTCTTAGCTCCTCCTTCACTTTCTCCAGCTGCTTCTGCAAAAGCCTGATGAGGGGAATGACCTGACTCAAGCTGGCAGTGTCTGAACTGACTTCATGTGTGGCAAGTTTGAAGGGCTGGAGAACCTTGCACAACACGGAAATCATTCTCCACTGCGCTTGAGTCAGGTGCATACCCCCTCCTTTGCCTATGTCATAGGTGGATGTATAGGCTTGAATGGCCTTTTGCTGCTCCTCCATCCTCTGAAGCATATAGAGGGTTGAGTTCCACCGTGTCACAACCTCTTGCTTCAGGTGATGGTGGGGCAGGTTCAAGAGTGTTTGCTGGCGCTCCAGTCTTCGGCACGCAGTCGCTGAATGGCGAAAGTGGGCAGAAATTTTTCGGGCCACCCAAAGCGTCTCCTGCACGCCCCTGTCGCTTTTCAGAAAATTCTGCACCACCAAGTTTATTGTGTGAGCAAAACATGGGACGTGCTGGAATTTGCCCGGATGTAATGCCCGCATAATATTGGTGGCATTGTCAGATATCACAAATCCCCAGAAGAGTCTAAATGGGGTAAGCCACTGGGCGATGATTTCCCTCAGTTTCTCTAAGAGGTTGTCGGCGGTGTGCCTCTTACTGAAACTGGTACGAGCTGGCGTTTCTTAGATGCTGCTACTGGTGACGCTGCTGTTGTTGCTGCGTAAGGTGATACATCTACCCATTGGGCTGTCACAGTCATATAGTCCTTAGTCTGCCCTGTTCCACTTGTCCACATGTCCGTGGTTAAGTGGACATTGGGTACAACTGCATTTTTCAGGACACTGAGGACACTTTTTCTGACGTTTCTGTACAGTCTCGGTATCGCCTGCCTAGTGAAGAGGAATCTAGACGGGATTTGGAACCGGGGACACACTACCTCCATCAATTGTCTAAATCCCACTGCACTAATGGTGGATACCGGATGCACGTCTAACACTAACATAGCAGTCAAGGCCTCAGTTATACGTTTTGCTTCAGGATGACTGCTGTCGTACTTCATCCTCCTCGCTAAGGACTGTTGGAGGGTCAATTGTTTAGTAAAAGTAGTGGTGTTCCTACTTCCTCTCTGGGATGATGAACGACTCCCAGCAGCAACAGCAGCAGCGGCAGCAGTAGGCCTAGCAATGCAGGATCCTCCGGAGGAATCCCGGATAGGAGAGTCAGTCATGCCAGTGACATGGCCTGCAGGACTACTTCCGATCCTGACTAAGGAGGAAATTGACGAGGAGGGAGTTGACGGTGTGGTTTGCAGGCGCTTGGATACAACAGGACAACGGGATTTAGGTATCCCTGGACTGCTTACGGTCTTAGCCAAAGTTTGTGAACTTGACAGTAACTTTTTATGAACGCGCTGCAGGTGCCGTATAAGGGAGGATGTTCCTAGGTGGTTAATGTCCCTATCCCTACTTATTTCACCTTTACATATGGTACATATGGCAAGACAGTTGTTGTCCGGATTTGGATAGAAATATTGCCAGACCAAAGAGGTGGAATGTTTGGTCTTCTGCCCAGGAATGACCATGATGGGCTTTTTCATCCCACGGACAACAACTGTCTCCCCCGGAGCCTGATTTAAACAAACCAAATCACCATCAGAATCCTCCTCGCCAACTTCCTCCTCAGCGCCAGCTACACCAGTATGCTCATCCTGTTGTACTTCAACAGTGACATCTTCAATTTGCATATCAGCAAGTGGACTGTGAGTGCTCCTTTCAGCACTTGCAGGGGGCGTGCAAATGGTGGAAAGAGCCACCTCTTCCCGTCCAGTGCTGGGAAGGTCAGGCATCGCAATCGCCACCACACTTGGACTCTCCTTGGGGATTTGTGATATCTTCTTAGAACGCACAGTTCTTCGCTGTGCTTTTGCCAGCTTAACTCATTTGATTTTTTAGCGGGAGGAGGGCTTCCATCGTCATGTGAAGCTGAATCACTAGTCATGAACATAGGGAAAGACCTTAGCCGTTCCTTGCCACTCCGTGTCGTAAATGGTATATTGGCAAGTTTACATTTCTCCTCAGATGATTTAAATGTTTTTTTTAAGGTCATTTTCCTGAACTTTGTCATTTGGGATTGTATGTGCCCTCTACTATGACATTGGGCATCGGCCTTGGCAGACGACGTTGATGGCATGTTATCGTCTATTTCATGACTAGTGGCAGCAGCTTCAGCACTAGGAGGAAGTGGTTCTTGATCTTTCCCTATTTTATTTTTATCAGAGAAAGTTTGGTCCTCCATTTATGTTATATTGATATATACGTGCGGCTAAGGCGCACACAAACACAGAAAATAATTTTTTATTTTTGTTGGAGACTAGTGCACTTTGTGGGTTACACCACTCCTTAAGAAATGAGCCAGCCGGCTCTTTACTTATGGGACATAGGCGCACGCTTGGCGCTGCTCCTTTGTTGATGCACGTGCAGCTACAGTGCACACAATTCACAAAGAGAGAAAAAAAGAACAATTTTTTATTTTTGTGGAGCGCACTTTGAGGGTGACACCACCCTTTAACAGACAGACGCACGCTTGTCGCTGCTGCTTTGAGGATGCAGGTGCGGCTATAGCCCACACAATTCACAAAGAGAAAAAAAAAGAAGAATTTTTTATTCTTTGTGGAGCGCACTTTGAGGGTTACACCACCCTTTAACAGACAGACGCACGCTTGGCGCTGCTGCTTTGAGGATGCACGTACAGTGCAGACAATTCACAAACACAGAAGAAAATGTTTTATTTTTGTTGGAGTGCACTTTGGGGGTTACACCACCCTTTAACAGACAGATGCACGCTTGGCGCTGCTGCTTTGAGGATGCACGTACAGTGCAGACAATTCACAAACACAGAAGAAAATGTTTTATTTTTGTTGGAGTGCACTTTGGGATTTACACCACCCTTTAACAGACAGACACACGCTTGGCGTTGCTGCTTTGAGGATGCACGTACAGTGCACACAATTCACAAACACAGAAGAAAATATTTTATTTTTGTTGGAGTGCACTTTGGGGGTTACACCACCCTTTAACAGACAGACGCACGCTTGTCGCTGCTGCTTTGAGGATGCAGGTGCAGCTACAGCCCACACAATTCACAAAGACAGAAAAAAAAGGAGAATTTTTTATTTGTTGTGGAGCGCACTTTGAGGGTTACACCACCCTTTAACGGACAAGCCAGCCGGCCCTTTACTTATGACACAGGCGCACGCTTGGCGCTGCTCCTTTGTTGATGCATGTGCAGCCACAGTGCACACAATTCGCAAACTCAGAAAATATTTTTTTATTTTGTTTGGAGTGCATTTTGGGGGTTACAGCACCCTTTAACGGTCAAGCCAGCCGACCCTTTACTTATGACACAGGCACACGCTTGGCGCTACTTTGTTGATGCACGTGCGGCTACTGCGCACACAATTCACAAACACAAAAAAATATATATTTTTATTTTTTTTGGAGTGCACTTTGGGGGTTACTGCACCCTTTAATGGACAAGCCAGCCGGCCCTTTACTTATGGGACACAGGTGCACGCTTGGCGCTGCTCCTTTGTTGATGCACGTGCAGCCACAGTGCACACAATTCACAAACACAGAAAATATTTTTTTATTTTGTTTGGAGTGTACTTTGGGGGTTACAGCACCCTTTAACGGTCAAGCCAGCCGGCCCTTTACGTATGACACAGGCGCACGCTTGGCGCTATTTTGTTGATGCACGTGCGGCTACTGCGCACACAATTCACAAACACAGAAAATATATATTTTTTTGCACTTTGGGGGAGCACCCCTGATGGACAGAGCACCCCCTGGACAACACTACAGCACCCCTTTAGGACTGGGACACTGCACAGGACTTTGGAGTGGACACAGCCCCTATGGACAACTGCTGCACAACACAGTCCAGCCAGCCCCTATGGACTTTGGAGGAGTGGACACAGCCCCTATTGACAACAGCAGCACAGCACAACACAGCACAGCACAACACTACTCTGCACTACACTACACTACACTACACTACACAGCCCAGCCAGCCCTAACTCCCACCCTCCCTCTTCACTGTCCACAGCCGAGTGAGAAAATGGTGCCGACGCGGGTACCTTATATAGAATCCAAAACCCGCGACACCCGGAAGGCGGGATGATGACGTTTTGCCTCGATATCAGATTCGAGTCAGGCGGGAAAAGTCGAGCCTGACTCGGATCGGCCTCGGATTGGGGTGGGTCGGGGGGTTCGGATTTCAGAAATCCGAACCCGCTCACCCTAATTACCATGGCATGCACCTACCACTCAGACAGCTAATTGTCCTTCCAGAAGAACCTTTTGCCCTCTCGGGCGCCCATGATGTCTCATCATTACCCAGGGGTGTCCCGGACGCTCCCGGAGAATAGACAACTATGATAAATGTTTTTTCTCTATTGTTTAAAGCTTCAGTGCCAGAGCTGCAGACAAGCTACAATGTGACGGGTGCCCAAGGAGATGAAATGCAGCAATACAAAGGCATAGGTAAGGGGTACACCAGATACCATAGCCATATCACCATCCATCACCTCCCCTAACAGCTGTTTGCAGATGCTCGCACCAGTGATTAAGCTAATATCTTCTATTACAGCTAATATTGTTTTCCTGACCACAGCAGGCAACGTAAACACCAAGCTATCCGCAAAGCACCTGAATTCAATTAGCCATCGGGGGTCTGCATCCCACCGATCCGCTCGTTACTGTGGACTTAAGCACTTGAAGCCACACCTGCTATACATACACAAGCTTAACCCTTTGACAAAGAACAGGTATCACAAGCCATTTAAACAGTAAAGTATCTTTATTTTGCATGCTAATGGAATTTTTTATTTTTTTTGCCAAGACCCCCAGGATGCTACGGAGACCAACGCAAGGATGGAGGTGAGTATAAGTTCTTTTTTTCAAGTGCTCCAAACGGGATCTACGGGACAAGTGGACGTGACCAGCTGGCACATGTAAGTATGTGTGAGTGAGGTAGGTAGGTGTGTAATAAAGTTTTACTTTAGACGGTGTGTGTGTGTACTGTGTTTTTTTTATTATTTCATTTACAGTGGGGGTACGGGGGCCAGCCGCCTGCTGGCACTTGTAATTCCACAAGTGCCAAAGGGCAGGTATGCTGGCACCTGTAGTTCCACTGTAAATTACAATAGTATAGAACTATATACCACATTATTACCCCCATACCCACCGCACCAGGGGTGCGGGGAAGAGCCCCAGGCTTCAGCCTAAGCCTGTGGTTTCGTGAGAGGGGAGATTCCTTCTTGGGGGGTCCCCACCTCCCCCGAGTTCCCCGGCTTGGGCTGACCGACTTGGGGTGTTAATGCTTTGGCCCTGGAGACCCGGTGATAGGGTCTCCTGGCTGTGGCATTACACCCCGGTTGGTTTGGGACCAGTACTGGTTTTAAATATAGGGGGACCCCAACATTTTTTCCCCCTTATATTTAAAACCAGCACTGGCCCTGCAGCCAGGTGCTGGTTCCTAAATTACGGGGGAACCCTACTAATTTTGTTCCCGGAAATTTTAGGAACCAGGACTGGCTGAGCAGTCCGGGGCTGGTTATGATTTTGGTGGGGGGACCCTATGTCATTTTTTTTTTTAAAGATTTAACCATTGTTTAACAGGTAGACCACACAAGCAGCCTTCACATATCTCACTGATATGTGCAGGCTGCTTGCTCAGGAGAGTTTTGCTGAGAGAAGACACTGCA
Organism: Taudactylus pleione; assembly: GCA_031769625.1. Classification (NCBI taxonomy): domain Eukaryota; kingdom Metazoa; phylum Chordata; class Amphibia; order Anura; family Myobatrachidae; genus Taudactylus; species Taudactylus pleione. The sequence continues at coordinate 4,853,562 of JAUIMM010000244.1, read as the reverse complement.
ATCTCGGGTGAGTAAACTCATCTAAACTTGCTACTCGGGGGAGAAACCTCGATCTGCTTCACCATCGGCCAACTCACTTTCAGCTAAACTCACTTTTTAGTAAATTTGTGAGTTTAAGGGGCCTTTGTATCAAAGCTTGAAAAGAGATAAAATTGTGAGCTATAAATCACCAACCAATCAGCTTCTAATTTATAACTTATTGGCTGTGTTTGAAATATGACAGTTAGGAGCTGATTGGTTAATACTTTTTCTCTCACAATTTTATCTCTCATCAAGCTACGATACATAGGCCCCTAAAAACAGGAAAATCACCCGAGTTTAAGAAAAAAAACTAAAACTCGATCAGACTCGATTCTTATTAAATTTACCCCTAAGCCTTAATTTAAACAGACATCCAGAAATTGTGAAAAACAACCAGCGTATGGGGTTTTATTTTCACTGAGTGGCGGCCAGCGTGAGAGGTGAGGGCGGTTTTCCCCTCTTGTTTCATGGCAGCTCAGCAAAGTCTACATGTGTTGACAAATACAGCAAGAAGCGATCAATACATTCATTGCAATAAAATGCTGGAAACACGCATACAATGCAAAAGGTATTCAGCGAGAGGCGGAATCTATCAGCGCTGACAACAGATGAGATAGCGAGCGAGGCACGGGATAGACTGGGGGAACTGCCTGTTTGGCAGGAAAAAGTGGATTTATGAGAACAAGGCAGAGAGATAACTGGTATATTGAGATGGGCTATATTTTATTTTAAAGAGGAACAGCACTGAAAAATGATATGAAGCTGCTGCACATTTTGGACCTCATTCAGAGTCGGTCGAAGCGGCCGCACGGTCGTACGGAAAAAGGGGCCGGATATGCAAATGATTCCCTCGCAAGTTGCGGCCCTAAGTTCGGATCGGTAGCTGGCCGACCAAGGGGAGGAAGCGGTCGGAATTAAAAAAAATACGCCCCCTTCTCGTACGCATTGCACGTCATCTCCGGGCATATAAGGATTAATCGAGACCATCGGGAACCATCGGAACTGGTCGTAGAGCTTAAGGTTGACCATATCCTCTCTTAAGCTCTACGATCATGTCAGTGTAAAAACCTCCCATGTCACATGTGCCATGACGCTACTTTGTTAATTATGCACTCCCATAAACCGTATGCACTCCCATAAAACGCCGTTCGCGTAATTAGGCACGCCTGCGTTCTGATCTCCAATCCCCTGTTTTCAAGCACCTTCCCCTGTTACCACCCACAAACGCCTCAATCTGTCACTCAAACTACCGACCTGGCTGTGTTCAAGGAGAGAGAAATTTCTGATCGTAGTGGCTAGTTTGCGCACGCGCATTGCGAACTTTACGCATGCGCAGTATAGCGAACATTGGTGGCGTACGACCGTGCTGCCGCTTCGACCGACTCTGAATGAGGTCCTTTGTCCCTCCACGGTTCTGCACCCCACAACCCCATTCTGTCTCCTTAACCTCTAGGTGATTTACTGTACACCTCAAAGACAGATGCCAGCTTCAGTTGCCTTGTGTATGCCCTCTGGCAAATCTTTTAGAAAAAAAAAAAAAGTTAAATCTTTCTGGCTTCATTCTGTGCTTTTCATCCATGTATTTATGCTTTCAGCTCTCTGGAGTCCCTATAGTTGATACAATGTTATCAAATATATCTAGGAAGCAGATTTGCGTCATATCCAAGGGCAGAAAATAAACAATAAAATAAATACCTGATTTTCTAAATACATATCTGAAAAGCACTAAAAAGGACGTCAAATTACTAAACAAATGTATATAGTAAAAGTTGCACTGCATGTACAAGCCTATATAGTAAAGTCGCCTGAACGTTCTAATCACAGTTTGCAATAGCTTCTCTCTGGGATCTCCTGCTTTATTGAGGGAAAACTGGGACTATTTAAGAACAATGGTTTTATTGTTGTTCATGGCACAACACTCAACTGTCCCAAAATGTGGCTGGAATGTCCCAATTCTCAGACTTCAAAAGAGTTAGGGGCGGAGTTTAGGCAACTCAGGGATGGTACTTATTGGGTTCTAATTTTGAGATCATTGGACCTACCCTTTATGCTTTATACCTCCATGCCCAGTGGGGACGTGATCATACCACGTGGGGGCATGCCACATGTCTCCAAGTGTGTCTAGTAGTTAAGAGGCAATGGGCCAGTGAATTTGAGGCCTCACATGTGGCCCTCCCTCTCGTGGCCCCTCTCGTGTGTTTAAAACTTCTACGCACTGTGCGACCAATATCAAAATAAAAGCTTCAATCTCTGATGAAGTCCAAATGGGAGAACCAAAAATGTGGCCTGTTAAAGAGAACTGACCGTGCTAGATCTGGACCTGGGGCAACTTTCATGTCTGTCTGGGGTACAGAAATGGAGAGAAATCTGCACAGCAAGGAATGCAATAAAAATGTGCCCTCTCCACCTCATCAGATATAAATTATCTGCGAGTAAAGACTCCTGCCGTCCCACAAATGCCTCCCCATCCAAGGGCTTTGGCTGCAGTGGCGGGCTGGGCCGGGGGGCAGGGTGCCATGTGCCCCCTGGGCCGCATCGTCATGCGGGCCGCGGGCCATGGGCAGTCTGTGTCACTGTGACACACACTGCACCGCGTGTGTAACGCTGACCGGACGGAGTTCGGTCAGCGCTACACAAGTGACAAACACAGCCGCCGGCACCGGCAGCTGTGTGTTTGTTTTGATCAGCAGCCAATGAGAGTCTGACAGACTCTCATTAGCTGCTGCTGCGCCCACTGCAGGAGCCGCCCCATCTTCCGGCTCCCGCAGTGGGCAATGGGAGAGGCGTCATGATGTCATGACGTCTCTCCCATAATGCAGAGTGGCCCGGCACGGGAAGGACAGACGGAGGAGCGGATGGCGACGGCGGGAGCGGGAGCGGGGATTGAGGTAAGTTGTTTTTATTTTTTTATTATGTGTATCTACTGGGGGAGGGGTGGGCACTATAAGGGGGAGACCACTACTGGGGGCACTACAAGGGGAGGACTACTACTACTGGGGGCACTACAAGGGGGGGACTACTACTACTGGGGGCACTACAAGGGGGGAACCACTACTGGAGGCACTGCAAGGGGGGACTACTACTACTGGGGGCAATACAAGGGGGAGACTACTACTATTGGGGGGCAATACAAGTGGGGGACTACTACTACTGGGGTCACTACAAAGGGGAAGGACTACTACTACTCGGGGCACTACAAGGGGGGGACTACTACTACTGGGGGCACTACAAGGGGGAACCACTACTGGAGGCACTGCAAGGGGGGGACTACTACTACTGGGGGCAATACAAGGGGGGACTACTACTACTGGGGGCAATACAAAGGGGGACTACTTCTACTGGGGGTACTACAAGGGGGGGACTACTACTACTGGGGGCACTACAAATGGGGAACCACTACTGGGGGCACTACAAGGGGGAGATCACTACTGGGGGCACTACAAGGGGGGGGCGACTACAGGGGGGGGCACTACAAGGGGGGACCACTACTGGCGGCAGTGCAAAGTGGAGACCACTACTGGGGATTATTACTGGGGGCATTTCAAGGGGGGGACTACAACTGGGGGGACTACTACTGGGGGCACTACAAGGGGGGACTACTACTACAAGGGGGGACTACTACTGGGGGCACTACAAGAGGGGGGCTACTACTACTAGGGGCATTACAAGGGGGAACTACTACTACTAGGGGCACTACAAGGGGAGGTGACAACTACTAGGGGCACTGCATAGGGGGGAGGGGGCTACTACTAGGGGCACTACATAAGGGGGGAGGGGACTACCACTGGGGGCACTGCATCGAGGGACCACTACTGGGGGCTCTATAAAAAGGGCAATACTAGGGGTACTGCATAGGAGGAGACTACAACTAGGGCCACTATTTAAGGGGCACTGCATAAGGGTTACCACTATTGGGGGCACTGCATGGGGGGGTGGACTGCTACTGGGGGCACTATATAAGGGGCACTGCATAGGGGTACCACTACTGGGGGCACTATATAAGGGGCTTATTACTGGGGGCACTGCACAGGGGGGACCACTACTGGGGGCACTGTATAAGGGGCACTGCATAGGGGTGGATCACTACAGGGGGGCACTACTGGAGGCCTGCATAAGGGGGTCCTCTCCTGGGGCACAGGGGGGCACTGTATATGGGCACCACGACGGGGCTGCTCCTAATCTTTATTTTTACTTTACATTAGTCCCATATGGACCCGCCTCCTCCCTGGAACACTTGAGGTGGGGTGGGGGGGGGGGTGCCGTAGCACGCACGTTCTTCGGGCACCCTGGCTACACGCTACTCCTCTGCCAGGGCCGCCTGCATGCATTTGCACCCCAGGCTAAAAGTTGCCAGCCAGCCCCTGTTTGGCTGCATTCCAGATTTGCCTGTGCAGCAGCACCAAAAAGAACCTTGGAATTTGCACTTAAACCTGTGAGCATGAGCAAATTTCCATATTCAAAGTAGCAATGTATTTTACCATCACTGGATTCATAAATCAGCAGTATACTGAAAATGACTTCATAAGTATGTGTATGTGAAAGATTTAGTGAAGGACCCATCTGGTTCACAATACACCTGGACAATTAAGATGGTTAAACAGGGAGAATAAATCGTATCAGCAAAGCTGGACACCATTTAATCTTGGAGGGTGAAGTTATATTTTTTTTTTTTTTAGACATGCAGTAACAGCGTGAGCAATCTTATCAGGCCATAATGCTTAGAGATTGGCAAAGACAGGCATAACTTTCACTATAATAATTAGTAGACTCTGGGGGAGATGTATTAATCCTTGGAGAGAGATAAAGGGCCTGATTCAGACCCGCTCGCAAGTGGGTCGATGGTGGGGCATTGCGCATGTGCGGCATGCCCAATGCACGTGCCAAAGCCCCGTAGCTAGTGAGAAGTTCACTCGCTCCGGGGCTCACTACAAACGGGGCAGCTGTCGATGTTGATCGACAGCTCACTCCGTTTTGTAGGCGGGGTGGCCAGATAAACGGAGGCGTTCCCGAAGGAACGCCTGCCATTTGTGGGCGTCCCTACTGACATCACGAGTGATGTCAGCAGTGAGCTTCCGGCTCTATTAGAGCCGTAAGCTCACGGGGGCTTGCGGCAGATGAGACCCTACCACAAGGGTCTTGTCGCAAGTCCGATGGTCGCGACCACCAACTGGCCGCTCGCAAAAACTGTGGGTGGTCACCCACAGCTTAGTGAGCGGCCAGGAGGCAAGGTTATTTTAAACAAAGTGGCTGCCCTGATTCAGAGCGAGTGCTCGCTTTTTGCTGTGCTAGATAAAGGATAGGTACAGTAGAAGCTGATTGGTTGCTGAGGGCAACCTCGTCCTATTCATGATGAAAAAATTGTGTGATAATTATGGATTGAACTCGATGCGAGCTCATACTTACCTACTTTGCAGGGCACCTTTCCGGGAGCCACCAGAAAGGACCTGCTGCTCTCATCTTCGGGGGGCAGGGCCAGACTAAAACCGTCAGTAGGGCTAGAAGGGAAAAAAAATCTTATGTCGACCATTTTTTGTGTGTGTTGACATTTGATCCCGTCGACCAGTTGTGCCTGTTGACCTTTAGTGTGTCGACCTATTGTCTGTCTAACATCTGGTGTCTGTCGACCTTTTTACTGTCTATCTGTTAATCCACACCCGCAGATACTTGGAGTACCTTCATTCATTTTAGATAAAGAACAAGCCCTGAAACAGGCAATTTACTGATGAACGTACATCTATGATAGTTAGGGGTCTGCGATCTTGCTCACAGAGCCCCCAAGCCGCAGAATGATTGACATACTGCTGCATTTGGTGGGGTGGAGCAGGGGCATCGCTGCTCACCATGCTATGCGCAGCAAGCGAACGCTTCCCTGATCGCATGGACTAGTTCGCGTACACGCATTTGCGATGCATAGGCATGCGCAGACTGCAAACATCGGCAGGCGGCGTGCGAACGCAGCCTAGCGGGCGGGTCTGAATCGGGCCCTCAGTTCACACAAAGCTGAGAACACAACTCAGATCTACGCAGTTTTGTTTCACACACAGTAGAAGTGCAGACCCCATAGCTTACAATGGGGTCTGCACCTCCGCAATTTAAACAAATCATAAAAGTTTGCGTGGTGAAGGAAAAAATAAAAAACATAAGGTCATCGGAAAATGGCGCTATGTATGCTTACATGGTGCCAGTCACGCAGAAAAGCGGGGAAGGGACTGATTTCACACGGCCGCTCCTCGCGTTCGCGCGAACTCGGTGCATGCACAGTACGGATACTGCTGTCTTTTGCATGTACGAAAGAGGTCACCAAACAAGTAAGTCTTTGCCAGGGCTGACTTTTAACCTAGCAGGCCTGTCCTGCCATTAGAATTATAGAAATATGAAGAAAACTTCAAGGAAAAATGCAGCGGATAGCGGGGAAATTTTAGAGGTAATTTTCCCAATTCTTTTTAAATAGAACCCTTAGATATCTTTGTGGGTCTCCATTTTTTGTGCCCTTGTATGTTGATGTGTGGAACGATGCTACTTTGGTGACGGTAGGCTTCTGAAACACCAACGCGGGAGGGTTGCATTGCTTAACGCGCCTCTATATGAAGCCAACATCACGCGCCCACAGTAGCGGCTCCAGGCACGGGCAAGCCGGTCCGTCGCCCGGAGCGCTAATGTTTCCGGAGGGCACAGGAAACGCCCACCTCCCTCCCAGAGCTATGGGATATATTTAAGCTCAGGGGGGAGGGAGCGGAGGAGGGAAGGGGCGGCAACACAGGACGGCGTTGGGCGCAGCTCAGCCTAGCGCCGGCCCTGCGCGCCCAGCTCGTTTTCATTTGCACTCTGCTATGTTATCTTTCAGTCTCTACTGTACTATTGGCCTGATTCAAAGATGGTCGAAAATTCCGTCGCAGCGAACGTGCAGAAACATGCAAATGCAGCAGCTGCTGGGATTTGTACAGAGATGCCTATTGAAAGCGCCGCTTGTACATGAAGATGCAACCATCAACCGCGCACTGGTCGATCATTGAAACTCCGAGTAAACCCTATGGTCTTGCATAATGGGCATCAGAAGTAAGACGCTAGAGCCATTTTTACTGTCTATGGAATTGCAGCTGCAAGCAGTGACGCCACCGAAACGGTTTGCGACACACCTCCATTTGGGTCGCCACTTCCTCATTTACCACCCACAACCGGTCCCTGCCTATAAATAATAAATCCTCACTGCGACCGCAGCCGAAAGACCATCGCTGCATACTGTGCGATTTATATGCCTGCGCAGTAGACGAAAAAAAATCGCCCATTTGCAAAAACATCGACATTGCGACCGTCTCTGAATAAGGCCCCTATTTACCAGTTATATATTTCTGTTCTGCAGTTATAAAAAGCTGCAAACTATAAATGGAGAGGATACATAAAGTCATTCCTAAAACATTTCCGAGCTTCCATTTTGACTTACGCAGTCCGTAGAGTGACAGCGATGCTGTGTTCCCCTTGCAAAATACAATAAATGTCTTTTAGATACATACAGTATTGATGCGGTAGCTGTGTCTGAAAGTTTTTTGTTATGCCAATAATGTAATGAATAGTTTCTTTGGGGGAAAATAAAAACAATTTTTGTCTGCGTTCCCTGCAGTCTTTCCAATACCATCTCTCTGCAATTGTGCTTGATTTCGGGAAATACAATTTGCGGCAGGACGGCTAAATGGGAAAAGATGCTTCTCTTTTTTGAGTCACAATACATTGGAGATCCCAGGCGGTTGATGTCTGGGGATATAGTGTACGATTATTCTGTTTCAATAAATAGGAGGCCGTCATGAATAAAGAGACGTATTGACGTGACAAACCTAGAGAAACTGAGCGGCTTAGAGAGAGGCTGAATTTGTATCGATCCTTTCCCCAAATCACAACAGAAAATTCACTTTGCATTTTATAGTTTTAGTAATGATCCCTTCTACTCCGCGGTCCTATTGAGCAGTCGTCTTTGTCGCAATTTCGTTTGCTAAATTGATGTCGACCACTTTATAATTGTGCCCGATTCTGAAAGGAGCTGAGTGGTTTATTAGCTGAACAGAAACTGAAATGACTGCTCAATATGATTTTTAAAAAAAAAAGACATTATACGGAATCAATACTTCCTGTAATACATCTCTTCTGTACAGCTACACTTGCTGACGAAAAGGAAGTAGCCGGGTGTCAGTAAATGTACTAACGCACTGCATGGTATAGGTCAGATATTTAACGGAGTTCAAAGAAAATTGAGCGATGGGTACACATCTGAAATGTTACGGGGCAGGCGCGGCAAAGCAAGCAGGACAAATCGGGTGAAAGATCAGAACATCACATAGAGAGCGCTCCATGAAGAACATCACAAAATTCTATCTAAAAAAGATTTCTGGTACTAGGAGAAAACAGATGAGTAATAATGGAGTAACAAAAAATCTGATGAAACAATATTTTGTGGCTGCTTTGCAAGGTGACACAACTGTAGTACCTCCCACTTCATTTTTTTTACTTAATTCTGTGTTCTCCTGGTGTGGTAAGAGATTACTACAATCATTCAATAATTTTACATACTTTGCTGTGACGCTCAGTACACGGCTTTACTGATCATTCCATGACAGGAGCATCTAAGTACTAGCACTGGTTGAGGTATTCCCTCCACTGATACTAGCTGAGGTATTCCTTCTACTTGTACCAGCTGAGGTATTCCTTCCACTAGTACCAGCTGAGGTATTCCTTCCACTAGTACCAGCTGAGGTATTCCTTCCACTAGTACCAGCTGAGGTATTCCTTCCACTAGTACCAGCTGAGGTATTTCTTCCACTAGTACCAGCTGAGGTATTTCCTTCTACTAGTACCAGCTGAGGTATTTCCTTCTACTAGTACCAGCTGAGGTATTTCTTCTACTACTACCAGCTGAGGTATTCCTTCTACTAGTACCAGCTGAGGTATTCCTTCTACTAGTACCAGCTGAGGTATTTCTTCTACTACTACCAGCTGAGGTATTTCCTTCCACTAGTACCAGCTGAGGTATTTCTTCTACTAGTACCAGCTGAGGTATTTCCTTCCACTAGTACCAGCTGAGGTATTCCTTCCACTAGTACCAGCTGAGGTATTCCTTCTACTATTACCAGCTGAGGTATTCCTTCTACTACTACTACCAGCTGAGGTATTTCTTCCACTAGTACCAGCTGAGGTATTTCCTTCTACTAGTACCAGCTGAGGTATTTCTTCCACTATTACCAGCTGAGGTATTTCTTCTACTACTACCAGCTGAGGTATTTCCTTCTACTAGTACCAGCTGAGGTATTTCTTCTACTACTACCAGCTGAGGTATTTCCTTCCACTAGTACCAGCTGAGGTATTTCTTCTACTACTACCAGCTGAGGTATTTCCTTCCACTAGTACCAGCTGAGGTATTTCCTTCCACTAGTACCAGCTGAGGTATTTCCTTCCACTAGTACCAGCTGAGGTATTTCCTTCTACTAGTACCAGCTGAGGTATTCCATCTACTAGTACCAGCTGAGGTATTTCTTCTACTACTACCAGCTGAGGTATTTCCTTCCACTAGTACCAGCTGAGGTATTCCTTCTACTAGTACCAGCTGAGGTATTCCTTCTACTACTACCAGCTGAGGTATTTCCTTCCACTAGTACCAGCTGAGGTATTTCCTTCCACTAGTACCAGCTGAGGTATTTCCTTCTACTAGTACCAGCTGAGGTATTCCTTCCACTAGTACCAGCTGAGGTATTTCCTTCCACTAGTACCAGCTGAGGTATTTCCTTCTACTAGTACCAGCTGAGGTATTCCTTCCACTAGTACCAGCTGAGGTATTCCTTCCACTAGTACCAGCTGAGGTATTCCTTCTACTAGTACCAGCTGAGGTATTTCTTCTACTACTACCAGCTGAGGTATTTCTTCTACTACTACCAGCTGAGGTATTTCCTTCCACTAGTACCAGCTGAGGTATTCCTTCTACTAGTACCAGCTGAGGTATTTCCTTCCACTAGTACCAGCTGAGGTATTTCCTTCTACTAGTACCAGCTGAGGTATTTCCTTCTACTAGTACCAGCTGAGGTATTTCCTTCTACTAGTACCAGCTGAGGTATTTCTTCTACTAGTACCAGCTGAGGTATTTCTTCTACTACTACCAGCTGAGGTATTCCTTCTACTAGTACCAGCTGAGGTATTTCCTTCTACTAGTACCAGCTGAGGTATTTCTTCTACTACTACCAGCTGAGGTATTCCTTCTACTAGTACCAGCTGAGGTATTTCTTCTACTACTACCAGCTGAGGTATTTCCTTCCACTAGTACCAGCTGAGGTATTTCCTTCCACTATTACCAGCTGAGGTATTCCTTCTACTAGTACCAGCTGAGGTATTTCCTTCTACTAGTACCAGCTGAGGTATTTCTTCTACTACTACCAGCTGAGGTATTCCTTCTACTAGTACCAGCTGAGGTATTTCTTCTACTACTACCAGCTGAGGTATTTCCTACCACTAGTACCAGCTGAGGTATTTCTTCTACTAGTACCAGCTGAGGTATTTCCTTCCACTAGTACCAGCTGAGGTATTCCTTCCACTAGTACCAGCTGAGGTATTCCTTCTACTATTACCAGCTGAGGTATTCCTTCTACTACTACTACCAGCTGAGGTATTTCTTCCACTAGTACCAGCTGAGGTATTTCCTTCTACTAGTACCAGCTGAGGTATTTCTTCCACTATTACCAGCTGAGGTATTTCTTCTACTACTACCAGCTGAGGTATTCATTCTACTAGTACCAGCTGAGGTATTTCTTCCACTATTACCAGCTGAGGTATTTCCTTCTACTAGTACCAGCTGAGGTATTTCTTCTACTACTACCAGCTGAGGTATTTCCTTCCACTAGTACCAGCTGAGGTATTTCTTCTACTACTACCAGCTGAGGTATTTCCTTCCACTAGTACCAGCTGAGGTATTTCTTCTACTAGTACCAGCTGAGGTATTTCCTTCCACTAGTACCAGCTGAGGTATTTCCTTCCACTAGTACCAGCTGAGGTATTTCCTTCCACTAGTACCAGCTGAGGTATTTCCTTCTACTAGTACCAGCTGAGGTATTTCTTCTACTACTACCAGCTGAGGTATTTCCTTCCACTAGTACCAGCTGAGGTATTCCTTCTACTACTACTACCAGCTGAGGTATTTCCTTCCACTAGTACCAGCTGAGGTATTTCCTTCCACTAGTACCAGCTGAGGTATTTCCTTCTACTAGTACCAGCTGAGGTATTCCTTCCACTAGTACCAGCTGAGGTATTTCCTTCTACTAGTACCAGCTGAGGTATTTCTTCTACTAGTACCAGCTGAGGTATTCCTTCTACTAGTACCAGCTGAGGTATTCCTTCTACTAGTACCAGCTGAGGTATTCCTTCTACTAGTACCAGCTGAGGTATTCCTTCTACTAGTACCAGCTGAGGTATTTCTTCTACTACTACCAGCTGAGGTATTTCTTCTACTACTACCAGCTGAGGTATTTCCTTCCACTAGTACCAGCTGAGGTATTCCTTCTACTAGTACCAGCTGAGGTATTTCCTTCCACTAGTACCAGCTGAGGTATTTCCTTCTACTAGTACCAGCTGAGGTATTTCCTTCTACTAGTACCAGCTGAGGTATTTCCTTCTACTAGTACCAGCTGAGGTATTTCTTCTACTAGTACCAGCTGAGGTATTTCTTCTACTACTACCAGCTGAGGTATTCCTTCCACTAGTACCAGCTGAGGTATTTCCTTCCACTATTACCAGCTGAGGTATTCCTTCTACTAGTACCAGCTGAGGTATTTCCTTCTACTAGTACCAGCTGAGGTATTTCCTTCTACTAGTACCAGCTGAGGTATTTCTTCTACTAGTACCAGCTGAGGTATTTCTTCTACTACTACCAGCTGAGGTATTTCCTTCTACTAGTACCAGCTGAGGTATTCCTTCCACTAGTACCAGCTGAGGTATTTCCTTCTACTAGTACCAGCTGAGGTATTTCTTCCACTATTACCAGCTGAGGTATTCCTTCTACTAGTACTACCAGCTGAGGTATTCCTTCTACTAGTACCAGCTGAGGTATTCCTTCTACTAGTACCAGCTGAGGTATTTCCTTCTACTACCAGCTGAGGTATTCCTTCTACTAGTACCAGCTGAGGTATTTCTTCTACTAGTACCAGCTGAGGTATTTCCTTCCACTAGTACCAGCTGAGGTATTTCCTTCCACTAGTACCAGCTGAGGTATTTCCTTCCACTAGTACCAGCTGATGTATTCCTTCTACTAGTACCAGCTGAGGTATTTCCTTCTACTAGTACCAGCTGAGGTATTTCCTTCCACTAGTACCAGCTGAGGTATTTCCTTCCACTAGTACCAGCTGAGGTATTTCCTTCTACTAGTACCAGCTGAGGTATTTCTTCTACTAGTACCAGCTGAGGTATTTCTTCTACTACTACCAGCTGAGGTATTCCTTCCACTAGTACCAGCTGAGGTATTCCTTCCACTAGTACCAGCTGAGGTATTTCCTTCTACTAGTACCAGCTGAGGTATTTCTTCCACTATTACCAGCTGAGGTATTCCTTCTACTAGTACTACCAGCTGAGGTATTCCTTCTACTAGTACCAGCTGAGGTATTCCTTCTACTAGTACCAGCTGAGGTATTTCCTTCTACTACCAGCTGAGGTATTCCTTCTACTAGTACCAGCTGAGGTATTTCTTCTACTAGTACCAGCTGAGGTATTTCCTTCCACTAGTACCAGCTGAGGTATTTCCTTCCACTAGTACCAGCTGAGGTATTTCCTTCCACTAGTACCAGCTGAGGTATTCCTTCTACTAGTACCAGCTGAGGTATTTCCTTCTACTAGTACCAGCTGAGGTATTCCTTCCACTAGTACCAGCTGAGGTATTTCCTTCTACTAGTACCAGCTGAGGTATTTCCTTCTACTAGTACCAGCTGAGGTATTTCTTCTACTACTACCAGCTGAGGTATTTCTTCTACTAGTACCAGCTGAGGTATTTCCTTCTACTAGTACCAGCTGAGGTATTCCTTCCACTAGTACCAGCTGAGGTATTTCCTTCTACTAGTACCAGCTGAGGTATTTCCTTCTACTAGTACCAGCTGAGGTATTTCTTCTACTACTACCAGCTGAGGTATTCCTTCTACTACTACCAGCTGAGGTATTCCTTCTACTACTACCAGCTGAGGTATTTCCTTCCACTAGTACCAGCTGAGGTATTCCTTCTACTAGTACCAGCTGAGGTATTTCCTTCCACTAGTACCAGCTGAGGTATTTCCTTCTACTAGTACCAGCTGAGGTATTTCCTTCCACTAGTACCAGCTGAGGTATTCCTTCTACTAGTACCAGCTGAGGTATTTCCTTCCACTAGTACCAGCTGAGGTATTTCCTTCTACTAGTACCAGCTGAGGTATTTCTTCCACTAGTACCAGCTGAGGTATTTCTTCTACTAGTACCAGCTGAGGTATTCCTTCTACTAGTACCAGCTGAGGTATTCCTTCCACTAGTACCAGCTGAGGTATTCCTTCCACTAGTACCAGCTGAGGTATTCCTTCTACTAGTACCAGCTGAGGTATTCCTTCTACTAGTACCAGCTGAGGTATTCCTTCCACTAGTACCAGCTGAGATATTTCTTCTACTAGTACCAGCTGAGGTATTCCTTCTACTAGTACCAGCTGAGGTATTCCTTCCACTAGTACCAGCTGAGGTATTCCTTCCACTAGTACCAGCTGAGGTATTCCTTCTACTAGTACCAGCTGAGGTATTCCTTCCACTAGTACCAGCTGAGGTATTCCTTCCACTAGTACCAGCTGAGGTATTCCTTCTACTACTACTACCAGCTGAGGTATTTCCTTCTACTAGTACCAGCTGAGGTATTCCTTCTACTAGTACCAGCTGAGGTATTTCCTTCTACTACCAGCTGAGGTATTCGTTCTACTAGTACCAGCTGAGATATTTCTTCTACTAGTACCAGCTGAGGTATTCCTTCTACTAGTACCAGCTGAGGTATTTCCTTCTACTACCAGCTGAGGTATTCCTTCTACTAGTACCAGCTGAGGTATTTCTTCTACTACTACCAGCTGAGGTATTTCCTTCTACTTGTACCAGCTGAGGTATTTCCTTCTACTACTACCAGCTGAGGTATTTCCTTTTACTACTACCAGCTGAGGTATTTCTTCCACTAGTACCAGCTGAGGTATTCCTTCCACTAGTACCAGCTGAGGTATTCCTTCTACTAGTACCAGCTGAGGTATTTCTTCTACTAGTACCAGCTGAGGTATTTCTTCTACTAGTACCAGCTGAGGTATTTCTTCTACTACTACCAGCTGAGGTATTTCCTTCTACTAGTACCAGCTGAGGTATTTCTTCTACTACTACCAGCTGAGGTATTTCCTTCCACTAGTACCAGCTGAGGTATTTCTTCTACTAGTACCAGCTGAGGTATTTCCTTCCACTAGTACCAGCTGAGGTATTTCCTTCCACTAGTACCAGCTGAGGTATTTCCTTCCACTAGTACCAGCTGAGGTATTCCTTCTACTAGTACCAGCTGAGGTATTTCCTTCCACTAGTACCAGCTGAGGTTTTTCCTTCTACTAGTACCAGCTGAGGTATTTCTTCTACTACTACCAGCTGAGGTATTTCTTCTACTACTACCAGCTGAGGTATTTCCTTCCACTAGTACCAGCTGAGGTATTCCTTCTACTAGTACCAGCTGAGGTATTTCCTTCCACTAGTACCAGCTGAGGTATTTCCTTCTACTAGTACCAGCTGAGGTATTCCTTCCACTAGTACCAGCTGAGGTATTTCTTCTACTAGTACCAGCTGAGGTATTTCTTCTACTACTACCAGCTGAGGTATTTCCTTCTACTAGTACCAGCTGAGGTATTTCTTCTACTACTACCAGCTGAGGTATTTCCTTCCACTAGTACCAGCTGAGGTATTTCTTCTACTAGTACCAGCTGAGGTATTTCCTTCCACTAGTACCAGCTGAGGTATTTCCTTCCACTAGTACCAGCTGAGGTATTTCCTTCCACTAGTACCAGCTGAGGTATTCCTTCTACTAGTACCAGCTGAGGTATTTCCTTCCACTAGTACCAGCTGAGGTTTTTCCTTCTACTAGTACCAGCTGAGGTATTTCTTCTACTACTACCAGCTGAGGTATTTCTTCTACTACTACCAGCTGAGGTATTTCCTTCCACTAGTACCAGCTGAGGTATTCCTTCTACTAGTACCAGCTGAGGTATTTCCTTCCACTAGTACCAGCTGAGGTATTTCCTTCTACTAGTACCAGCTGAGGTATTCCTTCCACTAGTACCAGCTGAGGTATTTCCTTCTACTAGTACCAGCTGAGGTATTTCTTCCACTAGTACCAGCTGAGGTATTTCCTTCTACTAGTACCAGCTGAGGTATTTCTTCTACTAGTACCAGCTGAGGTATTTCTTCTACTACTACCAGCTGAGGTATTCCTTCCACTAGTACCAGCTGAGGTGTTCCTTCCACTAGTACCAGCTGAGGTATTCCTTCTACTAGTACCAGCTGAGGTATTCCTTCTACTAGTACCAGCTGAGGTATTTCTTCCACTATTACCAGCTGAGGTATTTCTTCTACTAGTACCAGCTGAGGTATTCCTTCTACTAGTACCAGCTGAGGTATTCCTTCTACTAGTACCAGCTGAGGTATTTCTTCTACTACTACCAGCTGAGGTATTCCTTCTACTAGTACCAGCTGAGGTATTTCTTCTACTACTACCAGCTGAGGTATTCCTTCTACTACTACTACCAGCTGAGGTATTTCCTTCTACTAGTACCAGCTGAGGTATTCCTTCTACTAGTACCAGCTGAGGTATTTCCTTCTACTACCAGCTGAGGTATTCCTTCTACTAGTACCAGCTGAGGTATTTCTTCTACTAGTACCAGCTGAGGTATTTCTTCTACTAGTACCAGCTGAGGTATTCCTTCTACTACTACCAGCTGAGGTATTCCTTCTACTAGTACCAGCTGAGGTATTTCTTCTACTACTACCAGCTGAGGTATTTCCTTCCACTAGTACCAGCTGAGGTATTTCCTTCCACTAGTACCAGCTGAGGTATTTCCTTCCACTAGTACCAGCTGAGGTATTTCCTTCCACTAGTACCAGCTGAGGTATTCCTTCTACTAGTACCAGCTGAGGTATTTCCTTCTACTAGTACCAGCTGAGGTATTTCCTTCCACTAGTACCAGCTGAGGTATTTCTTCTACTACTACCAGCTGAGGTATTTCTTCTACTAGTACCAGCTGAGGTATTCCTTCTACTAGTACCAGCTGAGGTATTTCTTCTACTACTACCAGCTGAGGTATTCCTTCTACTACTACCAGCTGAGGTATTTCCTTCCACTAGTACCAGCTGAGGTATTCCTTCTACTAGTACCAGCTGAGGTATTTCCTTCCACTAGTACCAGCTGAGGTATTTCCTTCTACTAGTACCAGCTGAGGTATTCCTTCCACTAGTACCAGCTGAGGTATTTCCTTCTACTAGTACCAGCTGAGGTATTCCTTCTACTAGTACCAGCTGAGGTATTCCTTCCACTAGTACCAGCTGAGGTATTCCTTCCACTAGTACCAGCTGAGGTATTCCTTCTACTAGTACCAGCTGAGGTATTCCTTCTACTAGTACCAGCTGAGGTATTTCCTTCTACTAGTACCAGCTGAGGTATTTCTTCCACTATTACCAGCTGAGGTATTCCTTCTACTACTACTACCAGCTGAGGTATTCCTTCTACTAGTACCAGCTGAGGTATTCCTTCTACTAGTACCAGCTGAGGTATTTCCTTCTACTACCAGCTGAGGTATTCCTTCTACTAGTACCAGCTGAGGTATTTCTTCTACTAGTACCAGCTGAGGTATTCCTTCTACTAGTACCAGCTGAGGTATTTCCTTCTACTACCAGCTGAGGTATTCCTTCTACTAGTACCAGCTGAGGTATTTCCTTCTACTACCAGCTGAGGTATTCCTTCTACTAGTACCAGCTGAGGTTTTTCTTCTACTAGTACCAGCTGAGGTATTTCTTCTACTACTACCAGCTGAGGTATTCCTTCTACTTGTACCAGCTGAGGTATTTCCTTCTACTAGTACCAGCTGAGGTATTTCCTTTTACTACTACCAGCTGAGGTATTTCTTCCACTAGTACCAGCTGAGGTATTCCTTCCACTAGTACCAGCTGAGGTATTCCTTCTACTAGTACCAGCTGAGGTATTTCCTTCTACTAGTACCAGCTGAGGTATTCCTTCTACTAGTACCAGCTGAGGTATTTCCTTCTACTACCAGCTGAGGTATTCCTTCTACTAGTACCAGCTGAGGTAATTCTTCTACTAGTACCAGCTGAGGTATTTCTTCTACTAGTACCAGCTGAGGTATTTCTTCTACTACTACCAGCTGAAGTATTCCTTCTACTAGTACCAGCTGAGGTATTTCTTCTACTACTACCAGCTGAGGTATTTCCTTCCACTAGTACCAGCTGAGGTATTTCTTCTACTAGTACCAGCTGAGGTATTTCCTTCCACTAGTACCAGCTGAGGTATTTCCTTCCACTAGTACCAGCTGAGGTTTTCCTTCTACTAGTACCAGCTGAGGTATTTCCTTCCACTAGTACCAGCTGAGGTATTTCCTTCCACTAGTACCAGCTGAGGTATTTCCTTCCACTAGTACCAGCTGAGGTATTCCTTCCACTAGTACCAGCTGAGGTATTTCCTTCCACTAGTACCAGCTGAGGTATTTCCTTCTACTAGTACCAGCTGAGGTATTCCTTCCACTAGTACCAGCTGAGGTATTTCCTTCTACTAGTACCAGCCGAGGTATTTCTTCCACTAGTACCAGCTGAGGTATTTCCTTCTACTAGTACCAGCTGAGGTATTCATTCTACTAGTACCAGCTGAGGTATTTCTTCTACTTCTACCAGCTGAGGTATTCCTTCTACTAGTACCAGCTGAGGTATTCCTTCTACTAGTACCAGCTGAGGTATTCATTCTACTAGTACCAGCTGAGGTATTTCTTCTACTACTACCAGCTGAGGTATTCCTTCTACTAGTACCAGCTGAGGTATTCCTTCTACTAGTACCAGCTGAGGTATTTCTTCTACTACTACCAGCTGAGGTATTTCTTCTACTACTACCAGCTGAGGTATTCCTTCCACTAGTACCAGCTGAGGTATTCCTTCTACTAGTACCAGCTGAGGTATTTCCTTCCACTAGTACCAGCTGAGGTATTTCCTTCCACTATTACCAGCTGAGGTATTTCTTCTACTACTACCAGCTGAGGTATTCCTTCCACTAGTACCAGCTGAGGTATTTCCTTCTACTACTACCAGCTGAGGTATTTCTTCCACTAGTACCAGCTGAGGTATTTCTTCTACTAGTACCAGCTGAGGTATTCCTTCCACTAGTACCAGCTGAGGTATTTCTTCCACTAGTACCAGCTGAGGTATTCCTTCCACTAGTACCAGCTGAGGTATTCCTTCCACTAGTACCAGCTGAGGTATTCCTTCTACTAGTACCAGCTGAGGTATTCCTTCTACTAGTACCAGCTGAGGTATTCCTTCCACTAGTACCAGCTGAGGTATTCCTTCTACTAGTACCAGCTGAGGTATTTCCTTCTACTAGTACCAGCTGAGGTATTCCTTCTACTAGTACCAGCTGAGGTATTTCTTCTACTAGTACCAGCTGAGGTATTTCTTCTACTAGTACCAGCTGAGGTATTTCTTCTACTAGTACCAGCTGAGGTATTCCTTCTACTAGTACCAGCTGAGGTATTTCTTCTACTAGTACCAGCTGAGGTATTCCTTCTACTAGTACCAGCTGAGGTATTTCCTTCTACTACCAGCTGAGGTATTCCTTCTACTAGTACCAGCTGAGGTATTTCCTTCTACTACCAGCTGAGGTATTTCTTCTACTAGTACCAGCTGAGGTATTTCTTCTACTAGTACCAGCTGAGGTATTCCTTCTACTAGTACCAGCTGAGGTATTTCTTCTACTACTACCAGCTGAGGTATTCCTTCTACTAGTACCAGCTGAGATATTTCTTCTACTAGTACCAGCTGAGGTATTCCTTCCACTAGTACCAGCTGAGGTATTCCTTCTACTAGTACCAGCTGAGGTATTTCCTTTTACTACTACCAGCTGAGGTATTTCTTCCACTAGTACCAGCTGAGGTATTCCTTCCACTAGTACCAGCTGAGGTATTCCTTCTACTAGTACCAGCTGAGGTATTTCCTTCTACTATTACCAGCTGAGGTATTTCTTCCACTAGTACCAGCTGAGGTATTTCTTCTACTATTACCAGCTGAGGTATTTCTTCCACTAGTACCAGTTGAGGTATTTCATTATACTAGTACCAGCTGAGGTATTCCTTCTACTACCAGCTGAGGTATTTCCATCTACTAGTACCAGCTGAGGTATTTCCTTCTACTAGTACCAGCTGAGGTATTTCTTCCACTAGTACCAGCTGAGGTATTTCTTCCACTACTACCAGCTGAGGTATTTATTCCACTAGTACCAGCTGAGGTATTCCTTCCACTAGTACCAGCTGAGGTATTCCTTCTACTAGTACCAGCTGAAGTATTCCTTCTACTAGTACCAGCTGAGGTATTTCCTTCCACTAGTACCAGCTGAGGTATTCCTTCTACTAGTACCAGCTGAGGTATTCCTTCTACTAGTACCAGCTGAGGTATTTCTTCCACTAGGACCAGCTGAGGTATTCCTTCTACTAGTACCAGCTGAGGTATTCCTTCTACTAGTACCAGCTGAAGTATTCCTTCTACTAGTACCAGCTGAGGTATTTCCTTCCACTAGTACCAGCTGAGGTATTTATTCCACTAGTACCAGCTGAGGTATTCCTTCCACTAGTACCAGCTGAGGTATTCCTTCTACTAGTACCAGCTGAAGTATTCCTTCTACTAGTACCAGCTGAGGTATTTCCTTCCACTAGTACCAGCTGAGGTATTCCTTCTACTAGTACCAGCTGAGGTATTCCTTCTACTAGTACCAGCTGAAGTATTCCTTCTACTAGTACCAGCTGAGGTATTTCCTTCCACTAGTACCAGCTGAGGTATTTCTTCCACTAGGACCAGCTGAGGTATTCCTTCTACTAGTACCAGCTGAGGTATTCCTTCTACTAGTACCAGCTGAGGTATTTCTTCCACTATTACCAGCTGAGGTATTTCTTCCACTAGTACCAGCTGAGGTATTCCTTCTACTAGTACCAGTTGAGGTATTTCATTATACTAGTACCAGCTGAGGTATTCCTTCTACTACCAGCTGAGGTATTCCATCTACTAGTACCAGCTGAGGTATTCCTTCTACTAGTACCAGCTGAGGTATTCCTTCTACTAGTACCAGCTGAGGTATTTCCTTCTACTAGTACCAGCTGAGGTATTTCCTTCTACTAGTACCAGCTGAGGTATTTCCTTCTACTAGTACCAGCTGAGGTATTCCTTCTACTAGTACCAGCTGACATATTCCTTCCACTAATACCAGCTGAAGTATTACTTCCACTAGTACTTGCTGAGATATTTCTTCTACTAGTAGCAGCTGAAGTATTCCTTCTACTAGTACTGGCTGAAGTATTCCTTCCACTAGTACAGTGGTTCTCAAACTCGGTCCTCAGGACCCCACAGAGGTCATGTTTTCCAGGTCACCCAGCAGGTGCACAGGTGTAGTCATTACTCACTGACACGTTTTTAAAGATCCACAGGTGCAGCTAATTATTTCACTAGTGATTATGTGAGGAGACATGCAAAACATGCACTGTTTGGGGTCCTGAGGACCGAGTTTAGGAAACCTGTGCACTAGTACTTACTGAAACATTTCTTCCACTTGTATTCCTTCTGGTAGTAAAGACTAGGGTATTCCTTATACTTGTACCGGCTGAAGTATTCCTTCTACTTGTACTGACTGAAGTATTCCTTCTCATAGTACTGACTGAAGCATTCCTTCTCATAGTACTTCCTGAAGCATCCCTTCTCATAGTGCTGCCTGAAGCATTCCATCTCCTAGTGCTGCCTGAGCATTCCTTCTCCTAGTGCATTCCTTCTCCTAGTGCTGCCTGAAGCATTCCTTCTCCTAGTGCTGCCTGAAGCATTCCTTCTCCTAGTGCTGCCTGAAGCATTCCTTCTCCTAGTGCTGCCTGAAGCATTCCTTCTCCTAGTGCTGCCTGAAGCATTCCTTCTCCTAGTGCTGCCTGAAGCATTCCTTCTCCTAGTGCTGCCTGAAGCATTCCTTCTCCTAGTGCTGCCTGAAGCATTCCTTCTCCTAGTGCTGCCTGAAGCATTCCTTCTCCTAGTGCTGCCTGAAGCATTCCTTCTCCTAGTGCTGCCTGAAGCATTCCTTCTCCTAGTGCTGCCTGAAGCATTCCTTCTCCTAGTGCTGCCTGAAGCATTCCTTCTCCTAGTGCTGCCTGAAGCATTCCTTCTCCTAGTGCTGCCTGAAGCATTCCTTCTCCTAGTGCTGCCTGAAGCATTCCTTCTCCTAGTGCTGCCTGAAGCATTCCTTCTCCTAGTGCTGCCTGAAGCATTCCTTCTCCTAGTGCTGCCTGAAGCATTCCTTCTCCTAGTGCTGCCTGAAGCATTCCTTCTCCTAGTGCTGCCTGAAGCATTCCTTCTCCTAGTGCTGCCTGAAGCATTCCTTCTCCTAGTGCTGCCTGAAGCATTCCTTCTCCTAGTGCTGCCTGAAGCATTCCTTCTCCTAGTGCTGCCTGAAGCATTCCTTCTCCTAGTGCTGCCTGAAGCATTCCTTCTCCTAGTGCTGCCTGAAGCATTCCTTCTCCTAGTGCTGCCTGAAGCATTCCTTCTCCTAGTGCTGCCTGAAGCATTCCTTCTCCTAGTGCTGCCTGAAGCATTCCTTCTCCTAGTGCTGCCTGAAGCATTCCTTCTCCTAGTGCTGCCTGAAGCATTCCTTCTCCTAGTGCTGCCTGAAGCATTCCTTCTCCTAGTGCTGCCTGAAGCATTCCTTCTCCTAGTGCTGCCTGAAGCATTCCTTCTCCTAGTGCTGCCTGAAGCATTCCTTCTCCTAGTGCTGCCTGAAGCATTCCTTCTCCTAGTGCTGCCTGAAGCATTCCTTCTCCTAGTGCTGCCTGAAGCATTCCTTCTCCTAGTGCTGCCTGAAGCATTCCTTCTCCTAGTGCTGCCTGAAGCATTCCTTCTCCTAGTGCTGCCTGAAGCATTCCTTCTCCTAGTGCTGACTGAAGCATTCCTTCTCCTAGTGCTGCCTGAAGCATTCCTTCTCCTAGTGCTGCCTGAAGCATTCCTTCTCCTAGTGCTGCCTGAAGCATTCCTTCTCCTAGTGCTGCCTGAAGCATTCCTTCTCCTAGTGCTGCCTGAAGCATTACTTCTCATAGTACTGACTGAAGAATTCCTTCTACTAGTAAAGGCGGAAGGTATTACTTCTATTAGTACCAGTTAAAGCAGAGGTTCTCGGTCCTCAGGTCATGTTTTCCAGGTCACCCAGCACAAGTGTTTTCATTACTCACTATAACACATTTTAAAAGATCCACAGATGGATCTCATAGTACAGTCTGAAGTATTCATTCTCATGGTATCGACTGTAGTATTACTACATTATTATTACTACATTATTATTGTAGTATTACTAGTATTAGTCCTGCTAGTACCAGCTGAAGTATTATTTCTACTAGAATAGGCTGAAGTATTCCATCTGCTAGTACCGACTAAGGCCCGTCTCTCTGTCTCTCTAGCTAAGCCTGCTGGACTTTTCGCCTCCTTTGCCTGGTGGCCCAGTGCGCATGCGCGAGACCCGGATAGCGGCGGGCAATCCGTCACTCCGGGTCTCGTACCAAAGGGGGCGTGCTGTCGATGTTGAGTGACAGCACGCCCCCTTTGGTGGGCGGGCCGGGGGAGTGGCTGCCCAGACGGAGGCGTTCCCATCTGGGGCCGGCCCCACTGACATCACAAGTGATGTCTGTTAGAGCCGAAAGCACTCTGGGGCTTGTGGCAACGAGACCCTACCACAAGGGTCTCGTCGCAAGTCCGATGGTCGCGATGGTCTTGACGATCGCGACCATCTTCCTGACCGCTCGCTATAGCTGTGCGTGGTCACCCACAGCTCTGCGAGCGGCTCTGAAAAACAAGAAGGACGGCCCTGATTCAGAGCGAGCGCTCTGTATCAGGGCCACAGTTCGTTATAAGGGGACATTCCAAAAGGTGCAGGCTCATTTTTTTAAGCCTGCACCTCTAAACCTCAATTCTGCACTTTTTTTCACCAGCTAAAGTCTGGCGATTATTTATCCCCTTTTTTTACACTGACTTTACGCACCGGCGGAAAGTCAATGTAATTGAATACGGGGATAATTAAAATAGGCAAAAATGACGTCATCGGTGATAAGTTATCGCTGATTCTGACATTTCGCCTCAAATTGAAAACGGTCCTAAGAATTATTTCTACTAGTACAGGCTGAAGTTATCCTTCTGCTGGTACCGCTAGTACTGCCTGAAGTATTCCGTCTTATAGTACCAGCTTATGTATTACATCTATTAGTATAGGCTAGAGTAATAAATATGTCTTCCAAAGCATAGTCGAGCATAGCGACGCCCACTGCAGCCTTCTCATATCCGTCCGATGACGTGCAACGCAGATTGGACAGTCACGCAGCTTGTGACGCAGTCACGCAGCAAACACTGCGGCTCTCCTGACACGTAGAGAACTCTGATGCTGCAAAGGAGAACGCAATGGCTAATTTATGCATGCCCATGAAACAGCGTTTAAACGGTCAGACACGCCTGCGTTTTCCTATCCACCCCCCGTTACCACCCCCAAACACTGACTACCTGTCACTCACTTTGCGAGTGATTCCTGTGTATGAGAGTAATCGCAATGCATTTTGCAATTGTCGATCTGTGAAAATATCAGCATTGTGTACAACTCGGAACCAGAACCTGTCTCTCTAGCTAACGCTTGAGACATCTCCACTGGGGACTGAGAAGATACGCCACTTGGGGCTCGCTACTACCTTGGGGCCTAATCAAGATGTTAATTATCGAGGTCCGATAATTAACACACTGACTCGACGCGGACACCGGAGCAATTCATCATTGCTCCTGCACTGAGACAGCCGATTATTTTCACTGCTTGCGAAAGCAGTGCGCATGCGTGACCTACAAGTCACACATGTGCACATGAGCCCCGACGGAAGGAGCCGGACAGGGGAGGAGGGATCCGAAAGGATCCCTCTTCACGACCCGGAACTCCCTTCCCATATTCGCATCGCAGACACAGGAAAACACCACTCAGTGTGCCAGAGACGCTAAGCTGCAATTTTAACCACACAGGAATTAGTTTTAAATACATAGAAAGGCAGCGAGGAAGCACTACAGAACTTGGCATAAGGAAAAGTTGCGGCGGTTGCATCGTAGCACTTTGTGTACAGAGGTATGAGGACACATCTCTATACTATCTTTGTATCCATGATAAAATGGACGCCGGAGTGAAAGATATTGTTATCTTGGTCACTCAGACAGTTGTTTATAGAAGTATTCACGTCACTGATGTATTATATTGTAATGAAAGGCACATATTGGTTCCTCTTCAAGCGTAGGAGATTACCCTCCATGATTAAGGTAATCTCCAAACAGACTACCATGCCACAACGTCACTTGCTGCACGGTAGCTGGCCTCCCTTACCCATGCCACACGGGCACTGGCTACACGGTGTCTGGCCTCCCTCGCCCATGCCACCCCAGCACTGGCTACACGGTGTCTGGCCTCCCTCGCCCATGCCACACCTGGCACTGGCTACACGGTGTCTGGCCTCCCTCGCCGATGCCACACCGGCACTGGTTACACAGTGCCTAGCCTCCCCCTCACCTATCACACAACGGAACTGGCTACACAGTGCCTGGCTTCCCCCCTCGCTGTTCATTATCTGGAATATAATTTTATTTTGTATTTTTGAGGTAATCTCCAAACAGACAACCATGCCACACCATCACTGGCTACACGGTGCCTTGTCCCCCCTCGCCCATGCCACAACATCACTGGCTACACAGTGCCTTGTCCCCCTCGCCCATGCCACAATGGCACTGGCTACACGGTGTCTGGCCTTCCTTGCCCATACCACACCGGCACTGGCTACACGGTGTCTGGCCTCCCTCGCCCATGCCACACCGGCACTGGCTACACAGTGCCTGGCCCTCACACTCGCTGTTCATTATCTGGAGTATAACTTTATTTTGTATTTTTGAGGTAATCTCCAAACAGACAACCATGCCACAACATCACTGGCTACACGTGCCTTGTCCCCCTCACCCATGCCACAACATCACTGGCTACACAGTGCCTTGTCCCCCTCGCCCATGCCACAATGGCACTGGCTACACGGTGTCTGGCCTTCCTTGCCCATACCACACCGGCACTGGCTACACGGTGTCTGGCCTCCCTCGCCCATGCCACACTGGCTACACGGTGCCTTGTCCCCCTCGCCCATGCCACAACGGCACTGGCTACACGGTGTCTGGCCTTCCTTGCCCATACCACACCGGCACTGGCTACACGGTGTCTGGCCTCCCTAGCCCATGCCACACTGGCTACACGGTGCCTTGTCCCCCTCGCCCATGCCACAACGGCACTGGCTACACGGTGTCTGGCCTTCCTTGCCCATACCACACCGGCACTAGCTACACGGTGCCTTTTCCCCCTCACCCATGCCACAACGGCACTGGCTGCACGGTGTCTGGCCTCCCTCGCCCATGCCACACTGTCACTGGCTACACGGTGTCTGGCCTCCCTCGCCCATGCCACACCGACACTGGCTACACCTGCCTGGCCCCCCCCTCGCTGTTCATTTTCCAGAATATAATTTTATTTTATTCAGATTGCTTATCGTACCGTACACTTTACAATTTCCTCAGGGACGCTTAAAATGCCACCTAGTTCTGCACGGACATATTTATTGGCCCTTTCACATCAATTCATTACAGAAGGAAATTTTACAGTCCGATCACCTTATAAAATTTGTACAGAGCTCTGACATATTATTCTGCAGCATAAAGAGATTAAGGCTGAGCTCCTTCTAGATTTCTTTTCTTATTATCCGTATTTACTAGCTGAGGTAAGGCAATAGCGGAAACCCATGTTGAGGATTTGGGGTCCAGCGTGGCCTCAATTAATGTCTGTTTTTTAGGAGTAGCAGCTTGAGCCTGCTATTTTGCTGTTCAGACTGATATTAGAAATATTACTGTATGTCTAAGCCCTTAAATCTCCTCACAGTATCTTATTCTTTTATCCCTAAATATATAAACATGAGAGAGAAAGCTTCGTTCTGCACGCTTCCCAGTGCAGGAAGCAATACTAGCCTAGAGTCAGTGGCGTCTTAGGAGACGAGGGGGCCCATGTGCATTCCCCGTGCAGGGCCCCCTGTTCTCCCCCCCACTGGCCGGCAGCCGACTGATGCTGCTGGCCGGTGACTGCAGAAGCAGTAGTCTCTGGGCACTAGACTCTAGCGGCGGCCATTTTCTGATGTTCTGTGCAGCGCTGACACCCGACGTGGGACCACAGACATGTGAGTTTTACATAATAAGGGTGCAGGGTGTGCGGTGCGGGGCCCCCCTGGACTCGGGGGCCCGTGTGTCCCGCACACCCTGCACCCATTATAGATATGCCTCTGCCTGGAGTGGAGGGCCAGTCTGAGGGAATATGTGCTTACGTGACCTGGCTGGCAGTCTTATGAGTCCGAGGTGGAATGGAATCTTGGACTTGGGCTCCCAGTTTAAAAAAAAAAGATATAAATGTAAGGAAAACAGAAAGCCTCTTATATTCCTGGCAAAATGGGGCACCCCCTTTTTATGGTCTGATTTGTGTAGTCCTATTACAGTTACGGGGTGGACAGCTGGGGCTGAGTTGCTATTCGCAGCAGCTGTCCCCACACCAAAGCAATGATGAATTGTTCCGGTGTAAAGTATCCCCCCCGCAGCGGGATGAATACTTAATCATCGGGGGCCATACGGCCCCCAATGATGAATAGGTACCTTTGAGAGGGAGGAAGGGAACTTTTCCAAAACTGGGCTAGGTCAGTCTGAGCGGCAATTAAACATCTCTATTAGTTGCCAATGAATTATATTATGAGTAAGGGGATAATCCCAGATATAACTCCGGCCATGCTTGGGAAGGCAATTTAGTAAAAGGGCACAACTGGAGGAAATAACGGTACCAGTAAGAGATATCACCTTTTCCCACTGCCTGAGGTCAGGCGGAAATATAATTCTGTGGGTGGAGCATGAAGCAACCCCACGGGCTGGATAGCACTATTACAGCAATGTCTGACCTGATAATATTTAAATATATCATGAGGAGTAAGGGAGTCCTGCACCTATAGGGAGGTAAGAGAGATGAGAGGGCCACCAATAAGGATATCACGCCGAGTCCCAATGCCACAAGCTCGCCAAGTCGTTGATACGGTATCAGCCATGAAGGTGCTGGGATAGTATAGTAGTTGGAAGAAAAATGTCTTGCTGTTGAGAGATTAATCTATCCCAGACTTAAAGCAACACCCGCACAGTAGATAAGGTAACAAGATGGTAGGCTAGCAAACATGGAGGCGTCCACAGAGCAGATTGTGGTAAATATGGCCCTTTGTATCTTGATGACCAAAAATGATTTCCCTGTTCTTGTCTTAGAATGTTTATTTTTACCCAATCCTAGCAAATGTTATATCTTTGTATTTTTAGAACAGATGGGTTTTCATTTCAGCATCATATCGGGAAAAATATAAGCAAAACTCTGAGAAAGAAGAAAGTGTAAGTTTTATTTTCATGCAGTCAGTGCCAGGCATTTACCCAAAACGTCAGGGTAGTCCCGTTTCTCTTATTAAACGAGTGCGGTGAAATTTATACGTAACACAGACGGAACACCGTTCCCTCGGGCAGCCGCCAAGCACATTGATCGTGCGATTTTCGCTAATATCTGTCCTACTTCTAATGCAAAAAGAAAAAAAGGAGTGGGCAGAGGTACTGCGGCATGATCTGGCAAGCCCACCGCGCTTTGGGGATCACCAGATCATGCCATTACTCTGTAGGCTGTACCACAGGCTGCCTAAACTGTTGGCTAGCTGGTTTCCGTTCTAAATTTCTATCTGCAATTTGTTGCAGTTTCCAAAAAGTAATAGAGAAATTTTTTTTTTTGCTGAACCCCTGCATTGCGTGTGACTCTGAATCAGGCTCTTATTTAATAGATTGCGTATAGCAGGCAAGGGGGGGATTCTGGCAAGTTAGTCTGCATAATTAAAGCGGGAGGGGGGCAGCAAGTTTGGCTCCGCGAGGGGTGTGTTGCGGTGGGCCGATGGGCATTGTGACGCATCGTGGCCCCACCTGCACTAGACGATGTCCCGATTACCGGCATTGTGAAGCGGGGGCGTGGCCAAGACGACGCAATTCAGTGCGAATGGTGTCATCGGCCGCCCACTTCGTTCTGCAAAGCTCCGGGGGACTTGCCAAGTATGGTCGGCGTACCGTAATTGGCCAAATTGGACAGGATCAACCCTCATGGAGCTTGGGTCTTGCGCTTGGATATCCTCTGGCATCACCGTGGCATATATAGGCCAATATAGACACTCTGCTGCCACCTTCTAGCCATATTTACCAATATGTCCAGCAAGGATGAAGTCAATAAATTAAATTGATTATTATTCATAAGGGTCACATGTTTGTATATTAAATAACCTACCATAAGTTATAATGACAGGGGCCATTGTCTTTTTTTTTTTTCTAGTGCCAAAATGGTGGCTAATGGTGACATCTCCTACTCATTTCCTACGGTGCCACAGGCATCTGGGAAGGGCTTTCAGCAAGCAGAGGAGACAACTCCAAAGATAAATGACTGAAAAGTTAGACCTTTCCGGGACAAATGCCCGGGATGACACAAGCAGTTGTTGATGCACTTTTATGGTAGAACGGGATGTAGTTATGTTACCGATGTCCGAAATGCCGGCTGCCAGGATCCCAATGTGGAAAGCCCGACTTGGGAGTAAGGATAGGCATCAGAATACCGATGTCTTAGTAAAAGGGCACAACTGGAGTAATGACAGGGGCCATTGTCTTTTTTTTTTTCTTTTCTTTTTTTGCAGTGCCAAAATGGTGGCTAACGGTGACATCTCCTACTCATTTCCTACGGTGCCACAGGCATCTTGGAAGGGCTTTCAGCAAGCAGAGGAGACAACTCCAAAGATAAATGACTGAAAAGTTAGACCTTTCCGGGACAAATGCCCGGGATGACACAAGCAGTTGTTGATGCACTTTTATGGTAGAACGGGATGTAGTTATGTTACCGATGTCCGAAATGCCGGCTGCCAGGATCCCAATGCGGAAAGCCCGACTTGGGAGTAAGGATAGGCATCGGAATACCGATGTCTTAGTAAAAGGGCACAACTGGAGTAATGACAGGGGCCATTGTCTTTTTTTTTTTTCTTTTCTGTTTTTGCAGTGCCAAAATGGTGGCTAACGGTGACATCTCCTACTCATTTCCTACGGTGCCACAGGCATCTGGGAAGGGCTTTCAGCAAGCAGAGGAGACAACTCCAAAGATAAATGACTGAAAAGTTAGACCTTTCCGGGACAAATGCCCGGGATGACACAAGCAGTTGTTGATGCACTTTTATGGTAGAACGGGATGTAGTTATGTTACCGATGTCCAAAATGCCGGCTGCCAGGATCCCAATGCGGAAAGCCCGACTTGGGAGTAAGGATAGGCATCGGAATACCGATGTCTTAGTAAAAGGGCACAACTGGAGTAATGACAGGGGCCATTGTCTTTTTTTTTTTTCTTTTCTTTTTTTGCAGTGCCAAAATGGTGGCTAACGGTGACATCTCCTACTCATTTCCTACGGTGCCACAGGCATCTGGGAAGGGCTTTCAGCAAGCAGAGGAGACAACTCCAAAGATAAATGACTGAAAAGTTAGACCTTTCCGGGACAAATGCCCGGGATGACACAAGCAGTTGTTGATGCACTTTTATGGTAGAACGGGATGTAGTTATGTTACCGATGTCCGAAATGCCGGCTGCCAGGATCCCAATGCGGAAAGCCCGACTTGGGAGTAAGGATAGGCATCGGAATACCGATGTCTTAGTAAAAGGGCACAACTGGAGTAATGACAGGGGCCATTGTCTTTTTTTTTTTTCTTTTCTTTTTTTGCAGTGCCAAAATGGTGGCTAACGGTGACATCTCCTACTCATTTCCTACGGTGCCACAGGCATCTGGGAAGGGCTTTCAGCAAGCAGAGGAGACAACTCCAAAGATAAATGACTGAAAAGTTAGACCTTTCCGGGACAAATGCCCGGGATGACACAAGCAGTTGTTGATGCACTTTTATGGTAGAACGGGATGTAGTTATGTTACCGATGTCCGAAATGCCGGCTGCCAGGATCCCAATGCGGAAAGCCCGACTTGGGAGTAAGTATAGGCATCGGAATACCGATGCCTATCTTTAGCCTAACGCCAAAATCCTGACAGTCAGCATCACGAACGAAGGTAAGCGGGCATAGGTTAGCATTAGCTGCGGGGAGGAGGGGGGGGGTTAGGTTTAGGGACCCCCAGGGGAGATTAGGGTTAGGCAACCCCCGGGGAGGGTTAGGCTAGTGGAAAGGGGGAGCTTGGGGTTAGGCACCCCCTGGTGGAGGATTAGGTTTAGGGTGCGGGAAGGAGGGGGGATAGGCACACCCTGGGGAGGGATAGATTTAGGATGTAGGAAGGGGGTGGGTTAGGGTTAGGCACCACCATGGGGAGGTTAGGATTAGGCACCACCGTGGGAAGGTTAGGGTTAGGCACCACCATGGGGAGGTTAGGGTTAGGTACCACCATGGGGAGGTTAGGGTTAGGCACCACCGTGGGAAGGTTAGGGTTAGGCACCACCGTGGGAAGGTTAGGGTTAGGCACCACTGTGGGAAGGTTAGGGTTAGGCACCACCGTGGGAAGGTTAGGGTTAGGCACCCCTTCGGGGAGGGATAGTTTTAGGATGTAGGATGGGGGTGGGTTAGGGTTAGGCACCGCCATGGGGAGGTTAGGGTGAGACACCACCGTGGGAAGGTTAGGGTTAGGCACCACCGTGGGGAGGTTAGGGTTAGGCACCCCTCCGGGGAGGGATAGTTTTAGGATGTAGGATGGGGGTGGGTTAGGGTTAGGCACCACCGTGGGGAGGTTAGGGTGAGACACTACCGTGGGAAGGTTAGGATTAGGCACCACCATAGAGAGGTTAGGGTTAGGCACCACTAAGGGAAGGTTAGGGGGGACAGGGGAGGGTTAGGGTACTTACCAGCCCCAGTTAGGATGTAGAGCCTTTGGGCTTCCGGCGTCGGTATTTCATCCGGCAGCTAATCAGCCGATTCCAATAGAACAAGTAAATCATAGTGATGTCTGCATTTAAATGCGCAGTATTTGTTTTATGTATTTTGTTTTTTTGTTTATTGAAATATTACTTGTTAATGAACATCAATAAAACAGTTGGGAGCCGTACTGTATAGCAGATGGCGGAACCATTTCATGGTTATTCATCATGACAATGGGTGCAGGCCAAAAGTCACATCATCATATGGCTCATCATTAATCATTCAGGGGAGATTTGTTGGAAAATACGGCCGTTATGACGTTTTGAAACTTTGTGTTATTTGTTTGCTGTGTTGCATAAGAAATGTATAATTTTAGTTTAGAAAAAAAAAATCATTACCCTTTAGGTACAACCAATTTGTCTCTACAGTGGGAACGATATCCACCACTGAAGTATTGGCAACAAGAACGGCAACAGATAAGCTTGAAAACGTTTTATTTTTGGTACCGATATTTGCACCATAAGGACACTGGGTCGCTTTGAGAGGAACTGCACATTAAGCACAGGTCACCTTTGTTATATAGAGTTTCTTGTCTACATATAACAGATTCAAAACTGTCTGAGACTGATTGAAGTGGTTTACTATATACTAGGGGTGTGCACCGGCCACTTTTCGTGTTTTGTGTTTTGGTTTTGGATCTGGATCTTTCTTCGTGTTTTGGATCTGGATTGGTTTTGCCAAAACCACCCTTCCGTGTTTTGGGTTCTGGGTTTTGTGTTTTGGATCTGGATTTTTTCTTAAAAATTAAAAAAAAAAACTCTAAAATCACATAAAATGGGCCTTTTTTTGTTCCTACGCTATTAATAACCCCAATAACATTAATTTCCACTCATTTCCACTCTATTCTGAACACCTCACACCTCACAATATTGTTTTTAGGCCAAAAGGTTGCACCGAGGTAGCTGGATGACTATGCTAAGCAACACAAGTGGGCGGCACAAACACGTGGCCCATCTAGGAGTGGCAGACAGGAAGCCAATCAGCGTTATGGTGCCCATTTGCATGTAGCACGAACCCGGGAGATCCATGCTACATGCATCTTTGTGATTGGCACAGAGCAATGACAGGTCCGTGAGACCCGTCTGTGCTGCTGTGGTAAAAAAAAAAAAAAAACCTGTGTAAAAAAAGAAAAAAATGGCGTGCACCCCCCCAAAAAAGAGCAACCAGCCCCGGGCATTAGTAACCCAGTGCTGGGTGTGCTTAAATACAGGGGACAAACGACGTAGGGGTCCCCTGTACTTAAGCACAACCAGCACCGGGCTAGTCAGAACCAGCGCTGGTTGCCAAAATACGGGGGACAAACGACGTAGGGGTCCCCCGTATTCTGCGCAACCAGCTCTGGGCTCTGATCCGGTCCTGGTTCTGGAAATACAGGGGACAAAAAATGAGTAGGGTTCCCCTGTATGTTCCAGAACCAGCACTGGACTTTTTCTAGCGAGGGGCTGATGCCACAGCCAGGGGAGCCCTTTCACCGGGCCCCCCAGCCGCAGCATCAGCCCTGACCGCTAGTCAGCCCAGGCCGGGGATCCCTGGAGAGCTGGGGACCCCCCCAATAAAGGGGTCACCCTCTCCAGGGCACCCCAGGCCCAGGCTGATAGCCCGGGGCTATCCCCGCCACCCCTGGTGGCGGTGGGTGGCGGGTTGATTGTGTGGTGTGGTGTAAATAATGAATATCAAACATTGTCTTTACAAGTGGAACTGCAAGTTCCAGCAAGCCTGCCCCGCATGCTGGTACTTGGAGAACCACAAGTACCAGCATGCAGGGCATTAAGGGCCCACTAGTACCTGTAGTTCACCTGTAAAAAAAATGTTTAAAAAAACACAGGACACACACACCGTGACAGTATAAGTTTATTAAACATACATACACACACACACACACACACATGTACACATACTCACCTATGTAACCTGTAGCATCGGTCCACTTGTCCGGTAAAGTATCCATAGTGGACCTGTGAAAAAAAACATACTCGCCATCTCCTATGCGAGGTTCTGTCCTCTTCGTTCCAAAGTAGGCATCCCCGGACTTGGAAAAAAAAAAACGAAAACGCGATCCACGAACTTAGTACCGTTCTATAGAACGGTACTTCCCGAATGAGAGCTTAGCGGCGGGGTATCACCATGGAAACCCCGCTGCTAAGCGTTCATTGGCTGAGAGAGGTCATCTCCCGTCTCTCAGCCAATGAACGTCTCCCTCCATTGTAGTCAATGGTGGGAACCGCAGGGTAAACTTTAATAACCTTGCGGCTCCCACCATTGACTACAATGGATGGAGCCGTTCATTGGCTGAGAGAGATGGGAGATGGCCTCTCTCAGCCAATGAACGCTTAGCAGCGGGGTTTCCATGGTGATACCCCGCCGCTAAGCTCTCATTCGGGAAGTACCGTTCTATCGAACGTCACTAAGTTCGTGGATCGCGTTTTCGTTTTTTTTTTTTTGCCATGTCCGGGGATGCCTACTTTGGAACGAAGAGGACAGAACCTCGCATAGGAGATGGTGAGTATGTTTTTTTTCACAGGTCCACTATGGATACTTCACCGGACAAGTGGACCGATGCTACAGGTTACATAGGTGAGTATGTGTACATGTGTGTGTGTTTGTATGTATGTTTAATAAACTTATAATGTCACGGTATGTGTGTCCTGTGTTTTTTTTAAACATTTTTTTAATGGTGAACTACAGGTACTAGTGGGCCCTTAATGCCCTGCATGCTGGTACTTGTGGTTCTCCAAGTACCAGCATGCGGGGCAGGCTTGCTGGGACTTGCAGTTCTACTTGTAAAGACAATGTTTGATATTCATTATTTACATCACACAATCAACCCGCCACCCACCGCCACCCGGCGGGGATAGCCCCGGGATATCAGCCTGGGCCTGGGGTGCCCTGGAGAGGGTGACCCCTTTATTGGGGGGGTCCCCAGCTCTCCAGGGATCCCCGGCCTGGGCTGACTAGCGGTCAGGGCTGATGCTGCGGCTGGGGGGCCCGGTGAAAGGGCTCCCCTGGCTGTGGCATCAGCCCCCCGCTAGAAAAAGTCCAGTGCTGGTTCTGGAACATACAGGGGAACCCTACTCATTTTTTTCCCCTGTATTTCCAGAACCAGGACCGGATCAGAGCCCAGAGCTGGTTGCACAGAATACGGGGGACCCCTATGTCGTTTGTCCCCCGTATTTTGGCAACCAGCTCTGGTTCTGACTAGCCCGGTGCTGGTTGTGCTTAAGTACAGGGGACCCCTACGTCGTTTGTCCCCTGTATTTAAGCACACCCAGCACTGGGTCACTAATGCCCGGGGTTGGTTGCTCTTTTTTGGGGGGGTGCACGCCATTTTTTTCTTTTTTTACACAGGTTTTTTTTTTTATTTTTATCACAACAGCACAGACGGGTCTCACGGACCCGTCAGTGCTCTGTGTCAATGACACAGATGCAGGTAGCACGGATCTCCTGGTCCGTGCGTGCATCTGTGTCATTGAAATACACAGCAGCACAGACGGGTCTCACTGACCCATCTGTGCTCTGTGTCACTGTCAATCACACAGATGCATGTAGCACGGATCTCACGAGTCCGTGCTACATGCAAATGAGCACCATAATGCTGATTGGCTGAGAGCCATGACAGACGGCTCTGTCAGCCAATCAGCACTTTGCCCATTAAAGGCAAAGGCATTTTTTTTAAAATGGCCGCTCGAGGCAAAACCTCGAGATCCGACAGCAGATCTCGAGGTTTTGCCTCGGGAGAGGGATCCGGGGCAGACAGGGAGATCCGAGCTTGGGCTCGGATCGCCCCGGATCCCTGAAGTTCGGGTGGGTTCGGTTCTCAGGGAACCGAACCCGCTCATCCCTACTATATACCATTTAAGAAGTGACAATTTTCGAGCAGAGACATCTCCATTTATACTCAGACATGCTTGCATATATAGTAGCGTATATTCGGTATGCATATAAGAACATATAGACTTTGGGATTACTGATTTATCAAAATATGACTCTATCAGGCGCCTGTTTTCTCTCCATGCTTTTGTTTCTCCATTCTCCAGGTGCTCAGTTTCAGAGATTAATACATTTTGAGCACATCGCTGTTACCATAGGGTTACATGGCGATGTTATGCAATATTCTCTGGTTTGCCTGCTATGGCAGGAGACATTTGTGGTATCTCCTGCTCTGAGACTTTCATACATCTCTGGGATCCATAAATGTCCCGAAAAAAATGTGGAAAGCGTCGTTTACGTTTACATGTGTACTTTTGACAAAACGAGAATGATACATCGGCCTCCACATGTCTGAAGAAGGACGAGCAACAGAACTTGCGAACTTCTTTTCAATAGATTCCGCTTCAAACATTAGAAATGTTAAATGTAATAATTTGCAGGACTGATCATTTTACAGATTTATTACAGACAAGGGCCCTTGGAATATGGTACAAAAGTGTCCTTACACATCTTTACTGCAGTCGCACTGAACAGCCCCTCTCGGGACGCCAGGTCCCATGAGATTAGCGCCGGGCATCTTTTTTGCATCTTTTTTTGGCCAACAATGAATCTATAAGTCATGATGTGACGATGTAGGGCATGCCAGCAGACTGTGCTGATTAATTTGATATGTGACACTTGTATATCTGTGTGCGACTTAGGCCCGTATTCAATTTGAAGCATTAAGTCCGCATCCGTGTTAAGTTACCGCCGATGATGTCATTATCGCCTGTTCTGGTTTTACCCCGTATTCAATTTGAAGGACTTTCCGCCTAGGCGGAAAGTCAATGCAATGTAATAGGCGGTAAAGTTTTGCCTATGAATGGCAGGCGGAAAAAAGTTCAGAATTGAGGTTTTGGGGTGCAATGTTTTGGGAACCCCCGTGCAGCCTTCATACAGTCCCCCAAAGGTATTCTGTGTCAAAAAATGAAAAAAAAAAACACGTAAAGACACCCCAAAAATTTACTTTAAAAAAGGGGGCAAAAAAAAATGTTGGGGTACAAACTTAAAAACTAGCGAACTTGACTCCGAGGGGGTCCCCAAGTATTTTTTTTTATTGCAGGTGTTTGCAGCAGGTGGATTTTTCACGATTTTTTCAAGTTCACTTTTTCAACTCTAAATATGCTGGCCCCATTTTCAAGTACCCCAAATTTGCTGTGATAAGTTATTTTCTGGGAAAAATACTCCTGAATACTATTCTGCATCAGGTATAGAAAAACGCTATTTAGCAGCAATTGAGCCCATTTAAAAACACCAAATACCTTCAGCGAGCCAAATCGGGGGGTTCCATAGCTAACCCCCATGTCAGAGCATCATCATTTGAGGGGGGGGCAGGCTGATTTCCCCAAATATGACAGTACTTTCCGCTAGTTACAGTATCGCTGGGTGCCGTTTATGCGTACTTTGAAATGGAATACGGGGTAAAGCGTGCACGCGCGCGATACTTTAACCCCTACAAAACAGGCGATGTCGGCGTTAAGTCCCGGCCGAGTTAACTTGACGCAGCTCGGTCAAATTGAATACGGCTCTGAGTCTCTGAATCTGTATACGATATGCTGCAATGTAGCGGCCTCAGCTCTTTTCTTTCCAAGTTCCGTTGTGCTTCATATACAGACTCAGGTGCACACAGATATACAGTCAGGTCCATAAATATTGGGACATTGACAGAATTTTCATATTTTGGCCTCTATTCACCACCACAATGGCTTTGAAATGAAACAAACAAGATGTTCTTTAACTGTAGACTTTCAGATTTAATTTGAGGGTAATTACATCCAAATCAGGTGAACGGTGTAAGAATTACAACGGTTTCTATATGTGCCTCCCACTTTTTAAGGGGCCAAAAGTAATGGGACAAACTAAACAATCCTAAATCTAACTTTCACTTTTTAATACTTTGTTGCAAATCCTTTGCAGGCAATTACAGCCTGAAGTCTGGAACGCATAGACATCACCAGATGCTGGGTTTCAACCCTGGTGATGTTCTGCCAGGCCTCTACTGAAAATGTCTTCTGTTCCTGCCCGTTCTTGGGGCATTTTCCCTTCAGTGTTGTCTTCATCAAGTGAAATGCATGCTCAATCGGATTCAGGTCAGGGGATTGACTTGGCCATTGCATAACATTCCACTTTTTAGCCTTAAAAAACTCT
This sequence comes from Taudactylus pleione, assembly GCA_031769625.1. Classification (NCBI taxonomy): domain Eukaryota; kingdom Metazoa; phylum Chordata; class Amphibia; order Anura; family Myobatrachidae; genus Taudactylus; species Taudactylus pleione. The sequence goes on along the minus strand of JAUIMM010000244.1, from coordinate 4,816,067 downwards.
TTGTTTGCTTTTGCAGTATGCTTCGGGTCATTGTCCATCTGCACTTTGAAGCGCCGTCCAATGAGTTCTGAAGCATTTGACTGAATATGAGCATATAATATTGCCCGAAACACTTCAGAATTCACATCATCAATAAATACAAGGGAACCAGTTCCATTGGCAGCCATACATGCCCACGCCATGACACTACCACCACCATGCTTCAATGATGAGGTGGTATGTTTTGGATCATGAGCAGTTCCTTTCCTTCTCCATACTCTTCTCTTCCCATCACTCTGGTACAAGTTGATCTTTGTCTCATCTGTCCATAGGATGTTGTTCCAGAACTGTAATGGCTTTTTTAGATGTTGTTTGGCAAACTCTAATCTGGTCTTCCTGTTTTTGTGGCTCACCAATGGTTTGCATCTTGTGGTGAACCCTCTATATTCACTCTTGTGAAGTCTTCTCTTGATTGTTGACTTTGACACATATACATCTACCTCCTGGAGAGTGTTCTTGATTTGGCCAACTGTTGTGATGGGGTTTTTCTTCACCAGGGAAATAATTCTTTTGTCATCCACCACAGTTGTTTTCCGTGGTCTTCCGGGTCTTTTGGTGTAGCTGAGCTCCCCAGTGCATTCTTTCTTTTTAAGAATGTTCCAAACAGTTGATTTGGCCACACCTAATGTTTTTGCTATCTCTCTGATGGGTTTGTTTTGATTTTTCAGCCTAATGATGGCTTGCTTCACTGATAGTGACAGCTCTTTGGATCTCATATTGAGAGTTGACAGCAACTGATTCCAAATGCAAATGTCACACCTAGAATCAACTCCAGACCTTTTACCTGCTTAATTGATAATGAAATAATGAGGGAATAGCTCACAGCTTTCCATGAAATAGCTTTTGAGTTGATAGTCCCATTACTTTTGGCCCATTAAAAAGTGAGAGGCACATATTGAAACTGTTGATATTCCTACACCGTTCACCCGATTTGGATGTAATTACCCTCAAATTAAATCTGAAAGTCTGCAGTTAAAGCACATCTTGTTTGTTTCATTTCAAAACCATTGTGGTGGTGAATAGAGGCCAAAATCTGAAAATTCTGTCAATGTCCCAATATTTATGGACCTGACTGTATAAGTGTCAAATATCAGATTACTCAGCACAGTTTGTTGGTGCCCCTGCATTAAAGGTAAAGAGAGATAGGAGTAATACTGCTTTTATACCTCAATTCCGGGTCTGACCCGGAGGTTGGAACAGGGTTCCAATCCGGATCAGACCTGGAACTTCCCTGGCGCCGACCAAGGATATTCCTGAGTTGGCGCCATTCACACCGGAGCGGGTCTGCAGTGTCCCGGCTCTTTCGGCATTGAAGTGGACGCTTGGAGATGATGTCATCTCCAAGCACCACAGAAGCCGGCCAATGGGCAGGCATGCCAGATCGCGCCATTTTCACTGCAGGGTTTCATGGGTCATTCCTGTGTTAAACCCTGCAAGTTACCTGGGTTGGATTGTCGGGTCACTCGACCTGGGAATCCAACCCTGTCACCTTTTACACCAAGGAGCTACCCGGGTAAATCTTGCCATAACCCAGGTGTAAAAGGGGTATAATTGGGCACTGCAAGCCCAGCAGAGAGGCAGATGAAGGTAGTTCCAGGATCTGTAAGAAAATACTGATATACATACACATATTTGTTAGTTTACCGTATTCACCGTATTCCTGAGTATTTTAAGAATTCAACCGCTGATTAAACATATTTTTTCTAATCCTTTTGTTCTGTAAGAGCTTATTCCCTAATAATTTGTTCCCTGGGAATACGCAGGATTATTTGCCTAATACAGCAATGCTAGATCCTTGATCTGTATTCTTGAATTTGCATAACAACGTATAAACATTTTCGCCTAATAATCTGAAAATTGTCCTAGAACATGCATTACATAAAGCGGTTCCTCCTTATAGAGAAAAGTAAAATGATCTCATTAGCCGGCAGATAAGGCAGAAGTCACTTTTGCGCGGTATCAATACCCCACTGACTATCAAAGCCCAAATTTCAACGTGGGACATGAGAAGGCTGCACCTTACTAGGTAATGAGTTGTTTTGTCATGTATTAATAAATTGGTTGCTAATCAGTATGGGAAAATAAAAAGAGAGACTAACACTGTAATGATCATTTAACTAGGATCAGCGTTAAAAACTTTATATTTTTAAAATAAAGTGGGTTGAGAGTTCCTGTGAAAATGCCACTTGCAAATATTTCACCTCATATTGCAAAAGAATAAATACAAATCCTATAAACATCACTAGTGAAAGTGACATCTGAAGTCTGATATTGCGGGTTAAATGTTGCTAAATAACTATACCCAACATTAAAGGTCACCGGCTGCAATTTGTATTGCTACAGTGAATATTCCTGTTCCTCTGTACCATTCCCATGTGTATATATTAAACAAGTTACAAAACTGATACATCACTTATTTTCTTGTGCAGAGATTAATTTTAATTGCTTTAAAAGCAAAAAAATAAAAAATAAAGAGAAAATTATTCTCTCTACCGCTTAAAGGGAAAGCAAACCTAAAGGGGCATACACACGTAACGATTTTTTTAACGATTTAACTATAACGACGTCGTTATCGTTCAATCGTTTTAAAAATCGTTCAGTTTCTGAGTTATAACGATGAACGATTGTCGTTCACGCGCCTTCCCGTTTGTAGTTTGTAGTTCATTCTGACTGACCGACTGAGCGATTTTCATTAAGGGAAGTTACAAAAATCGTTTGTAGTAAAAAAAAATCGTTCATTACACTTTAAAAAATCTGACAGATAATCTGACAGAACATCGTTGATAAAATCGTTGGTAACAAAATCGTTGTGGACCTCATTCAGAGTCGGTCGTTGCGGCCGCACGGTCGTATGCCACCGATGTTCGCTAAACTGCGCATGCGTAAAGTTCGCAATGCGCGTGCGCAAACTAGCTGCTACGATCAGAAATTTCTCTCTCCTTAAACACAGCCAGGTCGGTAGTTTGAGTGACAGAATGAAGCGTTTGTGAGTGGTAACAGGGGAAGGTGCTTGAAAACGGGGGAGTGGAGATCCGAACGCAGGCGTGCCTAATTATGCGAACGGCGTTTTATGGGAGTGCATAATTAACTAAGTAGTGTCATGGCACATGTGACATGGGTGGTTTGTACACTGACCTGATCGTAGTGCTTAAGAGAGGGTATGGTCAACCTTAAGCTCTACAACCAGTTCCGATGGTTACCGATGGTCTTGATTAATCCTTATATGGCCGGAGATGACGTGTAATGCGTACGAGAAGGGGGCGTATTTTTTGTCTTACGGCCGCATCCTCCCCTTGGTTGGCCAGCTAACGATCCAATCTTATGGACGCAACTTGCGAGTGCATCATTTGCATATCCGGCCCCTTTTCCCTTATGACCATGCGGCCGCAACGACCGACTCTGAATGAGGTCCTGTGTGTGTATGCACCTTAACAGGTAAAACGTTTATACTGTACAGTATATTAGCCAGAATTAATTAAAGTGAAATTTATCCCAAAGGGTTTTTTTCGCACATACAGTAGTTAGCAACGCCCCCCGCCCCCCCGGGATAAAATAGCAAAAGCCGCAGTAGGCGTCTGGAGTTAAAAGACACCCACTGCCGCTTCTATGATCTGCTAAGGCGTCAAAGGACGCAGCATCGGATCAACTGGACCACCATCGGACATCTGAGTAACTCTCAGGTTACTCGGGATGTCTGGTTAAATGACGCAGCCGGCCCCAGTGAAGCTGCATCCAATGACGCAGCCACTGGCTTCATCCTGCCCAGAATATGGGACAGACATGCCCACATTTCCCATAACGCTTCCTGGCATCACTGCCCCCAACAGTCAGCAGCATGTCAGTCATGCTGCTGTATTTTGGCCCACGGCGAGCAACGTCGTAGCCTCTGATCTACACATGCGCCGTGCAGCTTCTGCGCAAAAGCTGACCTGAGAGCATCGGAGATGGTCGTAAACATGGGGTTTACGTACATCACTGAATTAGGTCCATAAATGGGCAAAAAAAAACATATTTGCAAAGGACCCCAATTGTGGGGTTTTAGTTAGAATGTTGACATTTAGAATGTTGACATGGACGTTATGGTCGACATGCACATAATGTCAACATTTTATATGTAGACACAAAAATGACAGTACATTTTTTGAGTAATTTTTAGGGTTAGGTTATGGGTTAAGCTTTACGGGATAGTGAGGGTGATTCAGCTGCGGACACAGTGACAGGGTTCACGCAGATTCTTGATGATTGAGAATCTGTGCATGCGCCTGGCTCGTACTATGTGCAGTATGGGTCTGCGATCCCAAACTCAGTCTGGCAGCAGGACTGTCAGTGATCAACAGTCTGCTGCTGCTTCTGGGCAGGGAGGGGGTGGCGACACCTCCTGCTGCATTACCATATTAGTGCTATTGCAGCTGCTGTTGGCTGGACCGGCAGCCAATCAGCAGTGGTAGCTCCGATTGGCTTGCGACAGGCGCCTGATTCAAATAGTGCCAGCACTGCTTGTCCATGTCTGCCGCTGCCTGCTGGTGTGCCAGCTGTAATTAGCTGGCGGGCCGGCCCCAAATCCCCACCTGCTGGCTGCTGATGGCACAGGGGGAGGCAAGAGGCTGCTGGAGGGACACGGGAGGTGAGTTGCTGGAGGGGGGGGCATAATGTGTAAGGGACATTACGGTGTAGCATAATGCTATAAGGAGCACTACTATTGTGTGGAATAATGAGTTATATGGGGCACTACTACTATGTGGCATAATCTGTAAAGGGCATTACTGTGTGGTATACTTGTATGAGTCATAAAGTTTGCTCAGAATGTGAAGGTAAAATTATACTTTTGTAGCTTTCACACAGGATTTTGGCAAACTGCCAATATCCACTGGAGCCAGCCCCGGAACATATGAAATTTAGAGTGTCCCCATTTTTAGGGATTGCGTGACAGTGTGCGGCCCTGACAAACCTAGGCAAAAACCTAATTCTGGTCAAACTACACCACCCTGCCAAATTTGGTGCAGCTACTGTAGGTTCAAAATTCTGGCCGTGCATAAAGGACAGACAGACACGATTTCTTGCTTGTTATATATATAACACACACTCTCCTCAGCCTCTCCAGCAGAGATGCAGCAGATCACTGATGGGGTGGGGCCAGGTGTTTCGAGTGACTATGCCCAAATCACAGGTCTATGAAGAGGGAGTGGGGTCAATATGATGTGATCCTCGTAGAATAGAGAAAGCCAACATAGAAATGACGACAATGCTGTCTCTGAAATACGAATGTGGTCCATTAGAAAGGCTTCTGGGCACTCAGAACCCCCCTGCATGCACCACTGCCCTTTTTCTAATAAATAAATCACTGCTTCTTCTTATTTAACAAGCAGGAAACCGCAGAAAACTCACAGATTTCTCCTGCGGTCCCTCCATTCTCACTTTGTACTGGAGTACCCGGGAACTTGCAAAGTATGTTCAGTTTAGCAGACAGTGAAAAGCTATGTTTGGAGACAAGAGCAATTATTTTCTGAGCTCAATGGGCCTGATTCAGAGCCGCTCGCTCTGACAGAGCGCTCGCTCTGAATCAGGACCGGGCGTTTTTTTTTTTGGAGCGGCCTCTTGGCCGCTCACATAGCTGTGGGTGACCACCCACAGCTATAGCGAGCGGCCATGATGATGGTCGCGATGGTCAAGACTATCGCGACCATCGGGCTTGCGACGAGACCCTTGTGGTAGGGTCTCGTTCATCGCAAGCCCCAGAGAGCCTTCGGCTCTAACAGAGCCGGAAGCTCTCCACTGGCATCACTCGTGATGTCAGTGGGGCCGCCCCCAAACGGCAGGCGTTCTCTCGGGAATGCCTCCATTTGGGCAGCCACCCCCCATGGCCCGCCCACCAAAGGGGGCGAGCTGTCACTCAACATCGACAGCTCGCCCCCTTTGGTGCGAGACCCGGAGCGACGGAGTGCCCCTTGCTAGCCGAGTCTCGCGCATGTGCTGTGGGCCACCATCGACCTGGTTGCGAGCGCTCAGCGCTTGCGACCGGGTCTGAATCAGGCCCTCGGTCCCTTGCATTTGCAATAATAGATTGACTATATGAGTATGTAGAAAGATACTTTTAAAGTGCAGCGGGGGCAGGTATTTGTAGGCCATCTCATGGATGGTCTTCTTTTATGAACTGCGGCATTACAAAATTCTGTATCGATGCAGTAGAATGTTAAGTATCGCAGAAAAACTGGTGTATGGTAAATAAATCTGTTAGGGCCAGTTAGCCTAGAAATATATCTACACTGAGGGCCTGATTCAGACGTGCAGGCAGACGCGGCCGCGTACGCGCAGTGCGACTAGGATGCATGCGCAGTACTTCCAACATCAGCCAACGGCGTGCAGTTAGTGCGCACCTCTATATCAGGCCCTGAGGATTATAGGATAGGAAATGGGCTTTTTAAATGCTGCGCAGCAACGACATTTAGAGACCTCATTCAGACGAAAGAGAAATAAATATCTCCGATATTATATTCAAACACTGATTTCACTGCTGTGTAAAATGTTTCCAATTTACCAATCATTTGCTAAAGTAACAACATACACACAATCACTGGTCCATGGAAAGAGACATTTACAAATACCAATTATTGCCAAGGTTCAGTGATCATAAATACAGATTTGGGCCACTATGGAAAATAGATTTCTGTAAAGTAAATCTGATATTAAATGGTGGCAATCGGCTGAAGCCTGAGCAGAACTTGAGGCTGTTATACTGCGGCAGGAATTTATTTCCTTCACCTTACGCACAACACAATGTATCAGTCGGTCTAAATTTATATTATTAGTGGAAGGGTTTTTTTTTTTTACTGGAGCCAAAGCTGTGATGGATTGGAAATTGTCCGCTAGGCAGATGGCCTATATTTACACTAATGGTCTTTTACAAAGCTGCATGGCGTTCTTTTCTCGGCTTTCTTTTTACGTGAGCCTCTTTTCCTGACACTGGGCTCTGCTTCCTGGCGCTCTGCTCGGCCGGGATACTGAAAGACGGGGGCGTGCTGCGAGGCCAGGCCCCAGGGACTCGCGGCACGTCCCCCTTTAGACTTAGCTACGCCCCTTTTTACATGAGGCCAGAACCCTTTTGCAAGTGCAGGGACTGCCCGGGGCAGGAGCCCCAGTCCGTCCCTGCCCTCTTAATCAGGCTCACTGTGCCTGTCTGTACTGGAAAGAACAGGACGGTCAAGTAATCAGGGGGCCTCCATTCACAGAGTGGAATGGGCTGAGTGGTTCCCGGAAGGATCAGACGAGTGTAATAATCAAATTACATGCGCAGATCGGGTCTGGCACCTGCGCAGATTACCAAACATCGGGAATCTGCGTTTAGCAGTGCACTAGCGTGTAACACTGCTGAATCAGGCCCTATGTATGGCCAGCTTTAGTCAGGGGCGGTTTTGACCTTTGCCGGGACCAAGGTAAAACATTTTTTTTGGCCCTTTGAGCTTTGTACAAATGTTCTAGCTTACAGTATGCAGTACACCCGGCTATTATGTCCAACACACATTACCTAGCCAAAGAAAACCAAATCGCTGAAGTTTAACATTTTGGACAGGAAATTCAATACATACAGTACACAGCACAGCAACACACAGCTCTAACAAATGTTACATGAAGTCATTACACAAGCATAGTGCAAGTATGCCTGCATTCATTCACTGACTTAGGACTTTCTTCTGGGTTTTATAGTAGCAAACGCATCAACAGCATCATCAAATGAAATCTTTCCTACCAATCTGCGAGGCATGATGTGCAATAATGATAAAGATATAGCCTCGGGCCTACAGTATTTGTCCAATTCACTTCTCACTCTGCTGTGGGTTGCAAATGAGTGTCCCCAGAGCAATCTGTTGCAAAAACACACACACATACACACACCAGGGCCGTAGCTAGGGTAGTGCGGCCGGTGCCATCACACAGGGCACCACAGGGCAGGGGGCGCTGTTTGGGTCTGTCAAATTTCTGTTTATTATCATTCTCACTTGTAGCGTCCTCTTATTTCATCCCCAGCATCTCCTGGCCTCTCCTATCTCTTCCCTGGCCCTTCCCCATGAAGCCATGGCCCTTTTTTGGGTGCATTATGTCCCTTTGAAAAATGAGGGGACGCCAATGCTCTTTCTGGCACAGGGCACCAAAAAGTCTAGTTACGGCTCTGACACACACACACACACATATACACATACACACATATACATACACACACATATACACACACACATATACACACATATGCTTACATACACAAATATACACACACATACACACATACACACATATATACACATACATACACATATACACACACATACACACACACATATACACACACATATACATACACACACACACACATATACATGCACACACACATATACACACACATATACACAAACACACATATACACACATAAGACCCCCTCTCCATATCCGATCCCTCCTCACACAGCACTAGGGGCCTGGTTCAGAGAAAGACGCAATGACGATGTTTTCGCAAATGTTCAATTTACTAATAAGTAGTCACAAGTATCACAGGAATAAAGACTGGGATTATGCACCTTGTATACAGTATATATCCATGAGTAATATATAAGATCCTCGATAGTGAAATATTATATCCTAATTATGGAACATAGGGCCTGATTCAGAGGTGCTCGCAAAAAGCGAGCGCTCGCTCTAAATCAGGGCGGGCGCTGGTTTTTTTATGAGTGGCCTCCTGGCCGCTTGCATAGCTGTGGGACCCACAGCTATAGCGAGCGGCCATGATGATTGTCACGATGGTTAAGACCACCGTGACCATCGGGCTTGCGACGAGACCCTTGTGGTAGGGTCTCGTTCATCGCAAGCCCCAGAGAGCTGTCGGCTCTAACAGAGCCGGAAGCTCTCCACTGACATCACTCGTGATGTCAGTGGGGCCACCCCCAAACGACAAGCGTTCTCTCGGGAACGCCTCAGTTTGGGCAGCCATCCCCCCTGCCCACTCACCAAACGGGGCGAGCTGTCACTCAACATCTAAAGCTCGCCCCCTTTGGTGCGAGACCCGGAGCGACGGATTGCCCGTCGCTAGCCGGGTATTGCGCATGCGCACGACGGAGCCGGCTTTATCGTGCGCATGCGCTGTGGGCCACCATCGACCCGGTTGCGAGCGCTCAGCACTTGCGACCGGGTTTAATCAGGCCCATACTTAGGGATCTGATGTAGAAAATATTTAATCACTAATCTATTTGAATAAACATGATAAGAATTAGGAAGCAATAATATTATGTCCATTTACTTACAGGACAACAATAATGACATGTAACAATAAGGGTAATAATATTATGTCCATTTACTTACAGTACAACAACAATGACATGTAACAATAAGGGTAATAATAATATTATGTCCATTTACTTACAGGCCAACAATAATGACATGTAACAATAAGGGTAATAATAATATTATGTCCATTTACTTACAGTACAACAACAGTACAACAATAATGACATGTAACAATAAGGGTAATAATAATATTATGTCCATTTACTTACAGTACAACAACAGTACAACAATAATGACATGTAACAATAAGGGTAATAATAATATTACGTCCATTTACTTACAGTACAACAATAATGATATGTAGCAATAAGGGTAATAATAATATTATGTCCATTTACTTACAGTACAACAATAATGACATGTAACAATAAGGGTAATAATAATATTATGTCCATTTACTTACAGTACAACAATAATGACATGTAACAATAAGGGTAATAATAATATTATGTCCATTTACTTACAGTACAACAATAATGACATGTAACAATAAGGGTGATAATATTATGTCCATTTACTTACAGTACAACAACAATGACATGTAACAATAAGGGAAATAATAATATTATGTCCATTTACTTAAAGTACAACAACAACACTGACATGTAACAATAAGGGTAATAATAATATTATGTCCATTTACTTACAGTACAACAATAGGCCAACAATAATGACATGTAACAATAAGGGTAATAATATTATTATGTCCATTTACTTACAGTACAACAATAATGACATGTAACAATAAGGGTAATAATAATATTATGTCCATTTACTTACAGTACAACAACAGGCCAACAATAATGACATGTAACAATAAGGGTAATAATAATATTATGTCCATTTACTTAAAGTACAACAACAGTACAACAACAATGACATGTAGCAATAAGGGTAATAATAATATTATGTCCATTTACTTAAAGTACAACAACAGTACAACAACAATGACAAGTAGCAATAAGGGTAATAATAGTATTATGTCCATTTACTTACAGTACAACAACAGTACAACAATAATGACATGTAACAATAAGGGTAATAATAATATTATGTCCATTTACTTACAGTACAACAACAGGCCAACAATAATGACATGTAACAATAAGGGTAATAATAATATTATGTCCATTTACTTACAGTACAACAACAATGACATGTAACAATAAGGGTAATAATAATATTACGTCCATTTACTTACAGTACAACAATAATGATATGTCGCAATAAGGGTAATAATAATATTATGTCCATTTACTTACAGTACAACAATAATGACATGTAACAATAAGGGTGATAATATTATGTCCATTTACTTACAGTACAACAACAATGACATGTAACAATAAGGGAAATAATAATATTATGTCCATTTACTTAAAGTACAACAACAACACTGACATGTAACAATAAGGGTAATAATAATATTATGTCCATTTACTTACAGTACAACAATAGGCCAACAATAATGACATGTAACAATAAGGGTAATAATATTATTATGTCCATTTACTTACAGTACAACAATAATGACATGTAACAATAAGGGTAATAATAATATTATGTCCATTTACTTACAGTACAACAACAGGCCAACAATAATGACATGTAACAATAAGGGTAATAATAATATTATGTCCATTTACTTAAAGTACAACAACAGTACAACAACAATGACATGTAGCAATAAGGGTAATAATAATATTATGTCCATTTACTTACAGTACAACAATAGGCCAACAATAATGACATGTAACAATAAGGGTAATAATATTATTATGTCCATTTACTTACAGTACAACAATAATGACATGTAACAATAAGGGTAATAATAATATTATGTCCATTTACTTACAGTACAACAATAGGCCAACAATAATGACATGTAACAATAAGGGTAATAATAATATTATGTCCATTTACTTACAGTACAACAACAGGCCAACAATAATGACATGTAACAATAAGGGTAATAATAATATTATGTCCATTTACTTAAAGTACAACAACAGTACAACAACAATGACATGTAGCAATAAGGGTAATAATAATATTATGTCCATTTACTTAAAGTACAACAACAGTACAACAACAATGACAAGTAGCAATAAGGGTAATAATAGTATTATGTCCATTTACTTACAGTACAACAACAGTACAACAATAATGACATGTAACAATAAGGGTAATAATAATATTATGTCCATTTACTTACAGTACAACAACAGGCCAACAATAATGACATGTAACAATAAGGGTAATAATAATATTATGTCCATTTACTTACAGTACAACAACAATGACATGTAACAATAAGGGTAATAATAATATTATGTCCATTTACTTACAGTACAACAACAATGACATGTAACAATATGGGTAATAATAATATTATGTCCATTTACTTACAGTACAACAACAATGACATGTAACAATAAAGGGTAATAATAATATTATGTCCATTTACTTACAGTACAACAACAGTACAACAATAATGACATGGTACAATAAGGGTAATAATAATATTATGTCCATTTACTTACAGTACAACAACAGTACAACAACAATGACATGTAACAATAAGGGTAATAATAATATTATATCCATTTACTTACAGTACAACAACAGTACAACAATAATGTTATGTAACAATAAGGGTAATAATAATATTATGTCCATTTACTTACAGTACAACAACAGTACAACAACAATGACATGTAACAATAAGGGTAATAATAATATTATATCCATTTACTTACAGTACAACAACAGTACAACAATAATGATATGTAACAATAAGGGTGATAATAATATTATGTCCATTTACTTACAGTACAACAACAGTACAACAACAATGACATGTAACAATAAGGGTAATAATAATATTATATCCATTTACTTACAGTACAACAACAGTACAACAACAATGACATGTAACAATATGGGTAATAATAATATTATGTCCATTTACTTACAGTACAACAACAATGACATGTAACAATAAAGGATAATAATAATATTATGTCCATTTACTTACAGTACAACAACAGTACAACAATAATGACATGGTACAATAAGGGTAATAATAATATTATGTCCATTTACTTACAGTACAACAACAGTACAACAACAATGACATGTAACAATAAGGGTAATAATAATATTATATCCATTTACTTACAGTACAACAACAGTACAACAATAATGATATGTAACAATAAGGGTGATAATAATATTATGTCCATTTACTTACAGTACAACAACAGTACAACAACAATGACATGTAACAATAAGGGTAATAATAATATTATATCCATTTACTTACAGTACAACAACAGTACAACAATAATGATATGTAACAATAAGGGTGATAATAATATTATGTCCATTTACTTAAAGTACAACAACAACACTGACATGTAACAATAAGGGTAATAATAATATTATGTCCATTTACTTACAGTACAACAATAGGCCAACAATAATGACATGTAACAATAAGGGTAATAATATTATTATGTCCATTTACTTACAGTACAACAACAATGACATGTAACAATAAAGGGTAATAATAATATTATGTCCATTTACTTACAGTACAACAACAGTACAACAATAATGACATGGTACAATAAGGGTAATAATAATATTATGTCCATTTACTTACAGTACAACAACAGTACAACAACAATGACATGTAACAATAAGGGTAATAATAATATTATATCCATTTACTTACAGTACAACAACAGTACAACAATAATGTTATGTAACAATAAGGGTAATAATAATATTATGTCCATTTACTTACAGTACAACAACAGTACAACAACAATGACATGTAACAATAAGGGTAATAATAATATTATATCCATTTACTTACAGTACAACAACAGTACAACAATAATGATATGTAACAATAAGGGTGATAATAATATTATGTCCATTTACTTACAGTACAACAACAGTACAACAACAATGACATGTAACAATAAGGGTAATAATAATATTATATCCATTTACTTACAGTACAACAACAGTACAACAACAATGACATGTAACAATATGGGTAATAATAATATTATGTCCATTTACTTACAGTACAACAACAATGACATGTAACAATAAAGGATAATAATAATATTATGTCCATTTACTTACAGTACAACAACAGTACAACAATAATGACATGGTACAATAAGGGTAATAATAATATTATGTCCATTTACTTACAGTACAACAACAGTACAACAACAATGACATGTAACAATAAGGGTAATAATAATATTATATCCATTTACTTACAGTACAACAACAGTACAACAATAATGATATGTAACAATAAGGGTGATAATAATATTATGTCCATTTACTTACAGTACAACAACAGTACAACAACAATGACATGTAACAATAAGGGTAATAATAATATTATATCCATTTACTTACAGTACAACAACAGTACAACAATAATGATATGTAACAATAAGGGTGATAATAATATTATGTCCATTTACTTAAAGTACAACAACAACACTGACATGTAACAATAAGGGTAATAATAATATTATGTCCATTTACTTACAGTACAACAATAGGCCAACAATAATGACATGTAACAATAAGGGTAATAATATTATTATGTCCATTTACTTACAGTACAACAATAATGACATGTAACAATAAGGGTAATAATAATATTATGTCCATTTACTTACAGTACAACAACAGGCCAACAATAATGACATGTAACAATAAGGGTAATAATAATATTATGTCCATTTACTTAAAGTACAACAACAGTACAACAACAATGACATGTAGCAATAAGGGTAATAATAATATTATGTCCATTTACTTAAAGTACAACAACAATGACATGTAACAATAAGGGTAATAATAATATTATGTCCATTTACTTACAGTACAACAACAATGACATGTAACAATAAGGGTAATAATAATATTATGTCCATTTACTTAAAGTACAACAACAATGACATGTAACAATAAGGGTAATAATAATATTATGTCCATTTACTTACAGTACAACAACAATGACATGTAACAATATGGGTAATAATAATATTATGTCCATTTACTTACAGTACAACAACAATGACATGTAACAATAAAGGGTAATAATAATATTATGTCCATTTACTTACAGTACAACAACAGTACAACAATAATGACATGGTACAATAAGGGTAATAATAATATTATGTCCATTTACTTACAGTACAACAACAGTACAACAACAATGACATGTAACAATAAGGGTAATAATAATATTATATCCATTTACTTACAGTACAACAACAGTACAACAATAATGATATGTAACAATAAGGGTGATAATAATATTATGTCCATTTACTTACAGTACAACAACAGTACAACAACAATGACATGTAACAATAAGGGTAATAATAATAGTATATCCATTTACTTACAGTACAACAACAGTACAACAATAATGATATGTAACAATAAGGGTGATAATAATATTATGTCCATTTACTTACAGTACAACAACAGTACAACAACAATGACATGTAACAATAAGGGTAATAATAATATTATATCCATTTACTTACAGTACAACAACAGTACAACAACAATGACATGTAACAATATGGGTAATAATAATATTATGTCCATTTACTTACAGTACAACAACAATGACATGTAACAATAAAGGGTAATAATAATATTATGTCCATTTACTTACAGTACAACAACAGTACAACAATAATGACATGGTACAATAAGGGTAATAATAATATTATGTCCATTTACTTACAGTACAACAACAGTACAACAACAATGACATGTAACAATAAGGGTAATAATAATATTATATCCATTTACTTACAGTACAACAACAGTACAACAATAATGATATGTAACAATAAGGGTGATAATATTATGTCCATTTACTTACAGTACAACAACAGTACAACAACAATGACATGTAACAATAAGGGTAATAATAATATTATATCCATTTACTTACAGTACAACAACAGTACAACAATAATGATATGTAACAATAAGGGTGATAATAATATTATGTCCATTTAC
This sequence comes from Taudactylus pleione, assembly GCA_031769625.1. Lineage (NCBI taxonomy): Eukaryota > Metazoa > Chordata > Amphibia > Anura > Myobatrachidae > Taudactylus > Taudactylus pleione. Next base: position 4,800,611 of record JAUIMM010000244.1, on the reverse strand, counting down.
TTACAGTACAACAACAGTACAACAACAATGACATGTAACAATAAGGGTAAAAATACTATTATGTCACTTTACTTACAGTACAACAACAATGACATGTAACAATAAGGGTAATAATAATTATTTTTTCAATCTATAGTAAGATGCTACTCTTGTACAACGGAATATTCACACATACTATGTTCAATGTATTCAATAGACCTATTTTAAGGATTGGAGTTACAATCTTCCAATTAAACTCTGTTTAATGGTTATTTCTTGAAGAATATGACATCTCATCAAAATGCCATATTAAAAAAGAATTTAACTGTGAGTGGATTTAATTTCTACCTGAATAGACATGTAGTACCATATTAATATAGGTGATTTTTAGATTATTAGTATTAAGACCCAATTATGACATCACAACGGACCGTTGCGGAATATATGACATACTGTCAGAAAAGCTCCAAACAGCCGCACGAAGCCCTAACAACCAATCAGGTATGAGCAATGACTGAGAGATACGAACGGACGAATGACCAGCGAGTGAACAGAGTGAATACTGGACCCGGCATACACTCTGGTTGCACTGCCATGATAAATCAGCCCCAGGCGAAACGCGCGTCGGCGTTCCCTAAGTGCAGCCGGTCACCGCTCACTATATGCGGATACTGAGAGAAAAACTATCTATTGTTGATGCTAGATCTAATATTATATACATTAGAAGGACACAAGCCGTATGAGTATGGATATGCACAGTGAGACTAAACATTGAGTATATTAGCATACCTTTTATGTGCAGATGAAGCTGCAGAGACTGTGAAAATCTCTAGTATATGATCGGAGATACTTAAAACCACACTGGCTTGTGGAAACCAGCACAGCACTTAAACTTGTCTATTAAATCTCTCTCTCTCTCTCTCTCTCTCTCTATAAGAGTATTACCACAAATTCTTGATAAGTGCTCACTGGTTACAATAATTACAGTCTATAAATAAAACTATGTCTTGCAGACAACGTATTTGCTACTTACATACGATACTTATAATAGTTATAAACAAATATTGACATTGTAGAGATCTGTAAGACAGCAAATCATCCACCACAGAGACTCTGCTTTATATATGAAACCCTTGTCTAAAGAGAGTTTAACCCTTAGATACCAGCAACAGCAATTAATTAACTATTATTTGGACTGTAAGATATCCGCGGATCTCCCCGATAATTGTAGTGTGTGTGGGCGACTGAGGGTTAAATATTGCTCGGTCGGGCATGCCGGATTGTCCAGAATGCCCGTCTGATGCAATATTTAACCCTCAGTCGCCCACACACACTACAATTATCGGGGCGATCCGCGGATATTTAGAGGGTAAACTGTCGGCCGCATCGGGCAGTGTATGCCCAGCCGCGGCCGACAGACATTTCCTGTGTTCCTTCCCTTGGAAAGAACAGGGAAATGTCTCCTCCCCCGGGGGCGGAGCGCAGATGTCGGACAAATACACTGCGATTAATGTCACAGAGTATGCCGCGGACATCTGCGCTGGCAAGGTGCCAGATAAAATGTCTGTCGGTCTGACAGGCTTTTTATCTGGCCGTGTATGCCCAGCTTTACTGATTATATATTACTAATTAATTGTACTGACCGGCAGCAACAGGAAAGTGTTTTAACCACTTATTCTATACTTTTCTTTCATGTTTTTTCTTTATATATTACTTTAATATTTTGCCACTATATCTGTACACCATATTGTAGAGTAACTAATAAAGGTTATGTTTTACCAATTTTCCAGAGAATACAACAGTAAATATGTTGGACCTATGATTGTGCACCGGACCATATTTCTTATCTTTTTCTTTTTGAAGTGACATACCTGTAGTAATTTAAATAGGAAGGTCTGTTGGTACCTCCGTTTATACATATACTGTACATATTTATGACCCACTGGTGTTTGAATTAAGAGGAGCATCATAGTGAATTAATGAGATATAATTTTCTCTGATAAAGATAAAAAATTAAAAAATATCCATAACATTTTTTGTCAGTGCGGCATCATTATAAAGCTCTATGTTTTATCTACTGCGCACGCCTCGAAGTTGCGCTGTGCATGTGCTGCGATGGTCTTGAGGATTTATTTTCAAAAGTGATTGGCAGGCAGGGACCATTTGTGGGCAGCAAGAGGGGTGACTGGCAACTCAAACACGGGTATGTGGCGTCTCAAGCGCTGGTTTGTCGCAACCGTTTTCAGGGCGAATCTCAGCCTGCGGCCGTGATCCTGTACGCAGTTGCAAAGGGTCCGGCGCCTTGGTATTGATCACCATTCGGAGGGCCCATAGGTTTACTCAAAAGTTTGATGATCGACTAGTATGGACCGAACAAAGTAAGAGAAGAAATGTTTAACCAGGAGAATATGCAGAGAAGATATAAGAGGGGGGGGGGGGGCAGATGCTGTCATATCTACGCCATTAATGGAATCTGTTAATCTGTCTGAAAATAAAAAAGCAATTTGCACATTTTGTGACAAGTACGGTGGTTATATCTCATTAAAAGGTCAGAATGCACAGGGTGACATGTCTAACTTATTTTACAGCCCCAATTACAAGATAGTCTGTGTAACATACTCAGAGAGCTCTGCAGAATCTCCTGAAAGGGGGGTGTTTAATTTTGGTTAAAAAAATCAGACCTCATTGATGCCCATAACATATTCATGGAGGGCTTAATAAGACACAAAGGGCCTGATTCAGAGCTGCTCGTAAGCGGCCGCTCGTTCGTTCCGAGCGATGTTTGCCCAACTGCGCATGCGTACGGATCGTAATACGCATGCGCGAACCAGTCAGTGCGGCCGAAAATCGATTGTTCGCTAAATAGCGATTGCCTGCTATTTTGAGTGACAGAATGAGGCGTATGTGGGTGGTAACAGGGGAAGGTGCTTGAAAACGGGGAGTGGAGATCCGAACGCAGGCGTGCTTAAAGGTCAAAACGGGCGTTTTATGGGTGTGCATAATTAATACAGCAGCGTCATTGACCACGTCACTGGGTTATTTTATAGTCAGAACTGCTCGCAAAATTGTGGTAGCAAAAACCAACCCCAAGAATAGTGAGCAGTTCATACCCTGGTCGATGTACTCGATTAATCTAATAACTAGCGGACATGACGTAGGATGCGAGCGGCCAGGATGCGGCGCCCCTGGATGCGATGCAACGCAAACGCATGCGCAGACGGAAAACTTGCACATGAAAAAAATAGAATACATTGGCCACCACATGAAAAAAAAACACATTTTCCCTCACAAGAAAATAAACACAATTAGCCCCCATTCGGTACCATTTGTATCAGTAACATTGTTTCTTTAGGATAGGTATCTTCAGAAAGATTACTCTGCCCTAGCCTTATCCTTCTAAATCTACCTGTTGTGAATAGTCTCCAGCCTCATCCTCTCAGCGTCTCTCTAGCCCCATCCCCTTCTGTGTCTCTCCAGCCTCATCCTCTCAGTGTCTCTCCAGCCCCATCCCCTTCTGCATCTCTCAGCCCAATCCCCTTCTGCATCTCTCCAGCCTCATCCTCTCAGCGTCTCTCCAGCCCCATCCCCTTCTGTGTCTCTCCAGCCTCATCCCCTTCTGCGTCTCTCCAGCCTCATCCTCTCAGTGTCTCTCCAGCCTCATCCCCTTCTGCGTCTCTGCAGCCTCATCCTCTCAGCGTCTCTCCAGCCTCATCCCCTTCTGTGTCTCTCTAGCCTTATCCCCTTCTGCATCTCTACAGCCTCATCCTCTCAGTGTCTCTCCAGCCTCATCCCCTTCTGTGTCTCTCCAGCCTCATCCTCTCAGTGTCTCTCCAGCCTCATCCCCTTCTGTGTCTCTCCAGCCTCATCCTATCAGCATCTCTCTAGCCTCATCCCCTTCTGCATCTCTCCAGCCTCATCCTATCAGCGTCTCTCTAGCCTCATCCCCTTCTGCGTCTCTTCAGCATCATCCCCTTCTACATGTCGCCAGCCTCATCCCATCTAACACTGTATACAGTGTATATATGTATATATATATATATATATATCTACCCAAAGCAGTTAGTAAGATCTATTTGTTGATGAAAACACACTGATACTTTTCAGAAAATGCATGTAGCCATAGGGATCATTGTGCCTTATACCCAATGCAGGGAAATGATACTAATGATCCCATTTGAATGTATAGATCTCTGTTTTTGTTTTATATAACAGCTTCATAATGAGGGTAAGGTGCAATCAGGGAGATTACTAGCCTCTTCAGGGAGACAGGGAGATTGCTGCTATTTCAGGGAGTCTTCCTGATAATAGCAGGGTCTCAATAGCTGCTGTTTGGCATTTTTAAGAAAGTGGTGAAGAATTGCATTTAGCAAGGGTTTTTATTGCAAAATAAATAGTTCCATCAAATTTGGGGTACATGAAAAGGGGTGCAAGCTTATTTTAAAGTGGCTAATGTGAACTTTAAAACACGGGAAAAAGCCACCTGCTGTAGCCACCTGCAATCCAAAAAACTCCTGGGGCATACTTGGGGACCCCCCCTGAGTGTACTTCGTTGTTTTAAAGTTTGTCCCCCAACTTGTTTTTTTTTTTCACCCCCAAAATGAAAGTACTGTTTCTGGGGTGTGGAACTTTTTTTTACATTTTTTTGACACAGATTACCTATGGGGGACTGTCCAAGAGGTGCACGGTGGTTTTTAGAAGTATGTACCCCAAAACCCCAATTCTGCACTGCTTTTCACCACCTATTCATAGGTGATAGTTATTAGTTGGGTCTGATGCATTCACTTATCGCTCCGGGGAAAAGTAAGAAAAACTGAATACGGGAAAAAGTCAAACCTGCGAAAATGACGTCATCAGCGATAAAGTATCGTCGAAACAGCTTTACGCAGCCTAATTGAATATGGCATTTTTACTTTTACATATAATCATCTCACAATATACATACATGTTACTTTTACTGACTGTCAGACCCTGTGCCTGTGTGAGCCAGTCAGTTGTTGTTACTGCCAGGTGCCAGTCTGAGTCGTCCCTTACCCATACATGCCTACTCTCCCGATTTGGCCGGGAGCCTCCCGAAAATCGGGTGCCGCTCCCGGCCCCTCGGAAAAGTAGGCAGTTCTCCCGACTTCTTCAGTCCCCCTGCAATGTAGCGCTAAACCCCCGCTGCGGAGGGGCTGATGACGCGATTCACGTCATCATAACCCCGCCCCCTGCCTTGCAATGCCGGAAATATCGGCATTGTGTAGTGGGGGCGGAGCCTAAATGACGCGATCGAGTGGCTCCACCCCCAACCCCGCCCCTAAACACTGGTAATGTGTCCGGCCATGCCCCCTCTATACAGGCCCCACCCCCCCTGTTAAACCGACCTGGCTGCTTCCTCCCGGAGGAAGCAGCCAGGATGTAGGCAAGTATGCCCTTACCTCCTTCTCCTCCCCTGTTGCTGCAATGCTGAGTGTTGGCACCGAGATAGGGGAGGGGCGGGGCCAAGATGTCAGCTGGACTAGGAGCCATGAGGAGGCTCCGCAATGGCCCATGGGAGGAACTGCTGTGGCCGGGCATACACAGCAGCTCCCTCTCAGCCATTTACCTCCTCTTCATAGAGAGCTTCTGCACATGCACAGAAGCTGCCATTGGAACCCGAACGGGGACCGCTGCTGAGCTCCGATCACACGGCAGCCGGCCCCGCAGGAAAGTCAATCAGCCCGGCTGCATGCCACATAAAGGAGGATGGAGCCGGCCCAGCGGGAACTCTCCCGAGTTCCCGGCGGCCCAATCCGTCCCTGCTGAGAATCATGGCAAGAGGCCGGGATGATCAAGCAATATTTCTAGTTCATTTTGCAAAAGTGCATGTACAGTAGAAGCCAATAAATGAAAGTTATTTGAAGGCGGGAAGCCCACTTACAGTCACAATTTAAATTTTGGATGGGGAAAATTTTTTCCAGCTGGGAACAAACATCGAAACCTTTAAAATTATTTCCACAATAGCACAGGCAGCAGCGGTTCACGGAAATGATGCAACGCCGCCGTTCCCAAGAAACACGAGAGCTGACACAATAGCTGACATGCGTGTCGCGTTTACACATATAAATGGTTTTCTAACACAGGAACTGAGGGAGCTGAACTGACAGGACGCCGATTTATCAGCAGGTGGAACGCGGACATTAATCCACACTCATATCCGTATTAACATTCCACAGTGTTGACAAAACGCTTGTTGATTCAATAGATCCTTGTACATGGAAGACAGCAGGTTTTTATTAAGTAAGATTAATAATGTCGATACCGCAATCCGTGCAATTATTAGGAAAATGCCTGCGGGTTGTAGGGATAGCGGTTCGTAGCTTCACAGTGATTGCCGTTTGTGATACTGAATCCCAAGAGCATCATTTGAAGGTGTCTCACTGTTTTACTGATAAGATAGCCCTCACTCAGGTAACAGATGTAATACATCCGTTTTATTTCATGAGCATCTGTGTACAATGCAGGCAAAGGTGTTACAGCACAAAGCTTATCTGAGTAATGTAAGTGTACTGTACACACACACAAAGGCACACCTGATCCTGCGCAGATTAGGGCCATTGTGGGATAGGCGGAACTGCTAAAAGCAATGTCAGGCCCTTTTTGCAGGTCACACAGTATGGATAATTATATGTAAAATAGAATAAAGGAAGATTACCTGCAAAAGAGCTAATGTTATTTAATTGATGTTAGTGAGTGCATACTGTACAGTGCCTCCCAACACTGGAGCTCTCGGTGGCGGGATTGAGGTCGTGGTGACTCCTGCCTCCACAGTGTGTAAACACAGCAACATCTCGAACATCCTCGGGTCTCAAAAAGCAGAGAGAGAAAGAAGAGGCTATATATATATATAGGATTTGGCAGAGTAAATTCTGTGCCAGGCTGCCTCAGCCTGTTAGAGCCTCATGCCTTCCTATTAGGGATGGACATCGACCATCGATGATAACAAGTTTTGCCATCCATGGCAGAGAACCAATGGTTATCCACCATCGATGGATGAGTGGGAGCCAATGTTTTTTTTCCCTCGACATGACAGAGCTTAGCTCCGCCCCCGGCAGCCGCTTAGCCCCATCCCTATTTTTGATTGTCCCACGGCCCGCCGTGCCCCCAGCAGTGGTTGCCATTGAGGGGGTGCAAACCAGCGATGGTTCACCATAGATGGTTTCTGTGCCATGCTACACCACCTCCTTCCCTCATAGAGTAGAAAATTTTGGAGCACTAGACCCTCGCCAAACTGAGGAACCCAAGTGCGGCCTGCTTACCCAGCAAAGCCTGGGCCTCTAGTGAGTGAACCGCGCTCACAGCTGAATAACCTAACCTGAGCATACTAAGTTTTATAAAGCATGAAAGGGAAGCCACTAACATATTTAAATACCCATATATAACTTTTATATATGTTGTAGACCTCCGTGTTTTGGTTGTGGTTCTAAATCATCGTCGTTTGTTTGGTTCAGTTTTGGTTTTCTTTAAAAATTGACAAAAACAGCTAAAATCATGTAACTTGGACCTGTTTTTGTTCCTGTAGTAATATTGACATCAGTATTATTAATTTCCGGTAATGTTTTACCACCTCACAGCACCTGAACTAATGAGGGAAAGACTTAAATGCAATTCAAAATACACAAAATCCGTTTGTTAGATCTGAGGGCCTGATTCAGACCCGCTCACGAGCGGGTTGATTTTAGGCCACTGCGCATGCGTACACCGGAGCCGGCTCCGACGTGAGCATGCGCGAGACCCAGCTAGCGACGGTCGCTCCGTCGCTCCGGGACTCGCACCAAAAGGGGGCGGCTGTCGATTTTGATCGACAGCTCGCACCGTTTTGGAGGTGTGGTGTGGGGGTGGTTTCACAAATGGAGGCATTCCCATGCGAACGCCTGCCATTTGTGGGCGGCCCCACTGACATCACCAGTGATGTCAGTGGGAGAGCTTCCGGCTCTATTAGAGCCAGAAGCTCTCTGGGGCTTGCGGCCACGAGACCCTACCACAAGGGTTTCGTCGCAAGCCCGAAGGTCGCGATGGTCTTGACCATCACGACCATCATCCTGGCCGCTTGCAATATGCGAGCAGCCAGGAGGCCACTCAAAAAAAAAAAAAAAAAAACGCCCTGATTCAGAGCGAGCGCTCTTTCAGAGCGTCCGGCTCTGAATCAGGCCCTGAGTTCCGAACATGGCGAAAAAGCAGAGTTGCTCTACTCAGAACCCCAAAATGATCTGAACCGGGATTCAGTTCAACTCGGAAACCCTGAGTTCTGGTGTGTTCGTTTTTTCAGCAAAATCGAACCGCCCATCTATATGGTGTAATAGTGGTGATGACAATCTTATTATTATTTATTTTTTGGCTTGTAATGTTGCCTATCCCCTGCTTTATAGTATGTAACTAGATGAAAGTAGTTACAATTGTTAGAAAAATAGTGGATAATGCCAGTCAGATCCCGCCAGTGAAATCAGGGACACTATGAAATATACTATACAAAATTTAGGGGTCAATCCTATTAGCCCCCGATTATCTGGACGGTGTGAGTTATCGCGGCAGCGGACGAACATTTTACGGCAGCCTGGATTTGCTGAATTTTGCTCGCAGCACCATAGGGCTCCAATCAAATTTCAGCGAACTCGGAGCGGGCCGCAAAGGATGCGAGGTGCCGGTCCGTTGGTGGCGTTTTAATGCCGTTGCAACGGCAACTCGCACCCTTCTCACATAACAGGATTGACCCCTTAATATTTGTTTACCACACAAAAAGGGGAGAGGTATCAAAACTTCTAAAGTGGTCAGGTGGAGAAGTTGCCATAGCAACCAAACAGCTCCTACCTATCATTTTATAGAATGTACTTGATGAATGAAAGCTACAGTAGAAGCTGATCGGTTTCTAAGAGGGACTCTTCCAGTTGTCCTTTTTGGAAGGTTTGATACATCTCTCCCCAAAATATTGATTTGTGTCTTAAATCATTGCATAATTCAGCAGTCTTGAACCACATAAGATATACACTACTCAGGCCAAATCAATTCATCGCATAATACAGCTATCTTGAAATACAGAAAATATACTTTATTCGGCCCAAATCAATTCCTCGTCTTAGATTAGATACTCCAAACCAATCCGAATCCCCCCCACCACCCACCCCGTGCAGAAATGTAGAGACTTATTGCAGCCTGCAGGCACATAGCACAGAAGCAGTCTGGTGTCATACTAACGTCTTTTACTAGGTGATGCCGCTGTCCCATCCACTAAGAAATGACTGGACTTTTAAACAGTGTTTTATGATAATTTTATTGGACAACCTTTTTTATCATCTGCCACGACTCTAAATGACATACTTTACTTTGAACCATTTAGAAACAGATCTTTTTTGCTCTTTATAAATGTAGAACTCTATGTGGCTTTTAATAAAAATTTTAGCCAAGCGTAGCAATTTGTTCTTGAAATATACAGCCGCTTGGTGTCATTTAATGCCTCAATAAAACTAAAATATACAATGCAATATCATGTTGTACAGTCTTGGCCCGACTTCCTCCTCCATCCTCGAATAACCCCCTCCTGCACCTGGCATGAAGCCGTCACCTACGACCCAGACAATGTATAGCAATCTGCTCCTGCATTCTCATCTTACGGTCATGAGGGGTTAATTATGTACCTATGATGAAAATCACTTGCAATTTCACATTCTTGCATAAGATTAGGCAACACATGATGAAATACTAATTGTTGATGAAATCCTGTGATAGAAAGTAAAACTTTGAAATTTTAAATTTAGTGCTGGAAATTGCAGAAATGTCATAGGCAACCTGTAGCTTGCCAGCTGCCGGGGGGACTACAAGTCCCAGCAGGCCCTGGAATTCTCTGGGGACTTGCAGTTACAGCACAGTTGGAGACACAGGCTGCCTTTAAGACTTATCGAATAAAACAGTGACATGTGCCTGAGTTTCCAGGGCTATTAGGTACAATTGCTGAGTAAAAACCTTATGAATGTTTACAATTGGCTCCTCAATGCTGGCGCAGTATACATATATAAATGTTAGTAAATGCTAATGATGAATAATGTGTGCCTGAGAAAAGGACCAGAGTTATTTAGAAGTGAAACTGTTAGTGTGTTTGTTACTGTTATCCTATGCAGATAGGTTGGTACAGTGGTGCCATAGGTCAGCAGTGGCGTCATAGGTGGGCAGTGCGGGAGCGTGGCGGCAGAACCACATCATCGCGGCCCCGTCTTGCCAAGATTACGGCATTGCAAAGCAGGGGGCGGGGCTACGCTGACGAGATTTTGTGCGAATCGCGTCATCGCCCCTTCCGGACCACCCACTTTCAGATGGTAAGCAGAATGCATGGGGGAGTCAAAACCGGGAGACTCGCGCTCTGGTCATTGCGGGAGAGTGGGTAAGTGTGATTCTATGAGTCGTCTATGTTACTGTCACTCTAAGTACTGTTACTGTGTATAATAATACTATTACTCTACAAGTGTTACTGTTACAGTGTTTGTTACTGTTGCTTTATGAGTTGTGCTTGTTACTATGTATGTTAGTGTTGGGCTATCGATGGTACTGTTACTCTATAAGTGGAACTGTTAGGGTTACTTCACACCTGCCGTTTTTCACAGGTAGTGAAAAATCCGGGCGTTTTTTTGCTGGGTGTGAAACTTAGTGGTGGATGGAAGCGGGTGGGTCCTTTAACATGGAACGGGCACGGCACGGTGGCTGTGTTACAGTCGGGAATATCCACTGAGAAGGACGGCTGCCGTGCCATGCCCCTGCCGTCCCTGCACGCCAGTAAAGTGTAGGAAACAAAGTCTCCTTACTTATACACACCGGCCGGCTTGTACAGCAGCTGCATGTGAGAGGCACTGAGAGACTGAAAAAATACGGCCAGCTTCTGCCTGTTTTTTTTGCCGGCCATGCCTAATCGGCAGGTGTAAAATAGGCCTTACTGTGTTTGTTATTGTTACTCTGGGTGGTGTTTGGGACTGTTACTATATATGTAGTACTGTTACTATGTACATTACTGTTACTCTAAATGTGGTGCTTGTTACTGTTCATGTTAGTGTTAGTGTTCGTTACTGTTACCCTATGAGTAGTAATGTTACTGTGTACGTTACCATTACTTTATGAGCGACGCTTGTTACTGTATTAAGCACTGTTACTCTATAATTAATATTGTTACTCAATAAGTGGTACTGTTACTGTGTTCGTTATGGTTACTCTGGGTGGTGTTTGTTACTGATACTATATCAGTAGTACTGTTACTGTTAAGGCGTGTATCCACTACTAGATATACAAACGAGAGCACGAATACGACATTGCTGTCGTGCTCTCATTTGTATATGTAGTGATGTGCCTACAGTGATCGTTCACTCGCTCAGTCCAGGCACATCCATCATCCCCGCACATGCTGAACCTGATGGGATCGCCAGGTTGACCAGCATGTACGGGCGATGATAGATGTCGGAAGCGACCAGCGTGCACGCGCATCGCAGGTCGCTTCCGACCAAAACATGTCCGATGCATGCACGATTTGCAAGCAATTGCACGATAAAGACGTCATTATCGTACAATCGCTTGCTAAAATCGCCTAGTGGATACCCCCCTTTACTCTGTGAATTTTTAAAAAGAAGGAAGACGAGTCGGAATTTATTTCTTCATGTTCTTCGTGTGCCCAGCATAAATCTTCACGCCAGGCACTGGCTGGTGAGTTATTGCCACTACCTATTCCATCATGTCCATGGACGCATCTCTCCATGGACTTCGTCACGGATCTGCCGAATTCTCAAGGGTTCACTACCATCTGGGTCGTAGTAGACCGAGTCTCTAAAATGGTCCATTACATACCACTAAAGAAATTGCCTTCTGCCCCTGACCTGGCTCACTTGTTCGTTCAACATATTTTCCTTCTCCATGGTCTTCCAGATGAGATAGTCTCTGACCGTGGTGTTCAGTTCACAGCAAAATTTTGGAGAGCCTTATGTTCTGTATTGCAAGTACAGGTACATTTTTCTACGGCTTATCACCCACAAAGCAACGGTTCCACTGAGAGGGTTAATCAAGACCTTGAGACCTTCCTGAGGATTTTTTTTTACATCTACCCAGGACAATTGGTCTACATTGCTGCCATGGGCTGAATTTGCTCATAACGCCTCCTACCACTCTTCCACAAATCAAACACCATTCCAAGTGGTCTACAGCCTTCATCCTCGGGTCCATGAATTTCAAAGCCTGCCCGTCCCTGATGTCCCAGCTGTAGAAGACACTGTACGGAAATTTGCTTCAATCTGGTTTCAAGTTCGTACTGACCTGGAGAAGGCGTCATCCCGTTACAAATTTCAAGCTGATAAGAAGCGTAGGAAAATACTACGTATGCAAGTTGGAGACCAGGTCTGGTTGTCCACCCGGAACCTACGACTTCGAGTGCCATCCATGAAATTTGCTCCATGCTTCATCGGGCCCTTCTCCATCATAGAAGTCATTAACCCCATGGCTTATCGCCTTCAACTACCCCCTTATCTGAAAATTCACAATTCCTTCCATGTCTCCCTGTTGAAACCCCTGGTGCTAAACAAATTTCACAGAGTTCTGCCTGCTTCTCCACATGTCCAGACTGAAAGGGGCATAGAGTTTGAGATCTCCCAGGTCTTGGATTCCCATCTCCGCAGTGGACAGTTGCAGTACCTACTGGACTGGAGAGGCTATGGCCCAGAGGAACGTTGTTGGACCGATGCCCGAGATGTCCATGCTCCTGCACTTACCAAGAGATTTCATGCTGCCCATCCGGAGAAGCCTGGTGAGTGTCCTGAGGCCACCCATAAGGGGGGGGGGGTACTGTCACGGCCAGGGTTTCTTGGCATGGTAGTCACCGGGTATTACCTGTGAGGTCGTTATAGCGGGGGGGTCTCTGGCAGCGGTGCTGGTGTTTGGCGAGGGACATTGGCTGATCGTGGTTCTGTGCGAGCAGATTGTTACTAGGCCTGGTGAGGTCTGGCGGTGTTTCAGTTCCGTTGGCAAGGACTCCGCCATCTTGCCTGCGGCCATGTGATTCTGGCTGTCCAAATCCTGGTAGGTCATGTGCTGATTCCAGCCAGTCACACCGCGGCACTGAGTATTTAGGAAGGTCCAGAGCCTTCCTTCCTTTGCCAGTGCAACGTGTTTCTCAGCTGCGGCTGAGAGAGTACCTGTGCCTTACCTGTCTGCCTGTCTGTTACGCTACTAGCCTGAACCTTGCCTGCTCCAACCTGCTGGATTTACCCTGCACCCTCCACATACCTTTCACCTGCCTGAGTACCTGAACCTGCTGTTCCCGGCACCTTGCCTCATTTCACTCCCAGCTGGACTTCATTACCGCAGCCTACATTCGTTACAGCTCATCATTCCTGCATTTTTTACAGATCATCATATCTGCACTCTATACCTGGACTTTTTATTTGCCATTCCCATGTCTTCTAAGTCACTTAATAAAAACTCCACTCTTTCATTTAAGTCTGCTTCTGTGTCTGCTCCTATCACCACCCGGGTCCACAACAAATTCAGAACCTCACATTTACAATTGTTAGAAAAACAGTGGAGTATTCACTCGTTCAGTCCAGGCACATCCATCATCCCCGCACATGCTGACCCTGATGGGATCGTCAGGTTGACCAGCATGTACGGGCGATGATAGATGTCGGAAGCGACCAGCGTGCACGCGCATCGCAGGTCGCTTCCGACCAAAACATTTCCGATGCATGCACGATTTGCAAGCAATTGCACGATAACGACGTCGTTATCGTACAATCGCTTGCTAAAATCGCCTAGTGGATACCCCCCTTTACTCTGTGAGTGGTGCTTGCTATTGTTACTTTATAGGTGGTACTTTGTACTTTACTGTTACTCTATGTGTGGTGCTTGTTACTGTGTATGTTACTGTTACTCTATGTGTGGTGCTTGTTACTGTGTATGTTACTGTTACTCTATGTGTGGTGCTTGTTACTGTGTATGTTACTGTTACTCTATGTGTGGTGCTTGTTACTGTGCATGTTACTGTTACTCTATGTGTGGTGCTTGTTACTGTGCATGTTACTGTTACTCTATGTGTGGTGCTTGTTACTGTGTATGTTACTGTTACTGTGCATGTTAGTGCTAGTGTTTCTGTGTTTCTTGTACATTACTGTTAATGTATTTGCTTCTGTTACCCTATGAGTAGTAATGTCACTGTGTATGTTACCATTACTCTATCAGTGACGCCTGTTACTGTATTTATTATTGTTTCTGTACAATTAATACTGTTACTGTGTACGTTACTGATACTATATTAGTAGTACTGTTACTGTGTACGTTACTGATACTATATTAGTAGTACTGTTACTGTGTACATTACAGTTACTCTGTGAGTGGTGCTTGCTATCGTTACTGTATAGGTAGTACTTTGTACGTTACTGTTACTGTTAATCTATGTGTGGTGCTTGTTACTGTGCATGTTAGTGCTAGTGTTTCTGTGTTTCTCGTACATTACTGTGTTTGCTTCTGTTACCCTATGAGTAGTAATGTCACTGTGTATGTTACCATTACTCTATGAGTGACGCCTGTTACTGTATTTATTATTGTTTCTGTATAATTAATACTGTTACTGTGTATGTTACTGTTACTGTATGTGTGGTGCTTGTTACTGTGCATGTTAGTGCTAGTGTTTCTGTGTTTCTTGTACATTACTGTTAATGTATTTGCTTCTGTTACCCTATGAGTAGTAATGTCACTGTGTATGTTACCATTACTCTATCAGTGACGCCTGTTACTGTATTTATTATTGTTTCTGTACAATTAATACTGTTACTGTGTACGTTACTGATACTATATTAGTAGTACTGTTACTGTGTACGTTACTGATACTATATTAGTAGTACTGTTACTGTGTACGTTACTGATACTATATTAGTAGTACTGTTACTGTGTACATTACAGTTACTCTGTGCTGTGAGTGGTGCTTGCTATCATTACTGTATAGGTAGTACTTTGTACGTTACTGTTACTGTATGTGTGGTGCTTGTTACTGTGCATGTTAGTGCTAGTGTTTCTGTGTTTCTCGTACATTACTGTGTTTGCTTCTGTTACCCTATGAGTAGTAATGTCACTGTGTATGTTACCATTACTCTATGAGTGACGCCTGTTACTGTATTTATTATTGTTTCTGTATAATTAATGCTGTTACTGTGTATGTAACTGTTACTCTATGTGTGGTGCTTGTTACTGTGCATGTTAGTGCTAGTGTTTCTGTGTTTCTCGTACATTACTGTGTTTGCTTCTGTTACCCTATGAGTAGTAATGTCACTGTGTTTGTTACTGTTACTCTATGAGTGACGCCTGTTACTGTATTTATTATTGTTTCTGTATAATTAATACTGTTACTGTGTATGTTACTGTTACTCTATGTGTGGTGCTTGTTACTGTGCATGTTAGTGCTAGTGTTTCTGTTTTTCTCATACATTACTGTTAATGTATTTGCTTCTGTTACCCTATGAGTAGTAATGTCACTGTGTATGTTACCATTACTCTATGAGTGACGCCTGTTACTGTATTTATTATTGTTTCTGTACAATTAATACTGTTACTGTGTACGTTACTGATACTATAATAGTAGTACTGTTACTGTGTGCATTACAGTTACTCTGTGAGTGGTGCTTGCTATTGTTACTGTATAGGTAGTACTTTGTACGTTATTGTTACTCTATGTGTGGTGCTTGTTACTGTGCATGTTAGTGCTAGTGTTTCTGTGTTTCTCGTACATTACTGTGTTTGCTTCTGTTACCCTATGAGTAGTAATGTCACTGTGTATGTTACCATTACTCTATGAGTGACGCCTGTTACTGTATCTATTATTGTTTCTGTATAATTAATACTGTTACTGTGTATGTAACTGTTAATCTATGTGTGGTGCTTGTTACTGTGCATGTTAGTGCTAGTGTTTCTGTGTTTCTCGTACATTACTGTTATTGTGTTTGCTTCTGTTACCCTATGAGTAGTAATGTCACTGTGTTTGTTACTGTTACTCTATGAGTGACGCCTGTTACTGTATTTATTATTGTTTCTGTACAATTAATACTGTTATTGTGTACGTTACTAATACTATATTAGTAGTACTGTTACTGTGTACATTACAGTTACTCTGTGCTGTGAGTGGTGCTTGCTATTGTTACTTTATAGGTGGTACTTTGTACATTACTGTTACTGTATGTGTGGTGCCTGTTACTGTGCATGTTAGTGCTAGTGTTTCTGTGTTTCTCGTACATTACTGTTATTGTGTTTGCTTCTGTTACCCTATGAGTAGTAATGTTACTGTTACTCTATGAGTGACGCCTGTTACTGTATTTATTATTGTTTCTGTATAATTAATACTGTTACTGTTACTCTATGTGTGGTGCTTGTTACTGTGCATGTTAGTGTTAGTGTTTCTGTGTTTCTCGTACATTACTGTTATTGTGTTTGCTTCTGTTACCCTATGAGTAGTAATGTTACTGTTACTCTATGAGTGACGCCTGTTACTGTATTTATTATTGTTTCTGTATAATTAATACTGTTACTGTTACTCTATGTGTGATGCTTGTTACTGTGCATGTTAGTGCTAGTGTTTCTGTGTTTCTCGTACATTACTGTTATTGTGTTTGCTTCTGTTACCCTATGAGTAGTAATGTCACTGTGTTTGTTACTGTTACTCTGAGTGACTCCTGTTACTGTATTTATTATTGTTACTGTATAATCAATACTGTTACTGTGTATGTTACTGTTACTGTATGTGTGGTGCTTGTTACTGTGCATGTTAGTGCTAGTGTTTCTGTGTTTCTCGTACATTACTGTTAATGTATTTGCTTCTGTTACCCTATGAGTAGTAATGTCACTGTGTATGTTACCATTACTCTATGAGTGACGCCTGTTACTGTATTTATTATTGTTTCTGTACAATTAATACTGTTACTGTGTACATTACTGATACTATATTAGTAGTACTGTTACTGTGTGCATTACAGTTACTCTGTGAGTGGTGCTTGCTATTGTTACTTTATAGGTAGTACTTTGTACGTTACTGTTACTCTATGGCCTTCATTCAGAGGCGGCCGTACGGTCTACGACCGCACGGCCGCCTCGATGTTTGTCAAGTGCGCATGCGTGAGACCCGCTACGACCGACAGCGCCGGTCGTAGCGGGTCTCTTTCCAAAGGGGGCGAGCTGTCGATGTTGATTATTATTGTATCTCTCCTAGTATTACATGTTCTGTGGGGGAGATGTATCAAACCTTGGGGAGAGATAAAGTAACCACCAATCAGCTCTTAACTGTCACTTTACATGCTGTGTTTGAAAAAAGTTAGTTAGGAGCTGATTGGTTGGAACTTTGGGCCTGATTCAGCACAGATCGCAAGTCTGCAATCGCACGCGCCCGCTCGCTGCGAAAATATGTAAATGAATGCGATCGCAGTGCAATCGCAGCACTATACCAAGACGCCCATCACTGTTTAAAGCCGCCCACCGCCCATTACACACATCCGCAAGTCAGCGAAAACATCGGTAACATCGGACCCATCCGCACAGTTGTGGTTGAGCTGACCCTGACTCAGACTGCAAAACTTCCTGTCGCCATCTAGATATCTGGCTGCATACGCCATCGCAGGGGCTTAATTATGCAAACCCTGTAACGGGCATTCAAACGCAGAGGCACGCCTGCGATCCTTCGACCATCCCCCCCTCCACCCCCAAGTGGTGCTTACTGTCAATCATTTCTTTGCGTTGCTGCGTGTCCGCTGTGTTCGCATACCTGATTACAGTGGCCGGCTTGCGTATGAGCACTGTGATGCAGAACGCAATCATCGACCGGTTGCGTGCGCTTCCACAGACATGCGATCCAACCTGACTTAGGGCCTGATTCAGAGCCGCTCGTAAGTGGCCGCTCGTTCGCTCTGAGCGATGTTCGCACAACTGCGCATGCGTATGGTTCGCAATGCGCATGCGCAAACCAGTCATTGCAGTTCGAAATCGTGCGCTCGTAAAACAACGAGGGGGCTGCTAATTTGATTGACAGGATGTACCGTTTGTGGGTGGTAACAGGGGAAGGTGCTTTTAAACGGGGGAGTGGAGATCCGAACGCAGGCGTGCCTAACGGTCAAAAGGGCGTTTAATGGGAGTGCATAATTAGTAAAGGAGCGTCATCGACCACGTCACTTGGTTGTCTTTTAGCCTGAGCTCGCAGTGATAGCGGTAAGAAAAACCTACCACAACCACTGCGAGCAGTTCAGATGCCTTTCGATGTTCCCGATTAATCTAATAAATACCGGAGATGACGTGTGGTGCGAATGGCAAAGGGGCATCTTTACAAAATAGCGAGTGCATTTTTTTGGACGCTCGCTCAGACATAGAGGCGTCAACACACCGCAAAGAGCGAGCGCTCAATTTAAATATCCGGCCCCTTAGACCCTGATTTAGACCCAAATAGCGTCCGGGTCTAAATCAGGCCCTCAGGCCCTTTATCTCCCTCCACTTTCTGTATCTCCAAAGCTTAGTACATCAGCCACTGAGTATGTTACTGGTACTTTCCTAGTGCTACGTGCAGAAAGACGATTGTAGAACCGATAATTGTAATTTCTTATGACTGTTATTTACAGCAATAAGAAATGATATACTGCCCGAATGTATCAGATTTAGGAGCCTGTCCCAGCGATGCCTTTGAATGTAGTAACAGCATCAGCTGTCACTTCACTCCTCTATCGGGACCCCCACAGAGCTACAGCACATGCGTGGTCCATTGCCGGGGAGTGTTCCGTGTAATGGATCCCATAGACTGCAGCATCTAACACCGGAGGGACCACGAAAGATATGGGGATATCTACTGCCGTCCCTCCATAGTACATTTGGGGCATCCTTAATATTTGCGGGTATCCCCACGAAAACCGGTGTTTTCGGGGGATACGGTGCAAATATTGAATGATAAATATGTGGCGGCCCCAATATATATATATTACGTAGGAGCAGATGCCACTAGCTCCAAGGTTGCGATGACACTTCCCGGGATGTGAGGGTGATAGATCTAAACCTTGTTTATTTTTGCTTGTGCCCCATAGAGATGTGAGCAATAATAAGATTTAAGTGTGAAGAGCTGCACATTGGGCAGGGTTCCAGCATAACCTCGTAACTAACCGAATCTGCCCCTCTCTGTGAGACAGCTTCCAGCCACAGAAAGACATTCACCGCACACACAGCACTAGAGGGGAAGAATTTCCATGCGCCTAGTCAAGGCAAATGCATTAATTGTTAAATGCTGTTACTACAAGTCATGGGAAAGTGTGATTTATAGAAATGACAGATAATTCCATTCTTCACCAGTCCTTGGAGAGGCTTTTAGCTTTGTTTAAAAGCTAATATACCGCCTAACACATTCCGCAGTGACGCCTACTAACTATAGCACAACACTCGACTAAAATCCATTACTGACCTCTGCCCAAGTGTATACGCTCATCTGAGACTTACCACTTACTGGGAGATTACCAGCTCGTCTTTCGCACGGACGTCTCAGCGCAGAAAGATGGGCCCCCGCATTTCCTGAGCGCATCAGGCAACTTTCCATGCTCCTTGTAATCCCCAAAACCTTGGAACAGTCCCCGGGCTAAGAAGACCAGTCATGCCCTCGGCCGGACTTGTAGGCAGATGTAAACAAAAGTGACAATGAAATCTCGGTAATTATGACTCAGGGCATAATTGGCGAGAGCGGATGAAGAGGTTGGCAGTGCCATCAGGGTAGCTGGAGCACAGACCAACGCTCGGCTGGCAGGCAGTGCGGCTTCTCATGTTTGCTATCACTGAGGTACGTGTGTTGTGCACGGTGATCAAACATTTCAGCTACACATTCTGCAATTCCACATGCAATAGGCTATAAGTGCGAGTCTCTGGAGAGAATAGGAACAGGGGAGGAGGGCGGAGATAAGATAGTGAATCTCACCAGCACTTCAAAGCCCTTCTCTAGGGGAGGATGAGAAGGAGACAGAATTCTTTCCTTAGAAAAATTAAATGATTCACCTGCTGGATTCTAAAAATGATTCATATAAAAAAGGGAGGGCCGTCCTCTATCAGCTGTCCCTATTTTTACTTGAGCAGGCCCGACTATCTAACACAGCCCTATGTCAAGTATCCAGAGGTAGGAATAAATATATATATATATATATATATATATATATGCCACCACGCTGTCTGTCTGTATATGTATATATATATATATATATAGACAGACAGACAGCGTGGTGGCATAGTGGTTAGCATTCCTGCCTTAGACCACCAGTCCCAACCAAGGTACTATAAGTGTGGAGTTTGTATGTTCTCCCATGTTTGTGTGGGTGTGCTCCAGTTTCCTTAACACCCCAAATCATACTTACCTACCTTTAATAATCTCTTCCCGGGAGAAGCCCGGGTAAGAGAAGCAGCAGGGGGCTGATGGGGGCGGGGCCTAATGATTTGTGTCATTAAGCCCCGCCCCTCGCTGCAAAACTACCGTGATTGGGTAAAATTTACATAGGGGGCGGGGCCAAATGTTGTGATTCATGCAGAAGCACATCTTAAGCCCCGCCCCCTTCACGGAGACCCGCGATCACCGCGAGTATTCTCCTCATTCTGCCCACTTCACTAGGAAGTGGGCAGAATGCGGGAGAAATGCCTACCCTTCCGGGGGTGCGGGGGGTTACCCGAAAAATCGGGAGCCTCCCGCGAAAACCGGGAGGGTAGGCATGTATGCCCTAAATACATGCTGGTAAGTTATCTGGCTTCTGACAAAAAGTTAACCCCCAAGTATGTGTCCATGTAGCAGGGAATATAAACTGTAAGGTCTACCGCGTCAGGGACCGATGTGAATGACTGATTATTCCCTGCAAAGTGCTGTATAATATGTGTGCGCTATAGAAAAACTGTTAAATAATAATATGTATTGTATATGTAAGACTATACTGTAGTTTATCTGTGCAAAGCACATCCAGTATGAAGGAGGGGTGGGCAGTCACATTGTAATCTTTGGTCCCCTTTGCGGCAATGAAGTGCTGAAGGGGCATATTCACATGATAATGGTCTGTACTTCATCTTAGAAGGCGTCGTCATCATCATGGTCATCCAGCCAGGGCCTGATTAAGGGTCACATGGGCCTTGGGCTGAAAATGATCAAAGGCCTATTGTGAGAAGTGGAGGAGGTGTAACCAGTGCTGTGTGGGTGTGGCCAGTGCTGTGTGGATGTGGTCAGTGCCATGTGGGCGTGTATACCCCCTACCCTCTCAGCTGTAATGTCTACCCAAAACATGCTCGCCGACATTCTGGCTTCCCCTTCTGGGAGGGAGCAGCCAGATCGGCATAGCAGGAGGGCGTGATCGGCATAGGGGGCACGGCCAGGCATCTGGTGGGATGGATCAGGGGCGTGGCCCGGCATTTGTGGGCAGAGCGGAGGCTCCTGGCCGAATCGGGGGGGAATAGGCAACCAGTGGCGGAACTGCCGGAGACAATGTAGGCAGTCACCGCAGGGTGCCAGCCCTGCAGGGGGCACCTCTCCTCCATTGTCCCAGCCAGCTTTCTCTGTCCACTCCCCTGTTAGTAAATGCCCTCAGTGCCAGGGTTGGACTAGCCCTCCAACCACAGTGCAGCTGCTTGCCGACTCTGTGCAGCAGCAGCACCAAGGATACACGGGGAAAAAGAGAAGCTCCGGCAGCCAGGTACTCAAGGCTCCTTGCAACAACAGATAGGCACACCCCCTCCTACGATACTCACATGCAGGGGCGGAGCCAATATGATTAGCTCCGCCCCTTTCCAGTTTCCCCTGCGAATCACGGAATCATTCTACACATGACCGGTCACCAACCTCATTGTGGTATTTGGTATGTAATGTATGTGTGATTGTGTGTGTATGCATGTATGCATGTGTTTTATAAAATGAGTGTGTGTTTCATTATTTCTTTTCTAACTGGGTGATGTGTCTGTGATGGCGGAGTGATGTATTAATGTGTGTGTGGAGGAGGTATATTAATAATGTGTCACTGTGTGGTGTATTCATATTATTTGTGTTAAATGTGGGTCACTGCTGGGCACTGACACTTTTCATTACATCTCGGGCACTGCGACACTCTGCTTTACATTTTACATGGAAGACATCACAACACTACATAATCTGGCGGGCATTGCAACACTCTGCAGTATATGATGGGCACTTGGACACTCTGCATTATATGGTGAGCACTGCAACCCTCTGCAGTACATGGCGGGCACTGTGATACTCTGCTTACATGGCAGGTACTGCTACACTTTCTATATTACATGGCAGGCACTGTGACACTCCATTATATGGCGGGCACTGTAATGCTCTCTACATTAAATGGTGGGCACTGCAACACTCTGCATTATCTGGCGGGCACTGCAACACTCTGCATTATAAGGCGGGCACTGCAGCACTCTGCATTATATGGTGGGCACTGCAACGCTTTGTAACTTATATCGTGGGCACTGCAACGCTCTCTGCTTTATGGTGGGCACTGATGGTCTCTGTAGTATATGGTGGGCACTACAATGCTTTCTGTATATGGTGAGCACTGATGCTCTCTGCATTATATGGCAGTCACTGTGATATCCTCTGCATTATATGGTGGTTGCTGTGATGTTCTCTGCATTATATGGTGGTCACTACAATGCGTCTGGCGGTCACAAAAATGCTTTCAGTGGTCTATGGCAGTCACTAAAATGATATCAGTATTATATGGTTTTCATTAAAAATGCTCTCCATATTGTTTGGCGGTCACAAAAATGCTTTTCAGTGGTCTATGGCAGTCACTAAATTGCTATCAGTATTGCATGGTACTCCTTAAAAATGCTCTGCGTATATTCTAGCATCACTAAAATGCTCTCCGTATTGTCTGGCATTCACAAAGATTGCAAAAGGAATGAGCGGTTTTTAACACTACTGCACATGCATCATTTTCTGAGATATCGCTCTGCGCCTGCATCATATTAGCGGTCCAAAATCACATGGGTCTGCATCAATGGTTGAAGTGAGCTGTAACAGGATAGCAGGAAATGGGCTGTAACTGGATGGGGAGTACTGAGTCAAATAATACAACTCATTTTCATAGGGATGTCAAGGGCGTGTAATTTGTTATACAAAGTTGAAGAGTCAGCATGGGACAAGAAGGGCGCCAAAATCTGTCTTGCCTCCGGGCAACTGGGATGAAGTTAGGCCACTGTAGGCAACTATGGCCCAAATACATAAAACTGTAGCTCCATGCACCCCATTGTTAATTTGGCCCTGGTACCAGTCCTAGAGATTCAATTTAAAGAGGCTGTTATAATTAGAGATTTGCGCCGACCCCCGTGTTTTGGTTTTGTATCCAGATTCATCTTCGTGTTTTGGTTTTGCATAACCACCCTCATGTATTTTGGTTTTGGATCTGTAATAAATAAATAAATAAATAAGCTAGAATGATGTCATTATTATGACCTGTTAGCATGCAATGCAAAACCCGAGTTTGGTTATAAAATCCAAGTTCCGAACAGCGGGATGATCCAAACCTGGACTCGGAACCCCTAAATTCGGTTGTCAGTTCTCTGTGAACCAGACCCCCCACATCTCTAGTTATTATAATATGTGGGCACTGTATAAATGACGGGTGGAATTACACTTTATATATAACAGGCGGAGCCGCGTGAAACTCTGAATCAGCGGCTGAGAGGTTCCATAAACGTATTTGTGTTTGAAAGTTGGACATTTTTCTCAGCACAGGTTGAGTCTCCCATATCCGTAATTCTATCAACCGAAATATTCCAAAAACCGAAGTTTTTTTGGGCAGCCGTGACGTCATGACGTGACCTGGCGTCATGACGTCCCAGGTCAATGACCAATCATTAGCGGCGTGGGCATGGTCTATATGCCGCGCTCCCCCCACTGCAGCGCAAGCCAGGCACTTCGTGACACCCGCTGGACTCCCCCGCAGCACCTGATGTACCCTATTGCAGGACCTACCCCGCCGCACATGCCGGGCCTCACGTGACACCTACCGGACTTCACCCGACTCCCGCCGGATCACTCACGACATCCACCGGACACCCCAGCAGCACACACCAGGTCTCCTGTGACACCTGCCGGACCCCTCCGCTCAGTGGCGGGCTGGGCCGGGGGGCAGGGTGCCATGTGCCCCCCGGGCCGCAGCGTCATGCGGGCCGCGGGCCGGTGCAGTCTGTGTCGCTGTGACACAGACTGCACCGCGTGTGTAGCGCTGACCGGACGGAGTCCGGTCAGCGCTACACAGCACAAACACACAGCCGCCGGAGCCGGCAGCTTTGTGTTTGCTGTAATCAGCAGCCGCTGAGAGTCTGTCAGACTCTCAGCGGCTGCCGCTGCTCCCACTGTGGGAGCCATCTTCCGGCTCCCGCAGTGGGTAATGGGAGAGCCATCGTCATGACGACGTCTCTCCCATAATGCAAAGCGGCCAGAGGAGCAGGTGGAAGCGTCGGGACCAGGAGCGGGAGTTTCAGGTAAGTGTTTTTTTTTTTTTTTTTTATTAAGTCTCTCTCTACTAGGGGGGGGATTACTATGGGGGCACTACCAAGGGGGGGGGATTACTATGGGGGCACTACCAAGGGGGGGATTACTATGGGGGCACTACCAAGGGGGGGGTTACTGTGGGGGCACTACCAAGGGGGGGATTACTATGGGGGCACTACCAAGGGGGGGATTACTATGGGGGCACTACCAAGGGGGGGGTTACTATGGGGGCATTACCAAGGGGGGGATTACTATGGGGGAACTACCAAGGGGGGGATTACTATGGGGGCACTACCAAGGGGGGGTTTACTATGGGGGCACTACCAAGGGGGGGGATTACTATGGGGGCACTACCAAGGGGGGGTTTACTATGGGGGCACTACCAAGGGGGGGGATTACTATGGGGGCACTACCAAGAGGGGGGGATTACTATGGGGGCACTACCAAGGGGGGGATTACTATGGGGGCACTACCAGGGGGGGATTACTATGGGGGCACTACCAGGGGGGGGATTTCTATGGTGGCACTACCAGGGGGGGATTACTACTGGGGGCACTACCAGGGGGGTGGATTATTATGGAGGCACTACAAGGGGGGGGACTACTACTACTGGGGGCACTACAAGGGGGGGACTACTACTACTGGGGGAACTACAAGGGGGGACTACTACTACTACTGGGGGCACTACAAGGGGAGGGGACTACTACTAGGGGCACTGCATAGGGGGGCGGGGACTACTACTAGGGGCATTACATAGGGGGAGGGGACTACCACTGGGGGCACTGCGAGGGACCACTGCTGGGGACTCTATATAAAGGGCAATACTGGGGGTACTGCATAGGGGGGAGACTACACCTGGGGCCACTATTTAAGGGACATTGCATAAGGGTTACTACTATTGGGGGCACTGCATGGGGGGGTGGACTGCTACTGGGGGCACTGCATAGGGGGTACCACTATTGGGGGCACTATATAAGGGGCCTACTACTGGGGGCACTGAACAGGGGGGACCACTACTGGGGGCACAAGGGGCACTGCATAGGGGAGGATCACTACTGGGGGCACTACTGGAGGCCTGCATAAGGGTGTTATCTCCTGTGGCACACGGGGGCACTGCATATGGGCACTACGACAGGGGGCTGCCCCTAATCTTTATTTTTACCTTACATTAATCCCATATGGACCCGCCTCCTCCCTGAAACACTTGAGGGGGGGCGGCGCCGTAGCACGCACGTTCTTCGGGCACCGTGGCTACACGCTACTCCTCTGCCAGGGCCGCCTGCATGCATTTGCCCCCCAGGCTAAAAATTGCCAGCCAGCCCCTGCCTCCGCTGCACACGCCAGGCCTCCTGTGACATCTCCTGGACCCCCCTGCAAGTAATGCTCCCGGTCCCGAGCATTTCGGATATGGGAGACTCAACCTGTAGTGTATTGCAGTGCTGTATGTTGCAGTAAATGCTTTTGTGGTTTTCAGTTATCATTTGTGGCGGGGGAAATAATGAATCCGCTTATCCTAAAACTGCTACGGGGGCAAAGCAAAATGTATCCACCCTAGTAATTACCCACATTCGTTTCTTTTAACTTTTAACCTGAGTACAGCGCATGCAATGTATTGTTACATTCCGTCATTCCATCACAGGGTACTCATACTGTATAGTGTGTATCCAGCTTTATGCTGGATACACCCTGGTCGACATATCGTGTGTGTGTTGGCCAATGTCTACAGACGATATGTATGTGAATGACGTTGTTCATGTACATATCCCGTCGGCTTTGCAGTGCAACCAATGGCCATTATATCTGCACATTTATCGGCTCATCGTGCTGTGTGTACAGGCGGTCAGCCGACCACCCGTACACTTGCTGCAGAGGCCGCGGATGACTGACATCACAACTGGGCCGCCCAGTTGTGACGTCAGGCATGACACATCCGGTCGACGATTGGTAAGTGTGTATGCACTTACCAATCGTCAGATAGGATGGCGGATCGGCTGGATGGCTTAGGGTGTACCCACCGTTAGTCGTAACGTGGCACTGAAAGCCTCAATGGGGCCACACAGTGCATGCGTCAGCCCCCACTCATTCTCAGCACAGTATATGTTTTAGCGTCCCCTTCACATCTATGACAGCAACTTGGGCTTCAGTTCCACTATTAACAATATAGAATAAACTATTTGTTAAAAATTAGATATAAAAAAGAGATGAAAACCATTGTTTTATGGAAAAAATGCTTTAATCAAATGTTATTATTTATTTTTTCCCCCCATTAATTTTATTACCAGAAAAAGTATTGCAGCAGCAGTATTTGTACCGCCTCAAATATAGTTGCCAACTGTGGGGTGGCAGTTGCGACACCAACTGCCACCCCAAACGCTGCCAAACATCGCTGGCTGCGGCTCACTGGTTGGTGTGGGGCCCCCTATTTGAATTTTTGACAGTCCCACCTCTGAAGCCGCCACTGGAAACAACTTTTAATCTTTGTAAGATGTATCGCATTCTTGAACAGGAAAACAAGACGAGAATCCCTGTTACCAGTAATAATGATGTATAGTAAAAGAGACGATCATTACCCCGCAGATTGGGTATTTTCTCCAGTCTGCTGAGCTTGGGCATACTAAGGCTTAAGCATCGGAGATGAAATAAACAGCATTTAGAGCTGAGGCAGTGATGTGAGTGCGTTTAAGATCGATATTCAAACTGGGGGCTGCGGACAGGTTAGCAAAGCTTTCCTTAAACACCGTAACAAGGTAAGGAGGAATTCTGGCATCTCAGTACGGGTTGAAAAGTTGATGGCCTCTGGCTGCAATCTAAGAGTTTAATGACGCTTATTAAAAGCCAGTATATTGGTCCTGGAGAAGACTTATGTTTTTCTGTTTCATCTCTATATGAGAACGCCTCCTGGGAGTTACAGTAACAACTTTTTAAGGTCACTGGTTCCATCTAAGAGGCAGCAGTCTTCTACCCTGTGAACTTTGCAACTTGCGTTGATTCGGAAGTGTAACATTATAATGAGATGATGCCACGTGCAAATACAATGCAGCAAAGAGATGTTTCGTTTTGCTGTAGGCACTGGGATGTGTCAAGCAGCAGTTTCAGGGACCCAGGAAACAAAAACATTATTTGGTTTAAATTCATGAATTACTCTGTAGGCTCCCAGCGATTTAAGAAACACTTACGGGTCTATTTATTATTAGGCGGCAATAACAAAGATTTTTTTTAATCATTGCGGCAGCAGTGATTGGAAATCAGTTATCGATGCAATTTACTAATAAGATGTCACTGGGACGGCCGAGTGTTACTCCCTGGAGATAGTGGCTTGCACTGTGTATTGACTGGTTCAATGTAAAGAAGCTTCACCGTACTTACATTACAATAACCATGGGGTACTTGTAATTAGCTGCAGCTGTTTTCATGTGAAATTAACAGTCTATAATATTTATTGATCCAGTAGTAAAACAATCAGATTGTAGCTATCATGTTCTAGAATGTACTAGATAAATGATAGCTATAATCTTATTGGTTAATATGGGCAATTTTCCATTTTAGGAGTTTTAGCAAATTCATGGCAAAGTGCAATTCTATTTGTATAAATAAATAAATAAATAAATATATATATATATATATACATATATATATATATTACACACACACACACATATATACCGCACACCTTGCACCCATACTTTTTTTTTCATGCTTACGATGTCCCACAGAATAGCGCTGCTGAATACGCTTGCAAAATGGCCGCCGCGGCAATTTTCCTAGCGTTTTTTTACGCATGCGCAGTAGGAAATCACCAAGAAAATGGCAGCCGCACCATTTTTCCGGTGAACTGTGCATGCGCAGTAGACTCCAGGCACGCTCTAGTGCCTGGAGTCTACTGCTGCTGTCAGTTCACTTACGGCAGCCGGGGAGAGAGGTGGGTGCATCCAGGCGTGCTTCAGTCACGCCAAATAGCCCCTCTTGGCATTCCAGGTCGCCCGCCGAGCAAATGACCAAACTGCATTGCTAGCCCACAGTGATCGATGGGTTGTGCGACATCTGCGCGCGACTGGGTCTGAATCCGTGTAAAAAGGGCTCCAATGCGAGCGTCCGCGGCTTTTCCTCACGCTAGGTTCTGTTGTGCTGCATCAGCATCTTTGTACGTGTGTAAAACCAATTCCTGTGCGCTTAAAGTCTCAGTCTAGCGTCTCTGGTACACGGTAAACGGCTCTCCGTGGTTTCTGTAACACTTATAAAATGCAAAAAAATGAAAGAAAAATACGGTACGTTATCAGTCTCAGAGTGCTTTAGTAGCACCGGGCAGATCTCACCGTATAGCGTATGGCCGTATAGTAAGCGAAGACACATCTGTATTTATTTATTTGCTGAAAACTCAATTTACAGTATTTCGTGTCTGAAGGAAGGACGGTTTATTTGGGCCCCTGGGAGCGTTCAACTCACTATGAACTGTCTATTTTACACAATGGCCCCCACAGTATAACTCACCGGAGATAATACTATACTGCCTGTTTGCATTGTATCAGGACTGTTTACATTAGACAGACGGCTGGGATATCAGAATGGAAGGGTGTGTGTGTGTTCTTATCCTATATATATAGTTATTTTCATTAATCGTGACAGCAACCAGAGCAAAATAAAATGCTTTGGCTGTCTCTGTCCCGGAGATACAATGTTTATAAATTATTTAAGTACATAGTCGCCAGTAATTGCAACAGAGATTTTCACAGCTGTGTAAATTATCTACGTGCGACGAGGGCCGTCCATCCACCGCAATCCACAGGCCGGAGAGTCGTCTACATTAAGCAGAGACCTGTGTGATCTAGTATCTATTTTCTTAGCTACCTGCCAACAATGCAATTATATGTAGACTGCCGATCTGAAGATAGTAACCGATCACCTTAACTCTGAGCGCAGTAAAGTGCCAAGCTGGACAGAGACTTCAGATGAAATCCAAGAGGAAGTAGAAGTTTACATTTAATTTTCTATACATATTTAGTTATGTAGACAAGTATTTCACTTACTTATTTGGTTATATTTTGTTCATTTTTTTTTAAAGATTCTTTTTCTTTTAATATTGAGTTATTTTGTTAGCATTCATCTGATTTTTCCAAGCTGTCCTGCTGCAAATTATCTCCTTTCCAAAATCTCTCTTGAAGGTACAAAAATAAAATATGTCTGCCACAGGTTCACAGCTCTGAGCATGTCATGTGATAGCAGAGGAGGGGGCAGCAAGGGGAGGGTTTTACATTACAAAGTATACCTGTGTAGTAACGCATTCCCTTCCCTCACCTCTATAGTAACACAATGAACTCCCTCACCTCTGTAGTAACACATTCCCATCTCTCACTATATAAATAGGGGAGCCACACAAACTGCCAGTGACAGTTGGTGTTTGAATATTCAGCTGTGTTGCAGCTATGATGAGACAGTCAGTCAGGACATTGCACAGGGGTGGAAGCATTTTAGCCCTTTTCATCCCCTTAGGAGTCGAATTTCGGCAAAAAAACCTGCCTAGTAGGTGCCTATGTCATGGATGGAATTTACTCCCCGATATTCATGTTTTTAGGTCCAGGGGTTTGGGCCGGACATTGATCAGTCAGTCAGGACATATCTTATATATATATATATATATAGATATATAGATATATATGCGTATGTATGTATATATATATATATATATATATATGTGTATATGTGTATGTATGTATATATATATACAGTATATATACAGTGCATCCAGAAAGTATTCACAACGCTTCACTTTTGCCACATTTTTTTATGTTACAGCCTTATTCCAATATGGAGTAAATTCATTTTTGTCCTCAAAATTCTACACACAAAACCCCATAATGACAATGTGTTAAAAGTTTTTTGCGATTTTTGCTAATTTTATTAAAAAACAAAGAAATCACATGTACATAAGTATTCACAGCCTTTGCTCAATACTTTGTTGATGCCCCTTTGGCAGCAATTACAGCCTCAAGTCTTTTTGAATATGATGCCACAAGCTTGGCACACCTATCTTTGGGCAGTTTTGCCCATTCCTCTTTGCAGCACCTCTCAAGCTCCATCAGGTTGGATGGGAAGCGTCGGTGCACAGCCATTTTCAGATCTCTCCGGAGATGTTCAATTGGATTCAAGTCTGGGCTCTGGCTGAGCCACTCAAGGACATTCACAGAGTTGTCATGAAGCCTCTCCTTTGATTTCCTGGCTGTTGGCTTAGAGTCGTTGTCCTGCTGAAAGATGAACCGTCGCCCCAGTCTGAGATCAAGAGCGCTCTGGAGCAGGTTTTCATCCAGGATGTCTCTGTACATTGCTGCATTCATCTTTCCCTCTATCCTGACTAGTTTCCCAGTTCCTGATGCTGAAAAACATCCCCACAGCATGATGCTGCCACCACCATGCTTCACTGTAGGGATGGTATTGGCCTGGTGATGAGCAGTGCCTGGTTTCCTCCAAACGTAAAGCCTGGAATTCACGCCAAAGAGTTCTTTTTTTTTTTGTTTCTCATGGTCTGAAAGTCCTTCAGGTGCATTTTGGCAAACTCCAGGCAGGCTGCCATTTGCTTTTTACTAAGGAGTGGCTTCAGTCTGGCCACTCTACCATACAGGCCTGATTGGTGGATTGCTGAGGAGATGGTTGTCCTTCTGGAAGGTTCTCCTCTATCCACAGAGGAATGCTGTAGCTCTGACAGAGTGACCATGAGTTTCTTGGTCACCTCCCTGACTAGGGCTCTTCTCCCTCGATCGCTCAGTTTAGACGGCCAGCCAACTCCAGTCATGGTGGTTCCGAACTTCTTCCATTTACAGATGATGGAAGTCACTGTGCTCATTGGGACCTTCAAAGCAACAGATATTTTTCTGTACCCTTCCCTAGATTTGTGCCTCGAGACAATCCTGTCTTGGAGGTCTACGGACAATTCCTTGGACTTCATGCTTGGTTTGTGCTCTGACATGCACTGTCAAGTGTAGGACCTTATATAGACAGGTGTAAGCTTTTCAAAATTATGTCCAATCAACTGAATTTACCACAGGTAGACTCCAATTAAGCTGTAGGAACATCTCAAGGATGATCAGTGGAAAAAGGATGCACCTGAGCTCAATTTTGAGCTTCATGGCAAAGGCTGTGAATACTTATGTACATGTGGTTTCTTGGTGTTTTGTTTTTTTTAATAAAATTTTCAGAAATCTCAAAATAACTTTTTACGTATTATCATTATGGGTTATTGTGTGTAGAATTATGAGGATAAAAGTGAATTTATTCCATTTTGGAATGAGGCTGTCACTGTGTA
This sequence comes from Taudactylus pleione, assembly GCA_031769625.1. Taxonomy (NCBI): domain Eukaryota; kingdom Metazoa; phylum Chordata; class Amphibia; order Anura; family Myobatrachidae; genus Taudactylus; species Taudactylus pleione. The sequence continues at coordinate 4,768,827 of JAUIMM010000244.1, read as the reverse complement.
ACTTAACAAAATGTGGAAAAAGTGAAGCGTTATGAATACTTTCCGGATGCACTGTATATAATATATATTTTATTGGAGGTTGTGTACAGAAGTACAAAAAATAAGTTATTGACAGAACCTTTTTGCATAACAGAAAATACATGAGGCACTAAATGAAATGTTTCCCTGGTCCAAAATAAAACATTGAGAATAACAATAAGCCAAAAGGGAGGAAAAGACAGAAGCTAACACCTACGCAGTTGTGTAGGCATTTTAATTTCATCAATCTATCCATCATTGGAAGAGGGCGGAATAGAAATTGTGACTTAGTAACCGGCCTTCTGCAAACCAATCTGTTCCCGTTGCTGATCTGTTCTCAAATAGGCCACAATCCCAGGTATTTGGCGACCGTCTGACAATTGAAAAAGGAAGGTAATTTCACCAGGAGAATGCTGTTTATGTTCTGTTCCGGGAATGGAGAGCAGTTTAACAATTGTTTAACAAACCAGAACATCAAAGAGCGACTGCAATTGTGCAATCGTGGCTTTACGCCATTCGGACCATCTAAAAGGAGGAACTCTGAGCATAAACTATGTTTTAAAGAGGCGCAGTAAAAAAAATTTCCATAGGTCTGCAGAACACTGAAGTGGCAGAATGTTTATTGGGTAATTAGTATTCTCAAAAGTTTTGTATTCTACAAAAAAAACCAAACAAATAAAAACCAGAGCCGCTTATATGGGAATAAAATTTTGTTAAAAACTAGTACAGAAAATCGGCATTATCGCAAGTTAGAAGAACCTGTCTGCTTAACAATGATACAAAGGTTTCTGGCTACTGGAATGCAAATTAGCTTTTATACTAAAGCATCAATGTGTTTTTATTTTATTTTTTTAATTTTAACATAAATAAATTCTGCAGGCTATAAGAAGATGCTTGGTAATTTTAATCTCTCAGAGGTTTATTTCTTCATGCTGCTATTACCGATTTATACTTTTGGTCATTGTCATGTGACCACTATGGCTGTCACGTGGCACATGATGCAATGAGCAGAGAGGCCTTGGAATGCCCCTCTAAGTCTGCCAGTCCTACTAGAGTCTGTTAGTGTGACTGGCAGCCCTACTAGAGTCTGTTAGCGTGACTGGCAGCCCTACTAGAGTCTGTTAGTGTGACTAGTAGTCATACTAGAGTCTGTCAGTGTGACTGGTAACTATACTAGAGTCTGTTAGTGTGACTGGCAGCCATACTAGAGTCTGTTAGCGTGACTGGCAGCCATACTAGAGTCTGTTAGTGTGACTGGCAGCCATACTAGAGTCTGTTAGTGTGACTGGCAGCCCTAATAGAGTCTGTTAGTGTGACTAGTAGTCATAGTAGAGTTTGTTAGTGTAACTGGCAGCCATAATAGAGTCTGTTAGTGTGACTGGCAGCTCTACTAGAGTCTATTAGCATGACTGGCAGCCATACTAGAGTCGGTTAGTGTGACTGGCAGCCATTTTAGAGTCTGTTAGTGTGACTAGCAGCCATACTAGAGTCTGTTAGTGTGACAGGCAACCCTACTAGAGTCTGTTAACGTGACTAGCAGCCATACTAGAGTCTGTTAGTGTGGCTAGCAGCCATACTAGAGTCTGTTATTGTGACTAGCAGCCATACTAGAGTCTGTTAGTGTGACTGGCAGCCATACTAGAGTCTGTTAGTATGACTGGCAGCCATACTAGAGTCTGTTAGTGTGACTGGCAGCCATACTACAGTCTGTTAGTGTGACTGGCAGCCATACTAGAGTCTGTTAGTGTGACTAGCAGCCATACTAGAGTCTGTTAGTGTGACTGGCAGCCATACTAGAGTATGTTTGTATGACTAGCAGCCATACTAGAGTCTGTTAGTGTGACTGGCAGCCATACTAGAGTCTCTTAGTGTGACAGGCAACCCTACTAGAGTCTGTTAGCATGACTGGCAGCCATACTAGAGTCTGTTAGTGTGACTAGCAGCCATACTAGAGTCTGTTAGTGTGACAGGCAACCCTACTAGAGTCTGTTAACGTGACTAGCAGCCATACTAGAGTCTGTTAGTGTGGCTAGCAGCCATACTAGAGTCTGTTATTGTGACTAGCAGCCATACTAGAGTCTGTTAGTGTGACTGGCAGCCATACTAGAGTCTGTTAGTATGACTGGCAGCCATACTACAGTCTGTTAGTGTGACTGGCAGCCATACTACAGTCTGTTAGTGTGACTGGCAGCCATACTAGAGTCTGTTAGTGTGACTGGCAGCCATACTACAGTCTGTTAGTGTGACTGGCAGCCATACTAGAGTCTGTTAGTGTGACTGGCAGCCATACTAGAGTATGTTAGTATGACTAGCAGCCATACTAGAGTCTGTTAGTGTGACTGGCAGCCATACTAAAGTCTGTTATTGTGACTAGCAGCCATACTAGAGTCTGTTATTGTGACTGGCAGCCATACTAGAGTCTTTTAGTGTGACTGGCAGCCCTACTAGAGTCTGTTAGCATGACTGGCAGCCATACTAGAGTCTGTTAGCATGACTGACAGCCCTACTAGAGTCTGTTAGTGTGACTAGTAGTCATACTAGAGTCTGTTAGCATGACTAGCAGCCATACTAGAGTCTGTTAGTGTGACTAGCAGCCATACTAGAGTCTGTTAGTGTGACTGGCAGCCATACTAGAGTCTGTTAGTATGACTAGCAGCCATACTAGAGTCTGTTAGTGTGATTGGCAGCCATACTAGAGTCTGTTAGTGTGACTGGCAGCCATACTAGAGTATGTTAGTGTGACTGGCAGCCATACTAGAGTCTGTTAGTATGACTAGCAGCCATACTAGAGTCTGTTAATGTGACTGGCAGCCATACTAGAGTTTGTTAGTGTGACTAGCAGCCATACTAGAGTCTGTTAGCATGACTGGCAGCCATACTAGAGTCTGTTAGTGTGACTGGCAGCTCTGCTAGAGTCTGTTACTGTGACTAGCAGCCATACTAGAGTCTGTTACTGTGACTGGCAGCCATACTAGAGTCTGTTAGTGTAACTATTAGTCAAACTAGAGTCTCAGGGGTACTAAGGTGAGAGTTTTTGTCACAGCCTGTGTTGTGGATTAAATGAGGTTCACCTCCATGATGGTGATTGGGACTCTGGGACCAGGCCTGGGTGGCGGTCCTGAATGCTTCCTGTCCCTATTTTTTATAGTTATCACAAACTGATTACGGAGGTCACCGGGACAGAATGTTAAGCTGGGTACACACTAAATGATATGTCGGTACGATCCCACTATGCCTGACCCCGCTGCCCGACATCGGGGACATTCCGTCATCCGTGCATGGACAACAGAGCAACCCAGCTGCCAACACCAGTAAGGTCAATGGTGCCGGTGAACGACATATTGGGTGGTCGGTCACTGGATCGTGCAGTGTGTACTGACTGCCCCATATATCATTTATCGGCACCATCAGCTGTCTGATCAGGCGGTTGACTAATGTGTACCCGGCATTAGGTGGCTGGTTGGATGGGTATAGCATATGTGACTGTTGGTTACTTTGTTATTAGGCTCCACTCCACTGTCTGACGAAAGCCAGGAAAATTAGGAGGTAGGCTGCTTGCTGCAGAACACAGCCTCTGCATGTCCTGCTAATCTCTCCTGCATCACAGTCAGGGGTGGGCTGGGCCGGGGGCAGGGAACAACCTTCCCCCCGGGCCGGTACAATTATGCAGCACTAGGGCCGGCCGGCCCAATATTGCCCTCTGCTGGGCCGGCTTACACTGCCAGCCTGGCCGGCTCACATCAGCCGGCCGGACCAACTCACATCCGCCTGCTGTGCGCTTCCAGGACTTGCGTTCCACTGTAGAACACAAACCGGAAGCTGCACTTCCGGGTGCCAGACGGAGCTAGTGGGGACAGCTGCAGCATCGGCCGGGCGGCACTAGTGGTAGTCAGGCTGGTGGCTGCTAGATCCCCCCATCCAGAGGAGTAACCTCAGTGCAGGTAACTGTGTCTCTCTCTGGGAGGGGGAGGAGGAGTGACGGCTGCTCCCATGAATAAAGGACTCCTTCAGAATCCTGTATATGTGTGTGTATATATATATATATATATATATATATGTGTGTGTGAGATTAAAAATGGCACTCAGTCTTAGGATGCAGTCAAAGTTTCAGAGCTTCTGTCAAAGTCCCTCCTTTTCCTTGCTCCCCCTCTACATATCTGCCCTCCTCCCTTACACATTTTCCATCTCCCTCTACAAATCTCCTTCCTCCACCCAACACATGCTCCCACCTCCCCACTACACTTTTACCATTCTCCCCATTACAAATTCACCCTTTTCCCCCTATGCCTCCTCTCCCATACACATCTACCCTCCTCCCCCAAACACATCCACTCTCTTCCCCTTACACATCCACCCCAATACACATCTAACTTCCTCCCCAAATACATCCTCCCCATACACATCTACCCTCCTTCTCCCTACACATCTACCCTCCTTCTCCCTACACATCTACCCTTCTCCCCGCTACACATCTACCCTCCTACACAACTACTCCTCCTACACATCCAACCCCTTACACATCTACCCCCCCCACACATCTACACTCCCCCACCTAGACATCGAGAGAAAGACACTCATTGGTTTGGACTCCCATGGTCCGCCTCCTTCTCCCCTGTAGTCTCTCTCACTGACCTCTTCTCCCCTGCAGTCTCTCTCACTGTCCCCTTCTGCCCTGCAGTCTCTCTCACTGTCCCCTTCTCCCCTGCAGTCTCTCACAGTGAGCTCTTATCCCCTGCAGTCTCTCCCACTGTCCCCTTCTCCCCTGCAGGCTCTCTCACTGTCCCCTTCTCCCCTGCAGTCTATCACACTGAGCTCTTATCCCCTGCAGTCTCTCCCACTGTCCCCTTCTCCCCTGCAGTCTCTCCCACTGTCCCCTTTTCTCTGCCATCCCTCTGATTATCCCCTGAGCTCCGATGAGCCTGCTGTGGGGTATAGCTGGAAGCAGTGTAATAGCATAATGCTATCACACTGGAGATGGCGTTACCCTATTGGGGCCAAGCTCTACAATGTGCTGGTAGAAAAGCCGGGGCCACTTGCTTGTGGTTTACCCCCAGGCAAAAAAGTTGCCAGCCAGCCCCTGATCACAGTACTGGGTTGCCACTAGTGAAGTAGTTAGACAAATGTGTTTGCAGGTCATTGAATTGAAGAAATAAACCCCCAACGTGTAGCAGAAGGGTGGCAGCCCAGGCGAGCGGGTGCCAGAGAGATAGGGAAATGGTAATTGCAGGAGATATTTCAGCATCTAATTGGATGACACTAGAGCTTGGAACACGGCACCAGACACCGGGATCTCCTGCTCTGACAACTGGGTCACTTCGGGTACCGCGATTGTGTAGGCTCATTTTAGAAAACACTAGCTGGGATAAACAGCCAGTGTCATCCGCAGCTCTATCTCTCCATCATCCACTCTCCATCACAAGCGGCAGTCTGTAAAACATGTGACAGGCTGATGTGACTCTGATTTATATGTCTAAGTTCCCATCCTGATATGATCGCTGGCGGAATCGGTTTACAAGCACTGTGCAGACAAACATACAATTGTTTAGAGTTTTGCTTCAAACAGCGGAGAGACATTTCACAGCAACATGGCTGCTTTGGGAGTTCAGACGCAGACACGGGCTATAAGGAGCAGAGTAACTAGCATTTGGGTTAGGGGCTCTGAAATCTGCAGCATTAAACCTGAACAATTATCATATGTCAAACTCTGCATTAATGATAGCACTCATTACTCCACTGCTGAATCTTACACAGCCTCTTTGCAGAGCTATTGCTGGATTGCAGGTTCTATGTAACGGGCCATAAGGCAACATTCAGGGGACCCCTGGTCGCACTAACACTAATACACAGGAGCAGCCCCTACACATATAGGGGCCTGATTTAGAGGTGGACGCTTCTGCGTCCGCTCTTGCGGCTGCTGCCGGGGTTGGAGTAGCAATAATACGCAAATGTTAGTTTCAGCCTTTCCCCTGAGCACTGAGATGCCCACTTTCTGAGTCTCTGCACCGCGATTCTTGTCACGCCACCATCGGTGCACCGTCACCACATGTACCAGCTCTGTGGCAGGCGCAGTTTCACCATCTGAATATGGTCTCTGTGAAAGCATCTGTACATCTAAGAGAGCAGACGTTTTCACTGACACGCGCCCGACACTCCCATAACGCGCCCACGATACGCACTTAACGCTGTTCGTTAAATACTGAACGCAGGACATAATCCCTCTAGAGCAGGGATGGGGAACCTCAGGCCCGGGGGCCATATAAGGCTGCGGAATCATTTGGTCTGACCCTTGGAGCTTTTTACTGCTAGCCTCACCTGGCTAGCAGGGTGCCTAGAATGGCACCCTGCAGCCAGAATCTATGCAGCAGTGCCACCTGGAGCGTCCTTAGGTCACACTGCTGCCCTTACAGCTCCCCGGAGCATCCTCAGGATGCTCCAGACATTGCTGTAATCACCGGCATTGGGCCCCGCCCCGTGTGATGTCACCAGGAAGGGGAGTGGCCTGCACTAGGCCCGCGAATAATAATATATATATATATATATATATATATATAAATGGCCTTTGGCAGAAAAAAGGTTCCCCACCCCTGCTTTAGAGAGTGCTAAAGAGATGGGGGGGATGTACTAAGGGCCTGATTCAGTGCGGATCACTATTGCGATCGCAGCTGCGATTACGCAGCAGACCCACTGCGAAAATATGCTAATGTTTGCAATCGCTATGCCATCACAGCCCACCATAAGGACGCCCACTTCCCCATACTTACATCCGCGATACCTTGCAAGTCTGCTAAACCATCGGTAACATTGAGTACCATCGGTGCCTCACGCACAATTACAACAGGTCTGACCTTACTCAGAAATTGCTAACCTCATCGCACGCAGTGAGAGCTCAGGCTGCGTATGGCCATCGCAGTCGCTAATTTACGCACGCTCCTGCAACGGTGTTCAAACGCACTGACGCGCCTACAGTTCCCCGACCCCCAAACGGTCAACACCCCCAAATGGTACTTTCAGTCAATCACTCTGCGATTGGTCTGCATGGTCACTGCGATCGCAGTGGAGCCTTCGCACACGCGCACTACGATGCATATGCATGCGCAGTATGCAACAATCGGAATGACTGTTGTGTTTGGAGAGTGATAAAGTGAAGAGAAATAAAGTACCAACCAATCATCTCCTAACTGTATTTTTCAAACTCGGCCTGTAAAGTGACAATTAGGAGCTGATTGGTTGGCAATTTATCTCTCTTCACTTTACTGTATCTCTCTCTCCTAGGGGCCCATTTATCAAAGTGTATTTGAGGTAAAATCCCAGAAGACACCAGTTTTCGGGGGTTTACCTCAAATACTAAGTATCCCCCGTATGTATTAAGGAGGGACCGCAGCAGGTATCTCTGATACCTGCTGTCAGGGCCGGATGAAGGTGGGGTGACAGGGGCGGTCGTCCCAGGGCCCCCACACACAGGAGGGCGCCCACACACATACCGGGCTGGCGACGCGGGGACTAGGGGCACAGGTGGACTGCTGCCTGCGCTGCTGCATGATCAGCAGATACCTGTAAGGGGACAGTCTGGGGATCCGCGGCGCTTAGTAACTTTATTGAACCTGCGGTGCCAGTGGCCGGTGCAATAAAGTTTTTCTTGTTTAATCAGTGCAGCGTGTGTGACGTCATGACCCATTGAGAGAGCAGGCATCCGAGGAGCTGTGCTGCAGCGAGCAGCCGACAAACAAATAAGGTAAGTGTGGGGGCTAGGCGCTGGGGAGGGAGACGCAGTGTGCCGAAGAGACAGACAGGGTCTGTCAGAGTGTCATCAGGGGGAGGAGGCACTGTGGCTGTATTGGAGGGGGACAAGGGCCCCCACAACTTAGTTGCCCAGAGACCCCCACATGACTTAATCCGTCCCTGCCTGTTGTGATCCCTCCATTGCCGCTGGCATTGCGATGCATTCCGGATATTGGCCCCCGCAGCTAACGCCATCTGAAGCTGGCGTCAGCCGCTGTAGCCTATGGGCTACACCGCGCACTATTAGCCGGTGGAAGGATACGCCAGAACCCTCCCCGGCTATGGCGGATGTGCATGTGCAGCAGGCTTGCCTACCCTCCCGATTTGGTTGGGAGCCTCCCGAATATCGGGTGCCGCTCCCGACCCCACGGAAAGGCCGGCAAGCCTCCCGGCTGCCGCCTGCCCCCCGGACTACTACTAGAAAGCCGCGCAGCCGTGGGGCCCAATGACGCGATTCGTGCTGAATCGCGTCATCGTGGCTCCGCCCCTTCTCTACAATGCATTTATTACTGCCATTGTGAAGAGGAGGCGGGGCCACGAAGAGGCGATCATGCGTTCACGCCCTGGCCCCACCCCCATAACGGCGTCATAGCCGGCCACGCCCCCCCCCCGCTGTATGCAGGGAGCTGAATGTCGGCAAGTATGAAGTGCAGTCCAGGGGACTCCGGAACATCGCAGGGACGTGATCTTTTCGGAACACATGTCCCTGCATGTCCCGGATGATACATCCGGCTGATAGGAACGCTTATTGCAATGCGATCAGAAGCGTTACTGGCATGACCTGATCGCATTGCAAAAGCGATCATTGATAAATTGGCCCCCTAGGCTTATAATGCATGTGTTACTAATAATACGTTTATAAAAGTATATATTTGAATAGATACGGGTTTGCGTGGTGTTTACAGGAATGGGGCCCAAACGGATTTATTTACTGTATAGTTTTTTGTCAACTGGCTGACCAATGGGAAATCTCTTACCATAATACACCATGAGGTCTGAGACATTGTACTCAATAAAAGGCATCACCTGATTGGCTGGCTGCACTCCCTTTAATTAAACACAGACAGAGGGCAAAATTTACTAAGCGGCGGTTTGGTGGCGTTTTCTATCCTCTTCTATTCTATTCTGAAATGTGTTTTGACTGTGGTTTGATGGCAGTTTTGCTATCTGCAGATTTATGAAGGCCGAAACCGCTGCAAAACTGCCATCAAAACACATTTTAGAATAGAATACTACAGGGCTGTCATTTAGAAACCGCTGCAAAACCACCACCAAACCCCGGGGTTTAGAATAGAATAGAACCGCCACCAAACCGCCGGGGTTTAGAATAGAATAGAAACCGCCGTCAAACCGCCGCTTAGTAAATTTTACCCAGAGAGTGGCAGGGGGTGCTTCACTGCTTACACATTCTACTCCCTTAGATGGCCTCTTCCCATTACACAAAGCATACTGTACATGACATTTTTATGGTGATATTTCTGCACTTTATAAGACAAATATTCAAACATTTAATCATTATTAGATCTACCAACAAGGTAAATAACAGAGCTTTAGATTTAAATGACAATAATACGTTATCCCATATTTCGGCACGGCTGCCCTGACCTTAGAGACCTGGAGAAGGGACAAGGACACCTGGGAAATACAAATTATTAACATCATACCTCAACGGTTCTGATTTAGGTTGGACAATCACGATTCTAATGGACTATGGGCCTGATTCAGACCCGCTTGCAAGCACACAGCGCTCGCAAACGGGTCGATGCTCCACCACTGCGCATGCGCCGCCTTCGGCGTGAGCATGCGTGAGCCCCAGCGTTCGACGGCAGCTCAGTTGCTCTGGGGCTCACTACAAGACGGGCGGCTGCCGGTGTTGATTGAGAGCTCGCCCCGTTTTGTAGGCAGGGAGGGGGGTGTAGGGGTGCCGAGAGGGCGGGGGAGCGGGTACAGTTTACCCAGGCCCGAGCTTCCAGAGGGGCCCGGGTCTGGCGCCACCCCCTCATTTCCTCCCTCTGCCGTTAGGAACGCCTGCCGTTTGTGGGCGGCCCTACTGACATTACTCGTGATGTCAGTAGTGGACTTCCTGCTCTATTAGAGAAGGGAGTCCACTCGGGCTTGCGTGAGCCGAGACCCTACCACAGGGTCTTCTCCTGTCTGCACTGAGGGCCATGACCCGCAGTCAGACGCAGCTCATATACATCCGTAAATAGCGCTTTTTCGCAAACTGCGCATGTGTAGAAGCCAACTTTACGCATTTGCGCGCATAGCCGAGCAACAGATGTTCGACGGATCTCTCCTTGCGTGAAATGGGCACGCACAATGTCATGACATCGCCCAAAAGGGCTCGGCAGCGCTGGTAAGTGCGGTGCTGACTGGAGCATCCCAAGGACCCTCCGATCGGCTGCAGAGTGCCTGTTTGGAGCGTCTAAAGGGCGGGCTGTAGCAGAGATACTGGCGTCAGGGTGCCATTCCAACCAGCTGCTAGCCAGAAGCAAAAGCAATGGGGCGGCGATGGCGCCGCCCAGATAGCCCTGAGCTCTGTGACGCGGCACCGGTCGCACACCCCTAGTTACGGCCCTGATGATACCATACAGCATAAATGACTATACACAACAAGAAATTGTACTAAAAGGATAAATGTACATATTCCTAACTTGTGCAACCCTGCTGCAGCTTTTATTATATATACAGTGGTTGGGTACGCGATGCCAGAGCTCATAATCTCAGCGGTCAGAACCCCGGCAGCGAAATCATGAAGCATGCAGGTAAGTGTTCTAACCCTTCCCCTAACCTACTTTTCGCGGAGCCTCACCCTAACCTCCCCTCCCACAGCCTAACCCTAACTGTCCCCTCCCACAGCCTAACCCCAACCGTCCCCTCCCACAGCCTAACCCTAACTGTCCCCTCCCACAGCCTAACCCCAACCGTCCCCTCCCACAGCATAACCCTAACCTCCCCTCCCACAGCCTAACCCTAACCTCCCCTCCCACCGCCTAACCCTAACTGTCCCCTCCCACAGCCTAACCCCAACCGTCCCCTCCCACAGCCTAACCCTAACCTCCCCTCCCACAGCCTAACCCTAACCTCCCCTCCCACAGCCTAACCCTAACTGTCCCCTCCCACAGCCTAACCCCAACCGTCCCCTCCCACAGCCTAACCCTAACCGTCCCCTCCCACATCCTAACCCTAACCACCCCTCCCACAGCCAAACCCGAACCTTCCATCCCACAGCCTAACCCTAACTGTCCCCTCCCACAGCCTAACCCCAACCGTCCCCTCCCACAGCCTAAACCTAACCATCCCCTCCCACAGCCTAACCCTAACCTGCCCTCCTACAGCCTAACCCTAACCGTCCGTCCTACAGCCTAACCCTAACCTTCCCCCCCACATCCTAACCCTAACCGTCCCCTCCCACAGCCTCACCCTAACCGTCCCCTCCCACAGCCTAACCCTAACCGTCCCCTCCCACAGCCTAACCCTAACCTCCACTCCCACAGCCTAACCCTAACCGTCCCCTCCCACAGCCTAACCCTAACCTCCCCTCCCACAGCCTAACCCTAACCGTCCCCTCCCACATACTAACCCTAACCGTCCCCTCCCACAGCCTAACCCTAACCGTCCCCTCCCACAGCATAACCCTAACCGTCCCCTCCCACAGCCTAACCCTAACCTCCCCTCCCTCAGCCTAACCCTAACCGTCCCCTCCCACAGCCTAACCCTAACTGTCCCCTCCCACAGCCTAACCCCAACCGTCCCCTCCCACAGCCTAACCCTAACCGTCCCCTCCCACATCCTAACCCTAACCACCCCTCCCACAGCCAAACCCGAACCTCCCATCCCACAGCCTAACCCTAACTGTCCCCTCCCACAGCCTAACCCCAACCGTCCCCTCCCACAGCCTAAACCTAACCATCCCCTCCCACAGCCTAACCCTAACCTGCCCTCCTACAGCCTAACCCTAACCGTCCGTCCTACAGCCTAACCCTAACCTTCCCCCCCACATCCTAACCCTAACCGTCCCCTCCCACAGCCTCACCCTAACCGTCCCCTCCCACAGCCTAACCCTAACCGTCCCCTCCCACAGCCTAACCCTAACCTCCCCTCCCACAGCCTAACCCTAACCGTCCCCTCCCACAGCCTAACCCTAACCTCCCCTCCCACAGCCTAACCCTAACCGTCCCCTCCCACATACTAACCCTAACCGTCCCCTCCCACAGCCTAACCCTAACCGTCCCCTCCCACAGCCTAACCCTAACCGTCCCCTCCCACAGCCTAACCCTGACCGTTCCCTCCCACAGCCTAACCCTGACCGTCCCCTCCCACAGCCTAACCCTAACCTCCCTTCCCACAGCCTAACCCTAACCTCCCCACCCACAGCCTAACCCTAACCGTCCCCTCCCACAGCCTAACCCTAACCTCCCCTCCCACATCCTAACCCTAACCGTCCCCTCCCACAGCCTAACCCTAACCGTCCCCTCCCACAGCCTAACCCTGACCGTCCCCTCCCACAGCCTAACCCTGACCGTCCCCTCCCACAGCCTAACCCTAACCTCCCCTCCCACAGCCTAAGCCTAACCTCCCCTCCCACAGCCTAACCCTAACCATCCCCTCCCACAGCCTAACCCTAACCGTCCCCTCCCACATCCTAACCCTAACCGTCCCCTCCCACAGCCTAATCCTAACCTCCCCTCCCACATCCTAACCATAACCATCCCCTCCCACAGCCTAAACCTAACCGTCCCCTCCCACAGCCTAACCCTGACCATCCCCTCCCACAGCCTAACCCTAACCTCCCCTCCCACAGCCTAACCCTAACCGTCCCCTCCCACAGCCTAACCCTAACCGTCACCTCCCACAGCCTAATCCTAACCTCCCCTCCCACATCCTAACCCTAACCGTCCCCTCCCACAGCCTAACCCTAACCTCCCCTCCCACAGCCTAACCCTAACCGTCCCCTCCCACAGCCTAACCCTTACCTCCCCTCCCACAGCCTAACCCTAACCTTCCCTCTCACAGCCTAACCCTAACCTTCCCTCTCGCAGCCTAACCCTAACCTTCCCTCCCGCAGCCTGACCCTAACCTCCCCTCCCGCAGCCTAACCATAACTCTCCCCTCCCGCAGCCTGACCCTAACCTCCCCTCCAGCAGCCTAACCCTAACTGTCCCCTCCCACAGCCTAACCCTACCCTCCCCTCCCACAGCCTAACCCTAACCGTCCCCTCCCACAGCCTAACCCTAACCTCCCCTCCCACAGCCTAACCCTAACCGTCCCCTCCCACAGCCTAACCCTAACCATCCCCTCCCACAGCCGAACCCTAACCGTCCCCTCCCACAGCCTAACCCTGACCGTCCCCTCCCACAGCCTAACCCTGACCGTCCCCTCCCACAGCCTAACCCTAACCTCCCCTCCCACAGCCTAACCCTAACTGTCCCCTCCCACAGCCTAACCCTAACCTCCCCTCCCACATCCTAACCCTAACCATCCCCTCCCACAGCCTAATCCTAACCTCCACTCCCATATCCTAACCCTAACCATCCCCTCCCACAGCCTAAACCTAACCGTCCCCTCCCACAGCCTAAACCTAACCGTCCCCTCCCACAGCCTAACCCTAACCTCCCCTCCCACAGCCTAACCCTAACCGTCCCGTCCTACTCCCCTCCCACAGCCTAACCCTAACCGTCCCCTCCCACAGCCTAAGCCTAACCATCCCCTCCCACAGCCTAACCCTAACCTTCCCCTCCCACAGCCTAACCCTAACCTCCCCTCCCACAGCCTAACCCTAACCTCCCCTCCCACAGCCTAACCCTAACTGTCCCCTCCCACAGCCTAACCCTAACCGTCCCCTCCCACATCCTAACCCTAACCTCCCCTCCCACAGCCTTACCCTAACTGTCCCCTCCCACAGCCTAACCCTAACTGTCCCCTCCCACAGCCTAACCCTAACCGTCCCCTCCCACAGCCTAACCCTAACCTCCCCTCCCAAAGCCTAACCCTAACCGTCCCCTCCCACAGCCTAACCCTAACCGTCCCCTCCCACAGCCTAACCCTAACTGTCCCTCCTACAGCCTAACCCTAACCGTCCCCTCCCACAGCCTAACCCTAACCTCCCCTCCCAAAGCCTAACCCTAACCGTCCTCTCCCAAAGCCTAACCCTAACTATCCCCTCCCACAGCCTAACCCTAACCATCCCCTCCCACAGCCTAACCCTAACCGCCCCCTCCCACAGCCTAACCTTAACTGTCCCCTCCCATAGCCTAACCCTAACCGTCCTCCCCCCTCTGCAGCCTGACCCTAACCCTCCCTTCCCGAAGCCTAACCTTGCCTCTAGTGCCTCACCCTAACCATTAACCCAACCCTAATACTCACAATCGGGATCGCAGCCGTTGGGATTCCGGCGCCGGGATTCTGACCGCAGACATTGTGCGTGCCGGGATGCCAACTAACTCCCTATATACAGTACTGCCTGGCTGTCTTATTTGGTTTTCCGCATGTCTTCGTATCATCAGGCTGTGTTTTATGCTGGTGATGTGCAGAGATACAACAGAACGCTGTCCCGTGGATGCAATTATACACAATTCAGAGCCTAATGTATGTCAGTTTGATAACCTACTGCAGCTGATGATGTAAAGGCAAAGGTTAAATAAAAAACACAGAAGAAAGCCAATAAAAAGCAACAGTAACATGTGCACAATTTCGTTCTTCCTTCCTCGGACACGCCGCGCACAGTCATGTCTGCGGTACAGTATTAGGAAGGGCTTTTAAAAGTTTTATTGTCACTTAATACAAAACCACTGTCGATGTAGAGCCGCTCAGCATACCAGCACAGGTATGAAATTTTTCTGTGCATTTTCTTTTTACTGTAAATTACGGCCATTTGGCAAACAATTCTGCATTAGCCCCAATGGTAATTCAACACTGTTAACCTTTCACTTTCTGCATCCGGATTATAATTCCTCAAAGCCATTCGTCCGTCATCCTATTAATTAGCAATAATCTTTAGTGCTACAGATAATGAAAAGAGTTAACTGGAGCTCAATGTCCCTACAGACGGTCATTGTACATTCTGCTCTCTCTGGGTGCGTACAGTCTGAATTTTGTTCAAGACCGGATTAAGCGATGCTCAGATTACCTGGACGCATCCTGGATACAAGGCTGATGCTACCACGTAGGCCCAGAGACAAGGCCGCAACAAGAAATTCACTGGAGCGTAGACAAATTTCAAAACATCCCGGCTGCTCAGAGCCATTTTCCCAGCTCTATTCTATAGCTAAACTCACACGACGGTTCCATTCATAAATTACACTGAATATTGCAACAGACTACATATGGAGAAAACTAAGGGCCTGATTCAGACCCACTCGCAAGCGGCTGTCCGCTCGCAAGTGGGTCGATGTTGTGCACTGCGCATGCGCACGACGGCGGGAGCTCCGTCGTGCACATGCGCCAGACGCGGCGAGCAAAGGACTTTCCTTCGCTCGTTGTGTCTGATCAAAGGGGGTGTGCTGTCGATGTTGATTGACAGCACGCCCCCTTTGGTGGGCATGCCTCCCAGATGGGGGCGTTCCCAAGGGAACGCCTACCGTCAGAAGCCGGCCCCACTGACATCACTAGTGATGTCAGTGGGAGTGATTTTGGCTCTGATAGAGCCAAAATCACTCCGGGCCTTGCGGTTGAAAAACTCAACCACAGGCTCCGGCTCGCAGTGGCGATGGTCGCGATGGTCAAGACCATCGCGGCCATCAAACTGCACGCTCGTATAGGCTGTGGGTGGTGACCCACAGCTATACGAGCGTCCAGGAGGACGCTCCATAATTATGGAGGGCGGCCCTCATTCAGAGCGTGCGCTCAGCTCAGAGCGTACGGCTCTGAATGAGGGCCTAAGGCGTGTAACTGAGCTACTGTATATAGAGTAGACATTATCTACAGACAACCTTCCGACCAGGTCCCAAGGCAGTCAGGCTGCTATGGCTATATTTTTGCCCTCGCCAGTGGTTCAGTCCAGTGAGTTTGGCGTATGTGGGACCGGGTATGTGTATGCGCCATACGATGGTGCTAGCTTGTCCAACACTGGCCAGAGGTCAGCTGGGGAATCATGGCTTTCGGTCCTTTAACCTTTGGATGTGCCCTGTCTGACCGTCCTTAGCTCATTTGTCTTGCCAGGACCTTCTGCCGATCCAACATACAGTATGTAGGCTGATTCAATTACAAGCGTGGTTGGGACTGTTTCTGCGCCAATTTCCAGCCATTAGGAACAGAGATCTGACTTGTGATCTCGCACCACTATGGGGTGAGAGATGAACCAAGTGGGATTCCGTGGCCGAAAAACCTGCGATGAATCCCAGATGGCCCCAAGGAGCATACTTGCCTACATCTTGGCTGCTTCCTCCGGGAGGAAGCAGCCAGGTCGGTTTAGCAGGGGGGGCGGGGCCTGTATAGAGGGGGCATGCTTAGGGACGGGTTGGGGGCGGAGCCACGCGATCGCGTCATTTAGGCTCTGCCCCCGCTACACAATGCCGATATTTCCGGCATT